>JAOPHQ010003976.1:0-257500 GCA_030340625.1 Merluccius polli
TGGAGGATTTATATAACGCCCATTAACCTTTAGGTCACCCTAGCTGTAGTAACACAATGACACCCTATTTATTTTAAAGTAGTTAACAATGTTAGACGGGAGCGAGCACTCTCCCCTTTCTATTTTTACCGGCACATTTCTAGGTCAAGTGGTGTGGTATTAATACCTCCGAGGTTTCGCTAATGCTTTTGTATTGCTTTTTAATGACATTATGTGTTGGTCCAAAGATTAGCACAACACATACAACCTTAACAGACACGCGCGCGCGCGCACACACGCATGCGCACACGCGCAGTCTCGGTTCCACGAGATTTACACCTATGCTGATAACTTGGCCTAGAGAGAAGCACCGATGGCATAGGCAGGTGTAGCCAGTTGTCGTCCCCAAGGTTGGTGAATTTATCTTGCCTCTCTCCTTCTCTCTCTCTCCCCCTCTCTCTCTCTCCCTCTCCCTCTCCATCTCTGTCTCGCTCCTACCTTGTTCTTTTTTGCCCTGGATTTTTTCGTGTCCTCCTCCCACTCTCTGTTCCCCCCTCTGTTTTCTACATGTCCCCCCCCCCCACCACCACCACCACCTCTTATATCCCCCCTCCAACCTGTCTCATCCTCTAACATGCACCCCCCTCTCTCTCTCTCTCTCCTCTCACTCTTCACTCCCCCCCCCCCCCGATGTCTCTTTACCGCCTGTCACACTGTCACTTTACGCACTCTTCTCCATTTCGCCTGCAACTCTACTCACCCTGTTTCACTTTCACTCTTTCTCTGTCTCTCTCTCTCTCTCTCTCTCTCTGTCTCGGCCCCCTTTTTCATCCATTGATTCTCTCCCCCCACCCCACCCCACCCCCTCCCGCCCATTTCTTTCTCCCATCCTCCTCCTCCTCCGGTCTCACAGCGAACATGTGCGACGAGGAGCTGCTGCTGTGTCAGAACGGGGGCACCTGCCACCAGAGCCAGAGGTGCGTCTGCCCGCCCGAGTTCAAGGGGGTGCTGTGCCAGCAGTCCCGCTGCGAGGACGGCCAGAGCTGCAACGCCGCCCCCGCCGCCGGCCGCCCCGCCGCCGCCGCCGCCGCCCTGCTGATCGGCGGACTGCTCCTCCTGGCCACGTTGACTTCTCACTGAGCCGCCGCCGCCGCCGCCGCCGCCCGCCAACGACGTCGTCGCCGCGCACCACCGCCACCCCCTCAAATATAACCAAGGGCCGTGCGTTTGAGGAGCGTGTTTTTTGCGTACGCACGTGAAAGCGAAAGAGCGGGGCTAAGAATAGTCAGTGGACTAGTTCGCGGACCCTGTGGAAAATGCGTGAATGCCCCCAACCCCCCCCCCCCCCCCCCGCCGCCGCGGCCCGCAAAAAGCTCCCGCACTTACACACACACACACACGTATACGCACAAGACGAACCACGCGCACACACACACACACACACACACACACACACACGCACATATATGCATATAAATGAACTGGCAAAGACAAAACTGTCACTGATACGTGACACAGACACACACACGCACACAGACACACACACGCACATTTACATACAAACACACACACACACAAACACACACACACACGCATACAGTACAAACACACCCCACTGGACTGTTACTGTTACTGGGCGTTTTTCTCAGATGTGTGTGTGTACTACAAGACGAGACACACACAAAAAAAGGGACACACACAAAGAGAGAGGCAAGAGGAGCCACCTCAGAGTGGACTGGATTCACATCGAGTAGGGGTGGGGACGGGTGGGACGGGGTAGAAGAAGAAGAAGAAGAAGAAGAAGAAGAAGAAGAAGAAGAAGAAGAAGAAGAAGAAGAAGAAGAAGAAGAAGGCGATGATGATTGTCGAAGAAGATGAAGACGAAGAAGAAGAAGAATCATAGCGAACCAACCACTGTCTCTTACCCTTTATTCCAGAGCTGGAGCAACATGCGTCATACCAAAAAGCGTAAAACAAAAAAAAGGAGAGAACATTAACCGAAGCAACTCACCGTTTCACTTCAGACGAAGAAGTAAGGGTGGCGGGTGGGGGAGCAAACTGCTGTTGTACACACACAAAGACTTTTCTTTTTTCCTCTTGATTTTCGTGATTGAGTTGAGAGCACACCACCTTTATGAGACTGCTCTTTGCCTGAGGTACTTTGTGATTGGTGGGATTTAAAGAGACATGATTGGGCAGAGTGGGCGTTATTTAGGAAGGAAGGGAGAGGCAGGTGGTGAGGTGGATGTTTGTTTGTTTTTTGCTGCTGAGGCCTAAGTAGAGTATTAACCAGGTTTCATTTTAAACAACAACAAAAAATGAGACTTGATTTCACATTTTCTTCTATTTCCGCTGCATTTTATTTTATTTATTTTTTCTTATGTCATTGTATCTAATGTGCCCACTAACAGTCGCTGAGATTATACATATATAATATTTCAGAGGATTATGAATAATACAAATTTAGTCACTATTATGGTCGTGATAGGAATGAGTGATTGTTGCCACACTTAGCGAGATTTTATCTTCACACAGTATTCAGGAAACAGAATTTACCTTATCAGAAATCTAAAAAGAAAAGAAAGAAAATAACAACAAAGTATCAATATTATATGACATTATTTGAATATTTTTTGTAGAAATTATTTTTGTTTGAAGTTACAATAAATTATAACAAATTACATTTACAACTATTACAAATGAGCATTTTTTTTTACACTGTGTGTGTGTGTGTGTGCGTGTGTGTGAGCGAAATGGACAGTTTGTCCTGACTGCTCTTTGTCCTGGGTTGGTATATTCAATGATCTGTTGACATTCGCCAAACGATCTGTATTCAGCACAGGGGCTGGACCTCCAAAAAGCAAATGAGATCCCTCACAGCAAGTTATTAATTCAGTGTCTTTCATTCTATTTTAAACTGACATTAAACAAAGCACCAAAGTTGAAACCCAACACACTCAGAGAGACAGAAAGAGAGAAAGAGGAACGGTTCTACCATCAAGGGAATGAGTTATTTCACACAGAGAAGATATATTACTTATTTTCTATCTCAAAGGTTCACTTGAAACGTTTAACCCTGAAGATAACACCACTGGTCTGACTGGACTGACCAATGGTTTCTGGAGCTATGGATTCCTCTTATGTTGATTAGGGCTGCAACAAATTATTATTTCTCTTGTGGATTTATAAAATGACATAATTGTGGCAGTTGATTCCTGCCACACGCCGCCTAAGTGGCTTTGCTGGGCTCCTCTGACACATAGGATACAGGGAAAACCAGTGTGGTAGAAACCCAGTTTATTGGAGAGTCAGCAAGATGTTACAAGCCAGAGCAGATGGTAAATGCTGTCATGACAGAGGCTCTCTCCCCTGAGTGTGTGTGTGTTGATAGCCGGTTCCTCCTGGGTGCCATGATTGCTCTCATGCACCACAGGTCTGCGGCCCCGCCCAGCCGCAGAGTCTAGCCAGCCAGGTGAGGCTGTAAACCAGCTATCACATAACAGCACACCCTCCACACAACGTCGAGACTAAGGGGAAAGTCCATCGGAGGCCGACTCCACCGCCCTCATCCAAGCAATAAACAGAAAAAATAAACCTAACCACTGGAATCTTAACAGGGTTGCCATACCTAAAATACAAAAACCGCCAACCCCACACCTCTTGGCGGAGGTGTCTCTGGGCTGGCCGTTTGCAGGGGCTGTCTAGACGGAGGAGGCTCGACAGCTGGAAAGTTCCGCAATACTTTTAGATTAAGTTTAAATCATGTTATATTGTACTGCACTTTACTGTATATCATAAGGCAAAGCTACATTCGGGCCTATGCTACACCGGGTAAGGTAGGAGAAATTGGGTAAAAGACTGCATCACGTATTGAACTCCACACTCAAGAAATGATAGAAAAGCTGGCATCATGCGTTCCCTTTTGGGGGTCCATCCCATATTCTGTCAGGCAGGGCCGATGTTTCTTCCTGGGCCTCTAAACTTGGTTTATGAATGTGAAACTTTCGAGAAACTGCCAAGGTGGTACCTAGAGTAACCAGGTCTGCAATAAGCCCCGTCTGGTTTTATTCTCAGACACCTATACGGTAAACACAGCCAAACAGTACAATTGTACTATTGTACTATTTTTCTGCCAAAATGGTGCAATATTTTAATACATTTGATAGAATAAATTGCGCTAGATCCAAATAATGAATACTAAAAATGATGTAGAAAGTTACTACATTAACTACTATACCATACATTACATACTACTTCGTATTTGTGCCATAGCGTTAACATCTGGGATAGAAATCACTACAGGGAAGACAGACGCATGACATTTTTGCCATTTTGTTTCACAATAAGTGAAACCATCATCATAGATGTCACACCGACTGACTCCGAGTGATGCCGCGTATATAAATAGTACTAAATACTGTATAGCACTCACTTTAGCAATCTGGCCTTGTCCACATTGTCCAAGTGAAGAAAATGTTAAGACAATAACAGTATGTGGCCACGGTTTCACTGTGAATTTTCCAGACAGTCTCTGAGCCGAGAACAAACTAAGAACGGGTCGCCCTGTCCAACAGCTCTGATGAATGTCTGCACACACAGGCCTACATATATTCATAATCACACTGAACTCGATGTAGAGCAGAGAGAGAGCGAGAGAGAGGTTTTTTTTTTGCTGCTGCTGCTGGCTTCTGTCGCCGGTGCCAGCTCACGTCCACCACGCGTGTGACTGACACGGGGAACAGATGATCTGAGGATGAAGCGCGTCTCTTCTCCCCGGATCTGTGAACCTCGTCCGCAAACCGCCGCCGCCGCCGCCACCACCAACACCGCCCACGTCCACTCTGGACGCCACACACACACACACACACACCGCACTCCGCATCACCTCCCAGTCCCCGCCGACGGGGAGAAAACTTTGTGGATAAATCAAAAGAAGTGCCAAGTGACTCGACGGCTTATGTATGGTACGGCTCAGACGAGGGATGACGTCCTCGGGTAGGCAGAGCGTGTCAAAAAAAAAGTTGGGCTACATTATTGAAATCACGGATCCTACGACATCCAAGTTACCCGGCCTCCCGTGACCAAAACATGCAGCAAAAACCTTGACGTTGAAAAACTACAGGAGTCATGATGAATTGTATTCATGATTAAGGGAGTGTGTGTTTGTATACAGTATGTGTGTGTGTGTGTGTGTGTGTGTGTGTGTTTGTATATGTGTGTGTGTGTGTGTGTGTGTGTGTGTGTGTGTGTGTGTGTGTGTGTGTGTGTGTGTGTGTATGTGTGTGTGTGTGTGTGTGTGTGTGTGTGTGTGTGTGTGTGTATGTGTGTGTGTGTGTGTGTGTGTGTTTGTATGTGTTGTGTGTGTGTTGTGTGTGTGTGTGTGTGTGTGTGCGTGTGCATGCACTTGTGCGAAGGTAAACTGCCGTGTATTGTCCTAGTAGTCTCAGTATGTTAATTGCGCATATTACTGTTAAACTCTTGAGATGGATGTGTTCATCTGTGCCCCTTCAAGACGGGGAACAGACAACGTCGGCGAGACTGTGGTTCCTCCTGTCAGACGACGGTTATTTCTGGATTCCAGGAAGCGGTTCCTCTAATCATCCGAATGAGAAACCAAACCCTCCTATAGTCGGGACCGATCAACGTCTAATCCAAACGACGTCGTGGTAGACCAGCAGCAGCAGCAGCAGTCAAGACACTTCAACTCATCCCTGTTTCCAACATCACGGATATATGGAAATACAGTATATCCTGCGTAATATAGTGGCACATCATTAGGAAATACCGTTTGGAGTCGATACAAACATGCAGCTTTCTCATGTTAGAAAGCATCACCACATCTCTCCCGCAGGCCTCTAGTCTGTCGGCCATTAATGGCTCCTACACAACTCAATTTCTGCATCTTCTGTCCGTCTTGCTTTGACATGAGAATATCGACTGAAGATAACGCGCATAATGTTTTAACCATAACTCGTAAGCGGTACAAGAAGAATCCCTACATATTCTATAAGCCACAGCGAGCAGGAGTGTGCGTCAGTAGGACACCGCCTTATAAAGCATTTATAATCGCTACAAGCGACTCGTGCTTTGAACTTGTAGGGATAACCGTATTGCCTCGCGCACAGGCTCACACAACACAGCCTGGAATACACAGTTAGATAGTTACGGAGAGATGATACAGTGGGGAGACGGTATGGAAAGATGGAGCGCTTAGACTTGGGACTGCATGGCACAGATGTGCTCAAGATGAACACCGGCCAGCAAAGCCACCCCACTACCCCCCCCCCCCCCACCCCACCCCCCCGCCAGGGATACAGGTCTGGGATTAGAGTGTAAAGGTGACTAATGCTCTTTACCTCTGGCGCCCCGCTAGGCATCGGGACTCACCGCCTGAGGGAGGGAGGATTAAGGCTAGCTAGTCTCAAGTCCACTCCTCTTGCACATTATAGACCTGCATCTCCTTCTCCATCCTATTCATCGTAGATTTTTTTGTGCTATCTATATCAATATACAGTATATATATATATATATATATAGAGAGAGAGAGAGAGAGAGAGAGAGAGAGAGAGAGAGAGAGAGAGAGAGAGAGAGAGATAGATAGATAGATAGAGATATATAGATATAGATATAGATATAGATATACTCGCTATATATTATATATATTCTGTATTTATTCATATTTGTTTTATTCCTCCGGCGGAGGAGGTTCGGCATTGAACTCCAGGATACTCACTCACTTTTACAGGTGTACCATCGAGAGTGTCCTGGCTGGCAGCATCGCGGTCCGGTACTGCAGCTGCACCGAAGCAACCTACGCAGAGGTTGGTCGGATCAGCCCAGCGCATCACCAGGACTGAGCTGCCAGCCATGCAGGACCTCTACAGCCAGCGCCTCAGGAGGAAAGGCGCAGCCGATCCTCTCTGACCCCGGCCACGGCTCTTTCACGCTCCCGCCGTCTCAGCAGGCGGGTACAGAGGCAGCCGAACCCGCACCAGCAGGTTCAGAGACCTGTTTTTACCCACAAGCAATCAGGCTACTGAACTGCTAACACTGGCGCACGCACACACACCATACACGCATACACATACCACAATGACCCACAATGGTCCCTCACCCCCCCCCCCCCCCCCCCCCCCCACACCCACCCACACACACATGGCACTTTCAGGAGGAAAACTACTCTTTACATTGTCTACCGCTAGTCACTTCTTACTCTATAACTACTGTTATTCTTCTACTTCTACTTTATTTTATTTTACTTTACTACTTTATACTATACTATTAATACTTTATATTACTTATAATTCACCGCTTCTTTGCATTTTAGATTTGTTATAGCTACTATTTAAATACTGTTTTTATTCTAATAGCTTACTATGCCTTATTGTACTTATGACGTTGCATTGTTATCAGGTATATGACAATAAACTTGAAACTATTCATAATTGTATCATTTATTATTTGGCAGACAATATTGGAGCAATTGCTGTTGCACTTCCCCACTGAAGAGTGACTCTATGTGTTGTGGATGGAGGAAGACGGAGTAAGACGGAGGAGGACGGAGCGAGGGCCGTGGCTTCGACTTGCAGCCCTGTGTTGTGCACTGTTTTGATTCAGCACCTCATTATTCACATGACAGTGAATAATAAACAGTTTTTCTCTAGTCATCTGCAACCCATTTGATCTGCAGCCCTTTTTTGGTAATTGGCCTAAAGTACTGGCCGATTTGGTTACTGAAGTGAATAATTATTTTAGTACCAGAAGGAACGATGCACTGATTCAGTAAGAATCAATATTACTTGTACTGAACAGAATAGCTATTGTGTTAGTTTGGATTGATTTGAGGATAACTATTGTTTATTGTTTTCATCTTGCTGAATACAATATTCTCTAACGGACATCTAACATGGTTATAGGCTTCAAAACAGATGTTCAAGTCACATTTATAATAACTCATCTGATATAATGACTTTACCTGTCATGGGAATGTTCTCCAGTTACCAATACAGGATATCTGACAGTGATACCTGATACCAGCTAGTGCCGCTAACCTCGGTGCACAAGCATCCACAAACATTTCCGTTCCATTCACGACCATCTTTCCTTTAAAACAATCATGGGATTTTCATTTTTCATACAAGGAATACATTTTTTAAATATATATTCAGCATTTTTTATTCACATGCTGGGCTGAGTTATGGTGTCGTTTGGTGTCAGTGCATCAATTAACACCATCCTCACCCTATAGTTTGTAAAAAGACCATCTAAAAAGTTATAAAGTAACAGTATCGTCTATCGTGGGGATACCTGCATAATTTGCAGTCCATTTATTTCTTTTCCAGTGGATATTATCTGTACGGGCAAATCAGCAAACGGCAAAATAAGAGGCTGCTTGCTTGGGAGAGAGAGAGCTTAGGCTTTCATGACAGAGGGGATTTGGTAGCTCTGCACTGCTGTGAAGCACAGAGACGGGTCGCCACTAGAGACAACCGTCTGCTGCTGAGCTCAACTGTCAAGTGCCCCAAACATTAAAATTATACTGGAAAAATGAAAGTTTTCAATGTTTGGAGGATACACAAATAACTAGCGAATGAATTCTGGTATTTAATTGACGCTGCCAGTAAAACTTAAATCAGCCCTAGCTGCACATAATAGTTTCATAGTAACACTCTCTGTATTAATAAATAACGAGAATGTTGAGTCAATGTTATGTTTTAAATAGTAAAACGGCTCTCTGTACGTCGGTTTATTACACACACGATGATAATTTGATGCACAGCAGCTGGCTTCGTATATCAGTTTATTATAGACAATAATAATTGCTAATAAAAACTAAGCGAACAAACTAAGGTGGAAGAAAACAAATGATGTTACAGATCTATGTGTTAATAATATTATTGATTCACATTTTTGGGGATTGTTTACTTCATTTCCTTAGGGTAGGTAAAATTACATGAAATATTAGTATCATATTAAATGATACACCCCGAAAAATATGCCAAAAAGTTAATTTTCTTCTCCCGTAACAGAATTATGAATACAACTACAAATGAGATATTCAAAGGAACAAAATCGCCTATACACCTTCTCTCCCTTTTGAGTTACAAGTCGCAGTGAAAAATAAACGGCCGATGTAAATGTCACAGCAATCCTCCCTGAGAACTGCTGAAGCGTTGCTTGACGGCCAGACGATACCCATTAGTACCGCAAGACACACCTGCGCCCACCTGACCTCGTCTGCTGTGTGTGCGTGTCACAGTATATGTTGTCGGATGCGATACAGACGACCGAAGGGCACGCACCTCAGCCGACACAGACAGGCAGGCAGGCAGGCGGCTGAAACGACCGCGTTGTCGGATTCTGCACCGAAAGGGAGAACTGGGAATGGGCGCCTAACTGGGAGATAACTGGTAGAATATATGGGGGCTGTGGGAGCTAACTGGTATACGCTCGAAGGTAGACTCACACTGGGAAATCTCGGAAATATCATGAATTAAAAGGTAGCCTATGGGTCCATTTTAACATCATTCTGTTCTGTTTTCTTGTAACAGAATAATACTCGTCCCTGGTTCAGAGTAAAATGCATTTGTTCAGAGGTTGAGGAGTTGGATTGTCATCAGCCTAGCATGTGTTATACTGCTGCAATACCCTGCCCAACCACCGTGTGGCCCAGTAGGTTGTAGTTTAAAGCTCAAACAATATCAAGGTGCTTTAAGTTTGTTTCCTATAAGATTTTCTGTGAAATATTGTAACTACTTCAAAGGTTTTTTTTTCAATTAGACCATTTCCATGTTGGTGCCATATATGCTCTTTAACATTAACATAGTGTTGCATTTGAACTGAACTTGGAGAACATAGCGTTACTTCACTACTTCTGTCCGACATTACACTAGTTGTGTTAGTCAGGCAAATGCTTGGCACACCTCAAATCAAATGAATTAGTATTTTGGGTTTGTCCTGTGACAGCACTGTGGTGATGGGCAGATCAGCAGAGCGACGCCTCCTCAACACCTGCATCATTAAATAACAACCATCGGGGCTGGAGCTGATCAAAGAGCGGGATATTTAATCCTCAAACCAAGGGCGGGGATTTGAGGGGGCCCTCAACATCCGAAAACAAAGGACTGTTTCGTGCCCGCCATAGAGAAAAGCAACCAATTCATATCCAAAACAATATCAGATATTCATGTTGTATGATATTCCCTAGCATGAAGCACAGCAAACTCTTTTTGTACTCCACACACATGCTTTGTTCTGTATAATGTGATATTCACACTTACACCCACATACTGCTACGCTATATCCACGCTGGAGATGGTCTTATTAATAGGAATATATCCACATTTCAAAATATATTACCATTATGATCGCCAAATTAACAAGGGCATAGAAACATTTGACAAATTTCAAAAAATCTAAAGCTTTAATAGAGTGGTAAAAGTAACAGCAATTGAATGACTTACATTGAGTAATAAATAGCCTACAAAACCCAACAAAATATAGCGCATGATAAGCTTGGACAGGATTCGGTGTCCTGGTGTTCCCTGGCAGGCAGGTCTGTATTAACAAACTGTCTCCAAACGCCAGTTGGCAGTTGAGTTGAAGAGTTGAGTCTAGTGTAGAGTTGATGACGTGACTGTGGCTTTTATACAGAACAGTTGCATTTAAAGTCAATGGGAATTTGTCTTGCTTGAAATGAAATTCAGACACGTTTTCTTGAGCAAGCTATCCCATCATGCAATTATGCGTCAGTGAAACTGTACAGCGAATCTGCCCTGAAGCATGCAACCGCCTTCACACCATAATTTGAGTGAATTGGCCGGCTGTGTCTCTCTTTTTATAGGTCAGTGTCTTGGGGGTGGTTCCCGGTGACCCCGATCCAGGCAAGGTAATCGTCTGATTATACGTTCCTTATGTCTTTATGGACATAGTTTTCTGCGAGGGGTGGGTGGGGGGTGGGGAGGGGTTTGTCCCCAACTGGTTCATCCTGGAGACCTAACTGCTGATAATAATAACTTAGCTCTAAGAATCGTTGAACCATGCAAACCCTTCCTGTCACTGCAATATGAACTTAATATTAACATTCAGGTTTTGTCAAATTTCTACATTTCCACTGACCTGAAACTCAGTTCAACTGTTCCCTCAAAGCATCGAAACCAATCTGCTACACAAGCCATACAGTGTGTACCGCCCTCAAGTGGAGATAGGTTGAGATTACATAAAGACTAGACAGTGACAAGAGAAAAAGCCAGCAATTCATATGAATATATAGTTAGTTTTGTACATTCAACCACATATAAAATAGCATATCGTGACATTTCTTGTAATTACAGTTCCCCATTTTGCTAAATTATTTCTTTAATAACATTTGCAAATATTTTGCAATATCAATGACTATAAGTCATACAACTCAACCCGCATTAATCTGATCTCCCTGTTGTAAACCCAGGTGTAGTTTAAACATCAGCATATCAGCACATCATTATGTCAAGAGCAGTGATGAAGTGCGAGGCCAAGGAAAAAAACAATCATAACGCAGTACAATAATGTTGGCCCAGCATGAAAGACAAATGGCTTCGGACACGGAGCACAAGTGCTTCCATCAGCTCAAAACTAGCAGCCACATGGCTCATATACGGGCCTTCAGTGTCTGGACAAGGTCATTCTTCACCTCCCAGCAAAATCATCGATATCACCACCACATGGGTCTTTTTAATCTTCAGGAACCAGAGGAAAAGCTGCTGCTACTTCAATATGTCCACAGCGACCGTATGGAGTGTATGTTTTGGAGTCTGGAAAAACCTATTTAGCTTATCTAGGAAATGTTCATCTGTAAAAAAGATGACAATTGGAAAGGTTGTAAAAGTTTGTTTGCTTCAAACTCAGAGTCTTGATTAGGAGTGAAAACAATTGTATTAGTATCCATTATGAACATGAATTCCATTACATAAAAGGCCTACATTTTGTATACAATTAAAAACATTTGTAAAACTTTTTTTTTTTATTTGCCTGTAAAGATATATAATGCACAATGTCAAATGTATTTAGATTAACATCATGGTTGTACAAGTTCTAGTTACAAGTTCTGAAATGTTAACTTGTGTCCTGTTTCAAATCTGTGTGGAAATTGAATAAAAGGCCTAACTGTCCAATTGCAATGAAATATTCATGAATTTAGAATTTCCATTAAAGTCAAGGTTGTAATGGCGCATCTACACGGTAACTGTGGACAGAAAGAAGCAAACTAGATACTCAACGTTACTTGATACAGCAGCAGTAGAAAGCTGTAAAAAAAAAACACAATCCTGACAAATGTCTTTTCCGTAACGAGTACACCTCTGCTAACCTTTGCCAGGGGCTCAGTTATTATTATTCAATAATGTGCAACTGCATGCACCGAGTGTGTGTGTGTGTGTCAGGGACGTCACTAGGATTTAGAGGCTGGGGGGGCTTAGCCCCTAGCAGTGCCCGAAGTGCATGTAAAAAATGTTCATCACATCTAAACAATTTTATTCCAAAAGACAACTTCTAATTGTATTAGTTTTTATTTCAACTCATAGTCTGGCTTATTATGTTAAGTGCAGGCATTTTACGATTTCCTTGACAAAAAAAAAAAAAAATCTTTTTTGTAAATTATTATTATTTTTTTTTTTTTTGTAGGGGGGGCTTTTGAACATCTTGAGGGGGCTTAGCCCCCCCAAAATAGCCCTAACGACGTCCCTGGTGTGTGTGTGTGTGTGTGTGTGTGTGTGTGTGTGTGTGTGTGTGTGGTCGAAATAGCAGTCAATTAATATCGCAGCAGGTTGCATGTTACATTTAGGTAACTGGATGACTAGAAAACAACAAAAACAGAAGGGGGGGGGGGCATGGAGTGTGCTTATAGGAGGGGGGATAAAAAGGTACAGGTCAGGCTGGAGTAGTGCCAAGCAGGGAGCCAAGTGTTTGATGTCCTAAATGAGGCCCGTGAAGCAGTTCCAGGTGCTACCAAGGTCAGCATGGCACAGCAGAGACGGCTTATTGCTTAATCTTTGGCACAAGCTGCCATTCAAGGTTCAGCATATCACTTACATGATTTAAATAGGTATGTTCCAGAGGGTTCAGTTCTTGGCTCACTATCACTTGCTTTTCATGCATTGCCTTTTGATGTCATGGATGACTACGGAGTTTGCATAGCGTTTATTTGCTATGTATATCATGATTTCTAATTCCACAGCACTCTTCAGAATTAGTCAAATTAGTAATTTAATGTTTACATTTTGAGAGATGTAAGCTTGGTTTTAGTAGGATGGATTGGTAGGTGAATACCATCCAACTAGATGTTAAGTTGAGGGTGTCTTTCCTCTTGAATGGAATAAAACAGATACAGCAGGAAGGGAGCGCCATCTACTGGGAGAATGTGGCAATAGCACTGTACTGCTGGGTCAATAAGCAAGGGACACCAACCCATCACATGTGTAGTTTCTCAAACGCACTTCAACACCATCTCCATTGGTCTGCATTTGGGTCTGAATACTGCAGCCCAGTGCCAAAAAATAAAATGATTCGTTGTTAAATCAAACTCATCTCAGATTCGTATTTCATCACAATTTAATGCACTGAAGTATCAATTTAGCAACACTTTAGCAACAGTGTCTTTGCGTGTCTCATAAATGGAAAAGATGGCTAATGAAAACCAAACACTCTACTAAACAAATCTAACTTAGAAGATATGACTTGAGGCATAGTGTGTAACAGTTAACTAAGTGACACAACAGAGAAAAGTATATGCCTTCTGTAACTATTCTGTTTTTATGGCTCAAGTATCATTAAGCATGAAAACATCAGGTTTCAGTCGTCCAGCGCAGTACTCTATTCTAGTGTCCAAACGTAAGGAATGCATCTTTGTACATGTCAAATCAAGGAGATATTCAAGCAAAAATAAACCCAGCATAAATTGTTAGAACTGTAATAATTTTACTTTGAATCATTTGTAGTCCAACAGCATTAGTGCCATTTAACATGCACTATACTCTATACTATAATCAGATGTATGGATAGATAATCCTACCAGTTGGTACAGTCCACTGGTCTAGACTGATCCAGTCAGTGATCTAGTCACTGATCTAATCATTACACATCTGGGTGGACACTCCCACTTGTGATGTCACTAGAGGGTAGTGACATCACAATTTTTAAATGGCTGGTTAAATAGGGGCCCTTCAAAGCTATGTGCAGAAATGTCGTCTCCCCCTTCTGCCAGTGAGAGTAATGACCAAAACACACCGACACATGCTTAAGGCATAGGCGCCGGCGTAGCGGTGGATACAGCTTTTGAAACGTCACACAACCGCTGTGAAATGACTCGTTTCTGCGCACGCTCTGCCCATAGAGCATGCGCAGTATGCATTCATCCGTCCAGCGCAGGAAAGTCACCAGACAGAATAACTCTGTATACAGTGAAAGAGATTTTTATCTGGCGGTGACAGGCTTAACCAGCATTGTGTGAAGTGAACTCGTTTGGCAAGGGCTTGAATGTAATGGACATTCATTTATATGTAAAAGTCCCGCACTATAGCTTTAAATATGTTGTTCCACAGGGACATGTCATCCATGCATGTCATCCATGTTAAGACACTTAACATACTTTCAGTGATCTGAGCTACAGTACTATAGATAAAATAGTACCTCATCCAAGAAACGAACAGCCACGTTTGTACATAAACACATTTCTTTATTCAGCCTGATGTGAGTAACACATGGAAAAACAATAATCAAAGTCTAAGAACTACTTTCCTCGGTGGAGTTAATGGTATGGACAATTACAAATAAGCTCCAAGTCCCCCCCGCCCCCCCCCCCCCTACTCGACAACCTTGAACACTAGCTGCCCTTGTTGTGAGGAAGAAATCATAACATGCTACAAAAAACCTGGGAATTTAAAAAAAATCCCTCAACAGTTGACCAATGTCTTCAAATTCAGTTAAAAATTAAAAAGAACTCTGCAACAGCAGAAAATATATATAAAACAAATCATAATTAAAAACTGATTCTGGAAATCAGCTCCCCAGCTGCTACTGTAAAGGCAAGACACAGAAAAAAAAACATGAGAAATGAAAAATGTCAGTCCTTTTTTTTTTTGTAGAGTAAAGAAAATGACCACTGAGAGTTGATGTTATTTATGGTCCCTTCCATAAACATGAAAAGAAACAAAAAGACCTTAATACACAAAAGTACTTAAAGTACACAAAATGTACATTGCTTGCAAATCAGCTTTGGAATCTAATAAAAGGACCGACAGTTATAGACACAGACGGAGGGGAAGAGAGGGGCATCTAACTAGTGTTAGTTTGAACGTAGAAATTTCACAAAGTGCAAATTTTATTTTTGCTTTAAATCTTAAGCGGATTTATGAAATTTTTCATTTTCTATTATATAACAATGAAAGAAATGCTAATACCACTGAAAAACACCCCTAGCCATAACCGAATCAGACCAACATCGCCCCCCCCTCCCCAAGCACATTTTAGTTTAAATAAAATACCCAGCTATCCACAATTAAATATTTAAAAAAAATGGATCACCAATTACATGCTGTAATGACACCCACCAATTTGCTTGAGTCTTGACCAAAGACTCTTTTTGGCGCCTTGCATCTTACAGTACAAGGCTTCTTGTCAGCGTGCATTTACAGTTAAAATATATATTAATCTATCATTAAATAGTATGCCTCTTGGAAACAGTCTTGCATGCATTAGAGAGCATCTGGGCAAGCTGTACGAGAAAGGGAGGCTTGTGAGTAGGCCCGCTCAGGCTCTGGTCCCCCCCCTCCCCAAGGTCACGGTGCGGGGCCAGTCTCCCAACACCTGTAAACACTTTGCCCCCCCCCCCCCCCCCCCCCCCGGTCTTTCTCGCAAAAACCACCTCAGTCCCGAAAATGGTTCCTCAGTTTTTCCAAGTGAGTATTGGTGTGTGTGTGTGTGTGTGTGTGTGTGTGTGTGTGTGTGTGTGTGTGTGTGTGTGTGTGTGTGTGTGTGTGTGTGTGTGTGTGTGTGTGTGTGTGTGTGTGTGTGTGTGTGTGTGTGTGTGTGTGTGTGTGTGTGTGTGTGTGTGTGTGTGGTCCTAACCGCAGCTTCAAAAAGAGATCAGTGGAGATCACTGAAGTTTTGTTCCAAGTTTTCGTTGTCTGTTCCTAGAAAGACAAATGATTTAGGAAAAAAAAGGAATTAAATCACAGCACACTAGGGGTGCAAACGTGTCGTCGAGTAAACAAGTACTCTTCAACCAAACCGTAAACGATGACAAAAATATTGTAATCGAAAATCGTTTTGTAGTAATTTTCTGACATTCTATAACTACATTTTATATCATGTAGATATGTATTTTGGCCAAGTTTTGAAACAGGACATAATTAAATAGTCCAAAATAAAGCTCTCGCCTTTGCATATTGTTGAGACTACAATAGGTTTGTTTGCCAACGTTTAGTAGCTGGCCTGGGTTGGTGGAGTTCCCCCGCATTTGTCAAGTTCTATATTAATGACCGCCCACCAGGAACATCCCAACATCAAAACGTCATAAAAAAAACACAAGTACACAAGTACTCGTTAAGAGAATAGACTGTGTATTCAATTTGAGTTTTGGGGTATTTCTTACATTCCTACAGCACACATGCATACGGCGCTATTTTATGTGTGACGTGTAGTATGTAGCATGACATGCAGAGCAGTTAACACGACTACACATATCTTACCTTGCCTCTGATCTAGTCACTGTGTACTCAAACCACAAGATGTTTGGGATTAGGCTTGTGTCTCGCACCAGGAAATACTCAGATATCGGCCTTTGAGGTAGAAAAGGATGAAACAAGAGTAGTACTAAACGTCAACACAAAACATTCAAAGTTAAACACTCGCACAGTGAGAAAAAAATGCCAATTAAATCAAATTTAGAGAGATTTATTCTCATCCTAGACATATGTACCAAAAAGTCATGCATATATATATATATATATATATATAAAAAAACACACACACACACACACACACACACACACACACACACAGTCTGATCTTACCAAGCAGCTATTTTAGGGAATATCGGTGTCAGGACCTCTTGTGTGAAGAAGAACCAGACTATACCGATGGCACTGCCAGCCACTCCCCCGTAAAACACCTGACTCCAGGTGTGATACAGCAGGTAGACTCTGTAAAGAACAGACAACAGCCGCTTGTAACCAAGACTGTGTGAACACATGGCTGTAGTGTCTCTGGCATGAAAACGTTTTCGGATTCTGAAGGAATGTTTTTGAAGCCAAATGTTTGGTTGCACGATCGCCGCATGAAAACAATTGAAACTAGATGACTCCAAATTTGGACAACAGCATATAGAAATGGCGGGGGCTGGAGGCTTCACGTGAAACCTTGACAAGGAACTGATAGTCAAAGAGGGAAACGCCCAACACCCAAACCACCTGTCAATCACTGCAGACATATGAATTTCAACCTTAATAGTCTTTCAATTAAACTATGCTTCTTTTAAAGTTGACCACATGGTTTGTACTTAAGGAAGTGGAAGTATCTAGTCAGATCACAATCTGATCTGTTAAAAACCAAAAAGCATTACTTGGCATTCATTTCTGCCCAATGTGTTCAAAACAATGAGACTCTTTGAGAACAGCATCCAGTGGCCATTAAAATAACATCTTCAGGCAATTCCTTGTTGGCTTCAGCAACAAGCCATGGTGGTTGCAGCTTGGTGTGCATGAATGGCTCTAAGCCTTATCTTATATGGGCTATTATTAATCAGTTTGCACATATTTTGCACCATTGGGTAAGCAATCTGTCGATTTAATCCATCAAGTAGGCTAACTAACAAACAACACATTAGCCTGATTGAAAGAGAAACAAAAATATCCGTGGGAGATTAAGGCTTCACAAATCCTTTCATTCAATCTTAATTGAACACCATGGGTCCAAAATGCTTTGCTCACCGTTTTTACAAATTCACTTTAGGAAACACTGCTGCAACACAGACTTGTTTTCTTGGTTGGGTAATGTGGACAAGTGACTTATTACCATTTTGATGCAATTTAAACAACTTGAAATAACACAATAATCAAATTTTTGAGATTTAAAAACAAAGTGAAACAACATACCTGCTGTATGAAACAGATAAGGCTACGCCCAACAGGACAATGGACAGTATGTGTCTCCACAGCAGGTCCACACACCGAGCATTGTTCGTTTGATGCATTCTGGGTACAAGAAAACACATTACTTGACACTGACATACGAACTCATGTTCCAGTGAAACAGTTCTGGTGATGACGGGACAGTAAGCCATCCAGATGTGCAGTTAAATAGCGCATGACAGTACAGTATGTAAAAAGCATAACCGCCATTGTAATAAAGTGGTTATTATAGAGGTATGTGCAATTAACTATTTGGCCATTTAGCAGATGCTGTATGCGAAGCTACAGTAAATTCAGATACATTGGGAATCAAACACGGATCGTTTCGGCAGGGGGTCTGTTATACCGTAGCCACTACCTATCCTCGCCCCCATGATATATATATCGTTTTGACTCAGACAAAATGTCAATGTTAGTGTCCTCTTTAATACAACGTTCCAGGATGTGCGTTTTTATCAATGCATTGCGCATGAAGTAAAATCTTGGACTTTTTGTTACACAATGCCATCAGTTTTTCACATTAACACAGAAACCAGCACAGCTATAACCAATGGAACAATCAATTAACAAGTAACAATCAAATGATGTAACTCACCTTAAATAAAGGAAAAGAAAGAAATACACAACAAAGAACCATATTAGCTGAGAATGACTAGAAGGCATCCCATAGTCTGTGTTCAGCGTAGTATGCGCCCCTACAAATACACAAAAAAAAACAGCAGTATTTTGTATTAGACTACATCCGGCATGTACTGTGGTACTTGAGACGCACCTCTACAACCGTGTTTACCTGCACATGGGCGTGGCTCCTTCACAATGTGTTTCAGCAGCCAGTTCACCCCTTCGTTGAGGATGAGTCCACCAAAGAAAGAGATCTGTAGAAGTATAATTGACAGCAATTAATTTTATCCTCCAACCTCTAGAGAGCAGGCCTGATTAGCCATGGGCTCATCAGAACTGGGGCAATTAGGGAAGAAGAAAAAAGGACTAATTTTAACCATGCACTCTCTAATGAAGTCTTGAGTGATGGCTCACCGTGTGCAGCTCTCGTTTGAACACTATGAGGGTCACAAAGCCCACCAGGACGGCGATGGGCAGCAGACTAATGTAGGCCAGCACCTGTCCAGGTAGGTCTCCTAAAGGAGGAAGAGGAGGAGGACACTGGGTGAAGTGACACTGGACTTTCTTTTTTTGGGGGGGGGGGGGGGGGGGTCAAAAGACAAGGCATTTGGTTTAAAATGAACAACAAACAGCAATATGCGTTAACTTCAAACACATCCACTTTAAACACACACATATTACAACATATATTTTAATTGCAGGCACAATGCTGGGTTACAGGAACCAGTGCTCGCGCGAGAGAAGACGTTACTTGTTCCAGTTTTTGCATCCTTTAATCTATAATCCCACTAAGTCAACGTTTTTTCGAACGACAACACCTACTTTCAGCCCGCAGATTAGGAAAAGTACGTCAAAGTACAACGCAGTTTGCTCCGCCAAACTACCGGAGCAAACAATTCCCGAAGCAAACGTCAATGTCGGAATTAACCTAGCTTAACTTGATAGCCATCATTGTGGATATTTCTCGCGAGTGCGCATGCGGCATCGGCTCACAATTTCGCAGCCCGGGTTATATCCTCCGTTCAACCCGGTCCGTCCTACCCGCCTCACTATTTGGCAACGTACCGACGGGTATGTCAATACACTAGCACATTTTTCCACAACGCCAACAAACACGAACTTCTGCTCATAGCGACGTCGGGGTTAACCGACAGACCCGGGTTACCGTACCTTTCGGAAACTCTACGTGTGTGAGGGATATTGACCGCCATTGAGGTGGTGCCGAGCACTGCTCTTCCAACGCCATCTTACCCGGACACAACCGGGCAATTACAGTGGCACGCCTAGGAAACCGCGTCAGCCAATAGGAAGCCGGCTTCCGGTTTGGAACACGTGACGAGGGCAGCGGGATCGTCCAATCACAGCGAGGCGCTGAAAGGGATCATTTTACCCATAGACGAGAATTACTGAATGAACCAATAGTGGGATGAAATGGTTACAGCAGTGCATTGCACTGTCCAGAAACGTGCCCATGTTCGATGCCACGAATCATCGTTTATGAAAATGAACGATGCCGTTTGTTATCATTGCAACATTAGCCATTGGTTGGATTATTCAAAAATCAGCCATTTGCTCAACTACCAGATACCCTACAAGCAAGACAGTGTTTTTATTTTTATTTTGTATTATTATTATTATTATTATTATTATTATTATTATTGTTATTATTGTTATTATTATTATTTAATTAAAGACTACAAATTGGGACTTTTTGACAAAAAAGTGTTTGGATTTTGATTGAATGTGAAGGAGGATCACACAGAGATAAACAAGAGCATAACGACTCTGTTAGTTGATGCTTATGCAGTATGCGAGTTATGAGTTACGCATGTACAATAGCAAACTACAATTTCTAAACTTCGCCTCTATGTTTCAGAAGTAGTCGTTTGTATAAGTCACATGTTGGGAGAATAGCATAGATTAATATACCAATCAACACAGATTGAATGGTGTTGGAGAGGGAGAGAGAGAGAGAGAGAGAGAGAGAGAGAGAGAGAGAGAGAGAGAAAAGAGTAACAAGACAAAATCATAAGGCAGCTTCATCTAAAATCATAAGAGGTGGACTCACTTAACCTTTGACCTACTAAATTCAAACAACAAACGTGCTCAAGCTGGGGTCAACTCTGACCAGAGCTTTGAGACTGAAGTAGTTGAACGTACGTCAATACACAATTGGTCACTCATCTAATTAACGTTGTTTGAGGCTCTTTAAATAAACAAAATAAAAAAGCTACAATGCTGCAGCTAATTCCAAAATGTACTGTTGCTTATATTGAATAAATTGGTCTAGCAGCTTACCTTACCTACACTGCCTGTATAGAGATGTACATGTAGGACTATTTGAAGAAATACAAGGATGGTTGAACATTTCAATATATACAAATGTCATATCTGCTGCCATTGAGCTTGGAAAGCTAAGCAAAATGTCTTTATTTAAAAAGGGGCGGGGGGGGGGGGGGTGGAAATCATGTCTGTATTATTTTGACCCAATAACAATTCAACACAACATTTTTAAGACTCTACAGCTGGAGATGTCCATCATTGTTTTTTATTTGATGAAACAAAACTGAAGCACAATATGAGACAAAATAAGAAATTTCAAATCTATGATGTAAACACAAAGATTGACATTGGCTGACTTTCAGTTTATAGATTATAATACAAATGAATTGGAACAATAATGACCCATAACTTTTGATTGAGAATACATTGGAACAGTAAATACTACTACTAATAATATTAATAATAATAACGATGATAATAATGATAATAATAATAAATACCTAAAAAATAATAATAATATGTATAACATATTGAATCAAAATTGTACAATGTTTGCTGGCATTATAATTTCACAATAGATATAAAATAAATAAATGTTTGAAAGACAAGAAATGTGCCAACATAACATCTTTTTTATATAATATCTTGACATTATGGGGCAATTTAGGTAAAGACCAATCTATTATTTTCTGTAAAAAAAAAGAAGTGTATTCTTATATAAAGATTAAAATTGTAATTCTATAACGGACACATGCAAAGGCTGCTGAATGAAATGTTCCTGAAACATCTGCTCTGGGCTTGATTGTTACTGAACCAATTTCTAACAAGGAGAATATATTTTTGGATATGAAGTTGTAAAATAGCATTTTCTGTATGATATGTACCCATTTTGAGCTTTTCAAATATTATTCAAATATTTTACAATAACATTATAGCAGAAAACAAGCAAAATAGTAATTTATTCAATTTATGCAATTAAATTCTAGATTGTTTTTTAGATTTGTAAGGAATTGTCCTACAGCAAATACATAATTATATAGCTTTCATAGTTATGTTTCAGTTTCAAGTGTGGATACCTTGTTCATTCCTGCATCACAAAGCACAATCTTATCATATAAACAGGATGATTCATACAAGACTTGTAATCAGCAATGGGGCATTGACACCTTACACTAAGAAGCACATTATGGTCATATAGAAATCGTCTCACAATGTACTACTGAACTACACCTTTTAAGAATAAACAACCCTCTCTCACATAAAGTTCATTTACCATTGAAAAGTTTACCAGATATTTCAAGATACAACAATGTTTTTTACGATCATTCACTTCAACACAGAATTTTTAGCTCCGATACCAATACATTTTTTGTGTGACATTATAATGCCCCATTCTGTGCTTCTGTACACCAACGAGAAGACATTTGGGTTATCAGTGCATATTTTGCATGGTAATATACTGGCTGTTTCCTATCCAGATCTTTATTACATTTCCAAGCTAAACTGCTGTTCAGAAAATGTCATCTCAGTCTCCTAAACTGTTCAATATATGTTCTGTAGTAAACAAGCATTTTGTTGTTGCAATGTGCAATACATTATGTGAGAAAATAGTAACTAAAGTATTCTTTTGATTTTCGAAACCAAAATAGTCACGCTATGACATATGTACAAGCACTTCTGAGTAATGATGTGCCCAATCACTTAAAATGTAAATATATTACTTTACCGGATATTATTATTTTCATATATTACAAATTACTTAGAAGAAACTGACCAATACCGTCTCCAAAAAAAATACCATTCTCTATGAGAAAAATGTTAAGGCAGGAGCTTCTGTTTAAAATGTTATTGGCAAAGTACATATTGGAAGAGAGAACAAGTTTGAAACTTATGTATATACGCATAGTATATACACCTTTTCAAATACATACTAGAGCGAAAAATAATGTATTACTATTTGCAGCATTTCAATATCATAATCTTTTCAGTAACGGGTTCTTGTTTATGTTTTTAAATTGCTTAAATGTATGCCAACAGTGCCTCAGTTCAAATATCAAGGAACTTAACGTCATTTTGAATTTATCCTTGCAGAAATGACGGAATCAGCTTGATTGACTTGGAAATTAAAAGAAATATTGACCAAGGATGAACCTTTTATTAAAAATATACAACTACTCCACGCACAAATCTGTCTCCTAAACACAAGAGAACATGGAATAAATACCAAATAACATTCAGATCTCCGGCCAAACTACGGATGTGATGGACATGTCACCACATGTCTCTTTTTCTGGGGAGGGAATGACTTGCAACACATGAGTCAGCATACAAATAATGCTGAATGTAACTCAGAAAGAGTCAAGACATACATGTGACAATAGGAATAGGGGGACAATTTGTGACCAGAGATAAGTTCCGGGCCCATCTAAATCAATCAAACACCGATGCTTGTTTGTCCTCCGAGTTTGGGGACTTCCTTATGGCTCACCAATTTGTACATGGAGAGAAATATCCGAAAGGTAAATCGCTTCGAGGTTCCTCATCTTCTTAATTCCCTGGGATGACAAACAACCTCATGTTCTGATTTTAAAAAAATGTTGTTGATACTATTGTATGACCGAATGTAAAACAAACCAAGTGATGGCATTTGGGCTACAGTCCGACGCATGAGTTTTGATTAAAACAACGTTGTAGAAACAGCAGTCTATGCTTCTGTCCTTCTCCTTCTTCTTCTCCTCAAAAGGCCAGCCCAACCCTTATGTACATGTCCTGTAATGGGGGCCGACCAACCAATTCATCCAATTTCCCACCGGGTGGGAGTTAGGACCCCGGGGAGCCTCCTGTGTCTCCGGCCGGCAGGGCTCCGTTGAGCTCCTGCAGGCCATCGATGCCCAGGTAGCCCAGGAGGATGTCGCTGCGGCGGTGGGACAGGCTCAGGATGTCCTGGGCTAGGCATGGGGCCGAGGTGAAGCGCACCTTGTCATGGTCAAACATGTCCTTCAGGTACTGCACTATTTGTTGCTGAAGAGCAAAAAGGTGCGGAGAAAGAACACGTATAGTTTCACTAACCTTTTGCAGTAACTTTTTATAATGATCAACATTTCTTTAAAATCAGCATGTATTATTCATATTATATTTGTGTACAAGATTTTCTATACGTCTACATTGTTGTGTCTGCTACAGTCTTCCATTGAGAATACAATTAGCGGTAAGGTTTCTAAGACGATATGCGGCTGCAAATATCTACCCAAGAGAGACATTATCTACGACACGGTGCGTGTGTGTAACACATGTTGTTTATCAAATGTCTCACCTTAAAGATGGTGCACACTTCTCGGAGCTGCTGCCTCGGCCCCAAGAAACCGAAGGCTAGGACGGGGCTCACATGCTCCGATATGGAGTAGAAGTGAGAGATGAAGCCATCAGGAACCTGTTGATATGCAGCCACAGTCACAAAATCCACAATGAGTTTCACAGGAAAAAAGGCAACAAAATCCCATTCAAAAACGACACTTTTAAAGCTTAAAGCTTTAGTCTGCGATTCTGATTCCATCTATCCCCCCACTAGCATGAGCCCAAACGCCCCCTGAGGAAATATTCGCTGAATTTGACAAAAAGTGTATTGGATGAGGATCGCTGACCATACATTTAATGTCGTCAGCCTTCAACTCACCATAAGAAGCCGTCGCTTGGCTTTGAGAACGGACCAGCAAGCGGTAGCCAGCGCCTGTGAACACGCACGCACGCACGCACGCACACACACACACACACACACACACACACACACACACACACACACACACACACACACACACACACACACACACACACACACACACACACACACACACACACACACACACACACACACTCTTCTAGTACAAGACCATGTACAAAATCACAGATAATACCATGCGGTGCAGGACGCATGTGTCACACTCACCGTCTCTTTGAAGCTGTCTGACAGCCAACGGTTCCTCAGCACAGCGACCACGGACGAGGGAGGATCCTCCAGGTCTTCGAACGCGTCCATCAGTATGAAGTCCAGCACGATGTCGAAGAAGTTCATGCACACCACCTGCGGATACGGTGCGACAAAGAAGAATGTAAAAAAATGTACGATTGAAAGTGAGAGTAAAAAAAAAAAGGATAATACTTTTTAAATCATTTTAAAAAGTATGATGTCATTCCTCACCCCTCTACCCTCGAGCTCCATCTTGGTGACGGGCCACGTGTCATCTCTCTGGGTGTAGAGCAGCATGTCCTGGTAGCTCTCTAGGAACCCTTTTGGACTCTGGTGGGAACAACAAAAAAAAGCGATAAACAAACGTGTCTAACTGATGCTGAAGCACGATTCGGGTTTTTTAGCGTGTTGGATGTTTTTTTGGGAGGCTTTACCTTGTTGGCTTTTACCATCAAGCCTGCGATCATTTGTTTCCCTGTCTCCATGAAGAACGTGCGTTGTGTTCCGTCTGATAGAAGAACCTGGAGTACAGACAGAAGAACTGAGATTCGTCGTCTCAATGAAGTGAAGGGTAAGTCCACCTGCTGCATGAGGACACTCATTTGGTTCTGAACGTTTGGATGGAAATGTGTTAGCCTCGCGTGTGAAGAGCAAATCTTAAAATAAGCTTTGTAAGTTTTTCTTCCACAGAATGCTAAGCAACTGTTCAAGTACCTACTGCGCATCCATGTATCAATGCAGATGGCGAGGATGAACTGATATATTTGATATTTTATTAGTTTATACCTAGAATAACCTTTGCTACTTTTGCTTTTTTAAATTTAGTATCACACTACTATGTGTGTTTTTGTACTATGCAATCACCCTTGCCTTGTCATAAGAATATCACTGTAGAGATTGTAGAATGACCATGATACACTAAACATTTGACAATAAAAACACTTTGACTTTGATATTTAAGCTCACCTGGAATGCTTGTCTCACACAATGAAGCTTGGCGAGGAAGTCTTGGTCACCATAACACTCCAGCAGTTCAGTTCTGCTCAAGAAAACAGGAGATATACGAATGGACTTATTCTCAGATAAACTACAACAGTGCATCAGGATATTCTAGGAGTAGAAACCGGGGTAAGAGTGTATTTCATTACGTACCGGAGTGAGCGGAAGATGACTTTGTCCTCCCGCACTAGACTCAACGCCTCTTCATAGAGAGCAGCCTGTTTCAACGGCTGGTAGACTTCCTCGAGGGACATGGCATCGAACAGCTAAACAGGGGGATTAAAAAGAGGACTAATATCGGACACATATCAAACATGTAGTGAGACATTTTCTGGGTTTTTCCCCTGAGGAAGGACTAACCTCTGCGGCAGAGAAGAAGGAGTCGTCGGAGGTGATGGTGGTGGCGTCGTCATCTCTGTGTCTTTGGGAGCTCTCAATGTGAGGCAGGATCAGAGTTCCTTCGCTTTCTGACGCGCCACAACATAAACCATTGAAATGCATTATACATTCATTCAAGATGTTTGTCCTTGACAAGTAACCACAATTCAGATTGTCAAATGTTCAATTGACATGCCGATTTAATTATAACTAGAGCAAAAAACAAAAAGGGGAAATTACCAAAAGCTGCACATTTAAAAATTATTAATAAAACATTATCAGCAATAATACATGAAATGATGATCAATGAATGATTAATGACTTGCATTGCCCGTACCAGGCTGTGCTGCTTTTGGATCACACACTTTGGTCCAGGGTCAATGACCGATCCGGGCCTGATAAATGATTTGTCCCACCTAACACCCCACAGCATACCCTCACCTACATCTTGCCATTCCCAAAGAGATACCGCCTGTAATCTTGCACTGACCAAATGGATCCCAAAGCTGTTGATTAAACAGCAAGACCCACTCGAGACATTTTTACCACCTGATGAGTCTAACCATTCACCATGTGGGACATGGTAATTTTCCAGGCCCCTCTTCCATGCATTACTGAGATGCACGCTCTCCCACATACAATTATATATACAAATGCAAAGTCATCCTCACAAGGATGATCAACATTAACCTGGACTGTAAAAGGCTAGAGGGAAAAAGGAATCTGCAGGAAAATGTTTATTTTAATATTATTTAAGACACTATGGTGCCTTTATGTCAATCTGTACATTCCCCTTTGCCACTCTACATCTGGTTCACCCCTTCCCGGCTATAGTGGGGGTCAGCCAATAACCCTGTCACTATCATAAAGAAGACACGGGAGGAGGTGCCCTCTCTCTCTCTCTCACACACACACACACACACACACACACACACACACACACACACACACACACACACACACACACACACACACACACACACACACACACACACACACACACACACACACACACACACACACACCTCTTTGCCTATTATCTGACATAAGTTTAATGTATGAGATGTCAATTTTTTATTTATTTTGGAAAATCCGGAGGAGAATAGGCGTTGACTAATGTCCAGCCAATAATTGGTTAGCAAGGGAGGCGTCTTGTCTGTAGGCCCAATCAAGTGAGGGGAAAGACTTGCGTCAGATACTATGACTTCAAATACCCTTTAAAATTAAAGACATTCTTCGTCTCTTTGCTTTTCAGCTTTTAGGCTCCTTCGCTCTTCTTTTCTTTCATGCTTTCATCCGTTTGGAGAAAGTATTTTTCTGAGACCTGACTCTTTCGACATTGTCTTTTTCAAGACGATGGAGATTTCTACGTTCCTCAGCAAGGCGTGCGTAAAGAGAAAGATTCTGTGTTCAGTTGAACCCAAGTATAGCTCAAGTTATGTCTCCAATTTGACTTACTTTTAGGACACGCGTTAAGTGAATCGACTTAAACTTAGGCCAACAAAGTTTGTTAAAGTTCAGAAGTTTGGAAAGTTTACTTAATTATAAAAGCAATCCTCCCGAGACACTGGTTTCCTGGAGACACTGATTCCATATTTCGAGTCTGTGCCAAGAGATGACTGCAGTTTGTTTCGGGGGGCAACAACTCGCAAGCCTGATTGAACTAACCCACCAAAAGTGTCACCGAACCAAGGTGGTCACTGCTGGAGCTGGAGAGGTCCAGAGGAGATCTCCAGGGCGCATGACCAGACCATCACCGACAGCGTCACCAAGTAAAGGGCCATTCCTTGTCTCTCATGTGAGCTGATGCACACTTAGTTTATATGTTAGGGAAATGGTCTAATTAGAGTTTGATACAGCAATCAAGTTTGGGTTTGGTAGACTTTGCTATAATTCTCTGGTCCAGATTTCCCCTATTAAGTTTTGTGCTTTTAGTTTGAGTTGGGTTTTTGTTGTCTTGTTCGTGTTTGTTTACGCCCATAATTTATGTTAATCATGTCCCTGATATTTGTGTTAATACATTTCAAATCCAGAGTCGAATACAGACCAGCACTGCATCATAGAAGGATTACAACCCTGACTGAGCTCCAAATTGCATTCCTGAGGATACCCAAGTTCAAATCCCTCAACAATAGACTCTGCAGCCCACGGTCTGACTGCAGGTAGGACTGGAAGCCATATACTGTATGCATTAATCGGCTGCCCAAACACAGGTCAGTAAGTAAATTCTAAATGTTGCTGTTCATACCGAAGTCTGCTAGGAGGCTGTCTGGAGGGATGGAGCTACCAAAGTCCTCCTGCAGGTGGTAGGCCCGGTGTAGGAGGGTCTCCAACTTCTCCGCAAAACCTTTGTTGCGGGTCTCAACCTGAAGCAAAAACAATGAACACTATTAATAGCAACACTAACTAAACATAATGTTTACAGGTAAAATGCATGATGAATACTGTACTATATCGCATCATTAATATGCCGTCTTATTTTCCTGTTTATGCAGTTATGGGTTGTATCCTTGTTTGTTATTTCTCTGTGTCAGTGGTTTCTGAATTATAACAATTATTATTATGAATAATAATAACTTTGATGATTGCCAAAATGCATTTAATAATTCTTCTCTCCAGTCCTATATCTTGTTGCTTGCCTGCTTTCTTGTGCTGAACTCTACAGCCCTTCCCTTATCTGACCTTCACACCATGGCTGCCACATCCTATCAGGATGTCTCCCTCCTACCATGTGTCCCTGTGGCAGGAGTTAATTCGGCCCAGCTTCCATGACTATCAAAGATGAAGCACACATGGTTGCCAGCACTCTTATCTTGTGTAATCAATTCAACAACAACAAAAAAAAGTCTTCCCTCCTAGGTTACTTTTTGATTATTACAACCCTATTAACATTGGGCATGTTCATTAAATTAACTTTAAAAAAAACTCTATATGCTTTTTTATATCTTGTATGGGCTTTTTGTGCCTTTCTGGACAAGACAGTAAAGACGGACAGAAAGTAGGTTGAAACAAAGAACGACATCACATAGGACAACATGGCAGAATCTAACTTGGGGGGGGCATATTGCCAATCCGCTTAGTACACTAGCAGGGTTAAAACCACCCCGCTGCCCTATGGGAGTCATGCTCGGATATGCAGCAATCAGAGACGTTACCGTAGGAATCTCCACGCACGCCGCGGCTCCCTGTAGAGCCAGGCTGTTGCTAGAGGAGGAGCGGGTGCGGTGGCGGATGTTCAAGGCTAGCTCCCACTTCTGCAGGGCCTCCTCAAACAGCTCCATGCCTGGGGGGACAAACACAGAGACCAAGTGTGTAAGTTAAGACACCCAAGTGCTATCTGGTCCTCTAGAGTGTCAAATGCACTGCTGTGTTTTGTTCATCAGCCGAGAACAATTGAAGCACAGATTTTAATCAAACACAGAAACAAAAAAATAAAATAAAAAATAAGCCCCTTACAGTAATGTTAAGCCCAACAAAACAAGGATCGCCGTGACCACGATCAGGAGTACCCTACCCATAATGTAGAGGTTCTCCGCGTTCGCATCCTCCGCTGAACTGGGCTCCTCCACTACAGGCTCCGCTTCCCAAGGGGTCGATGGATTGGGTGCATGGTTTGGCGAAAGTGGGGCCCGCATCTGCAGACACACACGCATGCCCCACACACACACACACGCATGCCCCACACACACACACACACACACACACACACACACACACACACACACACACACACACACACACACACACACACACACACACACACACACACACACACACACACACACACACACACACACACACACACAAAACTGTCAACGGCCTACATCTTAGTCTTAAAGGGAAGACAACAAATATATGGAAGATCTTGAATAAATAAATGAATGCATGCATGTTCAGACTACATACCGAGGTCAGGCTGTGGGAGGAGCTCGAGTGTTTGCTGGGAGCCAGAGAGGAGATTCCACTCATGGTGTCATTACTACGTGTGCTCGGACTCATGATTTGACGACCAGGAAGCGGAACTGAGAAAAAGAAATACATTATTATTAGCTATTAAGAACTGTTTATATAAATTAAACTAACAGAAACCAGAACTTTTGGGCTGGAAGTCAAACAAACAACCTTCGCCACTACACTAGCCAGCGCCTAACTAAATCATCTTTTAATTGACACACTCACCTCTCTTAAGCGACGAAGGTCTGCCGTTCTTCATCAGCATCTCGGGCATCCCTGCGTTCTTCTGCGCATCCTTGCTCTGCACAGCCTGCTTCCTCTTCCTCCCCCTCCTCTTCATCTGGTGGGCGGTGAGCGCTAGTGCCACGCTGCCCAGGGCTGTGGCGAACAGTACCTTCTTCAGGTTGGGACTAAGCTTCAACTGGGAGAATATGGACTGAAAATACAGAGAGAGAGCGACAAGGAGCTTACAATTAACTTGCTGGTTTTGATTTGATCGACTTGAAACTTGAATGATAAATCCTGAAACGATTCATCGTTTAATAAATAGCCCTTTCGACATTGGAATCTGGTCTGACATACATACATACATACATACATACATACATACATACATACATACATACATACATACACTTTTTCATCAATTTATATTTTAATGTCAAATGTGGTGCATATGCTTAAGAGATAAGACACATGTGCATGTGTTGACGTCACCTGTCCGAACGTGGAGTAAAGGAAGACGGGTATCTCCGCTACAGTCATGGCCAGCGCCTGGGCGATGGACATCCCTTCGGCTCGTTTGATTGACATCTCGGTTAGGAAACTGCCTGCAGGCCACTGCCCCTCTCAAACCTCCTCCACATTCACCCGCAAAGTGGGCTCGTCCTTGCTTGCTTCCTTGGCCTTGTTTTGGCAGATACTGTTCAACGTCCAACCCTGAACCGAACCAGTCCAGTTCCTCAAGGATGATGTACCTTTGTTTTGAGTGTGGAAGCCTAATTTGTACCAAATATCTCACAGTGGCCTTGTGGGCTTATTTCCTTAAATGGTGCGCCATTCTGCTCAACCACTGAAACAAAAGAGGTAATGCATCAGATAAGACACTTTGCATTACTGGCCGGCTTCACGAACACCACCTCCAAGTCCACACATGCAATGTGCTCATTAAATAGCTTTGCCAACAGTCCATAGTCATCCACATGCCCCAACACCATAGGTAAACAATAGGCCTACAACATTTACCAATCGACATCAACCAAATTGGTTACACCAGAGTACACATATTACAGGTAATGTATTAGGAAGACTGTGTAGCTCCACATCACATCATTGTAATAATGAATACACTTGAAAGCCAGATACCGGTAGCCATGTCACGTTACCTTATGTGGCATGGTCACCTGATGCCATACGGGAAAACCGCTATAATGTTGGGTTATTTGTTAAAGACACCTGTTTTGCTTATATTACGCTACAACGTTCAACCAACCAACAGCCAAGTGGTAGGTTAAGCCACAGATCAATAGGTCAGCTCCACAACTGGCTAGCACCTCCGTCTGATCTGTCACTAATCATCACATCCATGGTGTGGCGGCCCAAGCCAAATAAAAGGGAAGTCAATAAAGGGACACTAAAGCTGTCCAACGGCTTCAAGAAACTACGAAACAATAATGAATATAATGTATAGACAAGAGAGCAGAAATCTCCATACCTCTGCATCCAGGGGCGGCGGAGAAGGACACTCCGCTGTCACACGGAAACCCGCAGTTCACACACTAGTTTTTTGGTCGAAGGGAGGCGGGGCACCCGGAGCTGACCAACCGGACGCGTAGAAAGCCAGGACCGGATATCGTCTCGTCCAATGGTATTCGAGGTGGGCGTGGCAAAGTACGGCGAAACGCCAATCAGGAATCAAAAAAGCACGGCGCAGCTAAAATCACAGTCCCCTGTAATAATAAATGAATCATTTTCCAAACATCCTTATGTATTTGTTTTTCTTGCAAATAATAAGAAATTCATTATATGTGCCATTTGCTTTATAGAATTCCTCCTTAATTTAATTGATGGAAGTTATGTAAAAAAGGACATGTATTTCCTTTAGGAACGATAGAGTAAAAATGTTTCCCGACGGACTATAGTGGCGGACGTTTGTGTCCCAATTCCAATCCCTCCAGCTCATAGACATATATACGTAGACGCCTCATGACGTGCTGGAACGTAACCCAGCGTCGCCGCCATATTGGTTGGGTCTCCTCACTCTAGTCTAGCATAGGAGTCAACGGGAGAGCAAGCTATGCCAGTATTTTGTGCAGCTTACAGCGCAGTATTGACACCAGATCGCGTGGGATTACCTTTCACAAGTAAGACTGAACAATAATTCTTATTATTTTAAATATATATATATATATCATAAATCATGAATATCGTCCTGTATCATAAATAAATCTCTGCCGTTTGTAACAAACCAAACCGTGTGAAAATCCGGTAAAAATTCGGGGAGTTCTGCTTATTATTGTAGTTGGGGATACGCCTTCCTCAGTAGAAATAAATGCACTGGGGAGTGGGGACCCATCCAAGATGGCGGCCGCGCTGATAAGTCAGCTCCAACAGGCAGCGTCAGTCTATGAGGCGTCTACGTTTTATTATGTCTATGCTCCAGCTACCCGAAGTGGGGGTGGGTTATAAGTGACTTCTGTTTCCACATTGCTTTGGGGTTGTTGTTTTTTTCGACTAGACAGCATGTCCCTATATTTAAGCCTTTGGATGCGTGTTGGCAGCCTGTCTCTGGTGCTGGTGGCCGTGGGGACAATGGAGTGTACAGAGCAGGAGTCTCTTATCACCATCGTGGTGCCCACTCAGTGCCTGATGGACTGCAATTCTCTGACCTTTACCAAGAAACTGCAACTGGGAGATACCCGCAACATACGGCTCACAGACTCTACAGAGGAAGAACACAGAAGTTAGAAAGACAGTTTTTTTTATGACATAATGCGACAGCGAGAGTAGGTAAAGAAGGTAGGTAGTACAGAAGCAAAGAGGTCTTTAACTAAATATTACTCTAACTATACCAGCATGTTTTATCCATCTGTGATGGTTTTAAAATTAATGATTGGATTCATTGCCTTGCATTTATTAATCAAACTTAATTTGCACAAGTGCAATAATATGGCCCTTGCACTGTTCTAGACAGTGTGCTTCTAATGTCAATGTATCCCTCTAAAGACCTCAAGGAGTACTGCTGGCCGGTGGATTTAAAATGCAACGTCGGGGAGCGCCTGCAGCGAGCGTTTGTGGTCGTGCCCGTGGATCCGTCTGTGGTCGCGCACGAGCACCTGGCGGTGAAATCGACGGGGCCCGTCGTGGGCACGTTGAGCGCACACGGTGGCCCCGCCACACTCGCCGACGACTGCGGCATCCGCTACGAGGTCACGCCGATCTACCAGTCTACGTCAGAGTCCATGGGGAAGGGGTTGTCATTTTGCATCCAGGTGGTCGCCCTGCAACCCCTCTCTAGGGACGGGATGTTGAAGTGTCCCCCCTTCCTGGTCACCATCTGGCAGCCAAGCGCAGCTCAGCCCATGCGGGAAGGAGGGGGCTAGAGGGTCTGAGGGGGGAGATAGTTGTGAGAGTAAAGGGGCTTGGTGTATAGAGCGCAACAGTGACCGCCCCTTTTTAACAGCTCCGGTGCCGGAAGTAAATTTCCCATGCATTTATCTCGTCCACTTTTCGTAGAATCCTTATAAAAAGAGTATTAAGCCTTTAACCAAGCCAATCGTTCGTTGGTAGTCGTGACCATATTATGTTTGATTCGGGCATAAAAAGAATTTGGAAAACGGAAGAAAAGCCAAAGGTACTTTATTTTGTTGACCGAGTGAGGAACTACTCATCCCGAATCAAACATAATATGGTCACGACTACCATAACGAACGATTGGCTTGGTTCAAGTCTTAATATTCTTTTTATAAGGATTATACTAAAAGTGGACGAGATAAATGCATGGGAAATTTACTTCCGGCACCGGAGCTGTTAAAAAGGGGCGGTCACTGTTACGCTCTATTTTGTGTGATAACCAGTGGCGAGCCGTGCCTATCAGAACGGGGTCTTATGTACCTTCTGTAAAAAAAAACCTACTAACAAAAAACAAAAAACCTACTAAAAGCTACTGCTCGGTATTGGAAAATTGGGTCAATACTTTTATTTTATAATATTTTTATACAAGTTGTTGCATTGTGGGTATTCTGCGGCAGAAAGGACGACGTCTGCTGCAGGTAGGTTGAGCAAAGAGACGGGTCCACAAGAAGTCTTTAAGTCATGTTAATATTGTATTGTATTTTACATGCAGTACCGGTTATTGCCACAAGAGTGGAGTGTTTACCCTTTTTGAATTTATTTTCATTGCTTTATTTACACACTTCATAATAATGTTGTAAAGTGTAGTATTTTATTAGTAATGTAATAGGCAGAAAGGACGACGTCTGCTGCAGGCGGACCAAACCTTTGCTCATTCCCTATGTTTGTTTGATGACCCTCTGTGCAGATAATAAAGTTAAACCAATCCATCCGCATGCTGAGAGTGTCCCAGTCCTTCAAGTATAGCTAACACAACGCAGGTTACACACGCACACACAGCCACACATACGCTATTGGACGTCACGTAGGCAGTCACTTTATGATGAACAATCAATTTAACAAGTGTGTGGAAACAAAATGCTGAATGTTCAAACACTTAAACGGTCATCTTGAAAAGGGCTGATAATAAATCTGCATCAATATCATCTCCACCTGCTACCATTTTCTATGTCGGCTATCGTTCGCTAGTTATGCTAGAGCTGTGTCTCAATCCAGGGGCCGCATCCTTCGAAGGCTGCATTTGAAGGCCGATTTTGTCACTGCGGCGCGACAAGGCTGTCCCGCTTCGAAGGCTGTCCCGCTTCGAAGGCTCCTCCAAATGCGGCCTAAAAATGCAGCCTTCTTTTCCCGAATCCGAAGGACCCAACGGATGGATCCTTCGCGGCCAAACCTATCCCAAGATGCAATGCGTGCCGTTTTTTTCATTGAAAGTGGCGTCCCCATCCATACCAGCGGCCGAGGATTACACTTTTTTAACTAACTTGTTAAGATAAGATTATACTTTTTTTCTAGCCGTGTCCTGATTGTCAACTGCAGCTGTCAAGATTTCTAGGCGACAGGAGGCGCTTTGTGACGCAAGGGCAGGGGCGATTCTAGGGTCAGAGCTTTACTGTGCGTTCACACCGAAAGCGCACAAAGAGGAATCCGCCTTGTCCACTCCACCTAAATCGCTTTTGTCGCTTTTGCCCCCCTTCAGAATGTTCGTTCTTGCTTTTTTTTATTTATTTAAAGGGCCAGCGTGCCACACGCGCTAAACACCACCACGCAACTACTGCTGTAGCACAGCCCAGTTACCGACATCGTTGATCACGGAAAGTTACTTGATGAAGTCATTAAAAACAGAATTACTCCGATTGGCTGGAGAGTGTAGGTTAAAAAGTGTTTATTTACACCATCTTTGATTTACACCTAGGAAAGACGTTGACGCTATGAAGACGCTATGGCCACGTTGCTTGGCAACGCCTGCATACGGGAGATATTAAATAGTCTGCTCGACTTGTAAAAATAAAAAAAACCCTCACGATTTCAACTCTAAAACAAATTAAAGTATTATTAATTGATTACATATTTCATTCTTTCGTAAGTGACCATGGTACTTCGCGGAAGCAACCCTCCGCTTCGCGTCGGACGGTTCACGCCTCCGCGTTGTCCATTCATTTCTGTTAATGGACACCTCGTCGGGTTACTCCCCAATCATATTTACGGAAATGATCATCCCAAATAAACACCGATTTTGCCAAATGTAATGTTGTCAAATCATAGAGGACATCATAGAGGTTCTGCTACGGCAGCAATCGGCATTTCCAGCGACACCTTGGAACGAATGTTTGGTAAAGTTACGCGGGTTGTTTTCTGGGAAAGATCTGACCGAGGGACGACGGCAGAACGAGATATCCCCATTGGCTATCGATGGATTTTCTACCTTTCCCTCCCAGTCGCGTCATAGCTCATTTACATAAAGTTGGAGGATTTTTAACTTTTTTTATCCTCCAAGTCGCCTAGTCCACCCGAGTCCGCCTATTCCTCTTTTCCCTCTTTGTCCGCCTGGCGCCCAATACACAATGAATGACTTCCGGGATCATTTTCCTCTTTGTGCGTTTTGGTGTGAACGCACAGTTAGGGGTGCTGAGCAATTACGTACGTAAATAACGTAACTTACGCAAATTACGTAAGTTATTTACGTAATTTACGTAAGTTACGTTATTTACGTAATTTACGTAAGTTAACTTACGTAATTTGCGTAAGTTACGTTATTTACATAACTTACGTAATTTGCGTAAGTTACGTTATTTACGTAAATTACGTAAATTGTGTAAATAACTTACGTAATTTGCGTAAGTTACGTAATTTACGCAAATTACGTAAGTTATTTACGTAATTTACGTAACTTACGTAATTTGCGTAAGTTACGTAATTTACGTAAATAACTTACGTAATTTGCGTAAATTACGTAATTTACGTAAATTACGTAACTTACGCAAATTACGCAAGGTACTAACTTGAAGGCCTTGAAGCTTTGCCACTGGTGGTATAGGGGAATCCATTCCCGGAGACATGGTGCAATGCCTACATGTATCTGTAGCACCTTCTTTTTTTTTTTACCACTGCTTGACATACAAACCTTTACTTTTCCCTGTGGACTTAAATGTAGGATTAATGATTAGCCTACATGACATGACATGTATGCAACAAATAAATAATACATAGCAAAATGACTTCAGCTTCAGGCCATGAAGAGGATGAATGAAAGACAAATTACGAGAGTTGCAGTTATTTTAAAATGGAAACCAAGTACCGGTACAATTAAAATATTACTTTCATTAGCAAACTTGCATCTGTACACCTAAAAGACTAATAACATATCTACTTATTGCCAGTGTAAGTTTCCTAGGACAAAAAGCATTCATGATTTTAATCTTATATGAGAAAAAATGACCGTGTGTGTATGTATGCTCCATCTCTTTATAGATATTTATCTATGTGTAAATAATCTCTTTACTCTCTGCAGTTCAAATTCATAATATTGGAGAGTTTTCTCCGCCTGCCCCCTCCTCCCCAGACTCAAAGCTCACGCGGGTTGCCAGGTTGAGGACACTGAACAAACATGAGCCCAACACCACCACCCATAACACCCTAGCAATTGCCTAGAACACCCTAGCAACTACCCATAACACCCTAGTAACTACCTAGAACACCCTAGCAACCACCCATAACACCCTAGCAACTACCTAGAACACCGTAGCAACCACCCATAACACCCTAGCAACTACGTAGAACACCATATAAACCACCCATTACAGCCTAGCAACTACCTAGAACACCATATACACCATCTAGAACACCCTAGCAACCACCCAGAACACCATATAAACCACCTAGAACACCCTAGCAACTACCTAGAACACCCTAGCAATCACATAGAACACAATAGTAACCACCCATAACCACCCACACCACATTCATTTGAATATAAGAAATGGATATAAATGTGGCATTGAAATAAACGTCCCCTGAAATAAAAAAAATGTGGAATTATGAAATAAAAGTCCTCTGAAATAAATAAAAGTAGTCCTTTGAAAAACATAATTAAAAAAACTCTTTATTTATTTATTGAACTATATTGACACATTTATATATTTATTTTTACACTTTTATTTATTTCAGGATGTATTTCATGTCCATATTTATTTATTTCATAGGCAAATTTATTTATTCATGTATTTATTTATTTAATATTGACAGAAATGGTATTCCATACAATTCACTCTCTTAGCTTCAGATTGATGCCTCAGTTCCCAGGTGCAACAACATATATCGTCTTTGAATATGTCATTAATTAAATTCTAAGGGGCACCTGCAGCAAGCATCCTCCTCAGACCTTCAGCGCAACACAAGTATCTCTTTGTGGAGCGCTTTGTGATTGTGTGTTTTCCAGGAGCAGAAGCAGCAGCAACAGCTGTCAGCAGAGTCACTCCCCGCCGTGACTGCGATGGGACGAGCCTATAGTTGGAGATGTCAGACGTTCAAGGTCTTCAACGATTTAAAAAAAGCTTCCAAGCTTTCCATGGCCCGCCGTGAACTTGGATTTCCCCCACGGTGTCCTGGGATGAACCCGTGTTTGTGTGTGTGTGTGTGTGTGTGTGTGGGGGGGGGGGTATTCTATGTGACTGTGTGTGTGTGTCTCAGTGTGTGTATGTATGTCAGTGTGTGTATGTGTGTGTGTGTGTGTGTCATGCAAAAATTACACCTTCTTTAATTTATTATTAATTAATTCAACACACTTTGTATTAATTCACCTTAGAGGTGAAAGGTGTCATAATGTGTCTTCTTTTGATGTCAAGAAGTGTCCCACAAGAAATGTTTTTAAAATGTTTTAATCAAATGGCGTTGTCGGCAGGAACCCAATTCGAGATCATCAGATTGGTAGGCCTAAGTTACATTTTATTTTCTAATTTAACTATCTTGCCAATCTGACTCTGTGAAGGGAATCCAAATGTAATGATTCGTACTATCGGAGGTTATAAAGACGGAAGTAGACTGAGTTGTCCTATGAATGGATGAGTTGTGCATTTGGAAATCATTAGCAGGATTTATCACTGGCAGACACTATGGGTCGATGAATTGTACCGTGTTTTTTGTTTTTTTCAATGTGTGTGCGTGTGTGTGTCTCAGAGTGTGTGTAAACTACGTATGAACGAAGGAATGATTCATGCGTCCAACTGCTGGCTTGTAGAAGGTGTGTGTGTGTGTGTGTGTGGTGTGTGTATCTATGTAAAAATTGATGAATTCATTAATTCTGTAATGTTGTGTTTGTTAATGTTCCCCTGAGGTGCCCTTGGATCTGTGGCCAATAGTACTGAAGGTGTTTTTCCACTGCTCACTGCATTCCTGTGATAAATTTACTCAACCCATCCACAAAAGCAACATTTGTGAGTGGGTTCACCTCAGGCCAAGAGGAAATGTTGTTTCTTGGTTGTGACCCTCTTTGGGCCTCAGCGAAGGGTAATCTAAGCTGCGTTTCCACCCAGAGCCCGCACCTTTATTCCTAGGAACTATTTTTGGAGGAACTAAGATTTTCCTTCAGTTTGTTGTTGTCTGCGTTTCCACTGCAGTCTAAAGACCCCTGAAGATTAGGTTGTATTGTAGTACACAACACAGGCAGGCAGCTGAGCTTAGAAAGATGGCGACTGCGAGTTGTGGGGATAGCGTACTAGTAAAAAAGAAAATTGCCTCTGCCCCTGTTTGGGAGTATTTTGGGTTTAGTACCAATGATAATGGTGAGCCAAAAAGGCCTGAGCCCGAATATATGAATGTTTGTTCGTTCGGTAGGTATTCCAATCTCAAATGTATTAAGCTATTTCAATGTTTAGTCAAGGCCAAAAACACCAAAAAGCTCTACCTACTGATAATAACGGCTTGGTAATTTCATAAATATGAATAGAACAGGTAGCAATGATTTTTCCTTTTATGGCTATCCGTCACCCACAATAGCGCCTGTGAGATTTATTTTCGGGTGATAAGCACTAGTCCTGCTGAGCAATTTCATCAAAACTTTGCACAATGTTCAAACCCCCTACTTGCTTTGCGGTAATTGGAAGTAGGTTGTGGAACGTGTGTGGTTGATAGCTGGTTTACAGCCTCACCTGGCCCGAGTCAGACTGATTATCTGGAACTTTAAATAATTTATTCCGGCCAGCCCTTCAGCCAACCAACACGGACAAAGCTGTGTGCGGTATTGTTGCCTTGTTGATTGTGATTCACTGCTTTTCAAATGGGGAGAAAAGTTCAGTGCTGGAGGCCCAACCCCCAAAGTTCCTGTACTTTTGGAAATTCTGATTCTCCATTCTGATTGGCTGGAGACAGAGTAATACAGTTCTTATTATACCATGGCCTGGGTGAATACTCCATTGTGATTGGCTGGAGACAGAGTAATACAGTTCTTATTATACCATGGCCTGGGTGAATACTCCATTGTGATTGGCTGGAGACAGAGTAATACAGTTCTTATCATACCAAATAAAAATAATCAAATCTTCCAGTCGTCCTCAGAAGTTATGTGACTGCTCTGGCATTGGCATCCGCACATCTGCTGGTTGACCGAAATGGTGATACTAGCTTACAAATACATGTGAAATTCACGGACGCAGTTTCAAATTGTGTCCATGGAAAAAAACACAATAAATAGTGCAAGCTAAAAGTTTTTATTTTGAGACAAAAAAATGGCCAACAATATGAATTAACACCCTTATATTTGAATGATTTGCAAGTGGCCATGGTATAAGCAGGATATTCCACTCTGCGGCTATTGAAAGATAATGCACAGCGCGGGGGTTAGAACGCTTGCCTCCGCGAAGTGCAAAATAAGCAATTTTCTTTACTTTACATTATTCTAACAGCACAACTTGTCGAGGATTATTATGAAAAATGCCTCATAACTATGAGTATTACCCGGCCATTGATTCCACCCATAACACGGCGCTACTAGCTTAAAAATGTATGTGAAATTTGTGGACAATAGTAGCAAAATCTGTCCATTAAAAAAATCAATTTCAGCAAATATCTTAGTTGCAACAACATTGAGCTAGCAACACACTTGTGTGTTTAAATGTCTGGTATTTATTCAAATTAGGAAATCCCATGATCTCTAGAAAGCATTAGCTCAAGTTGGCTGGCTGACTTAGCCTAGAAATCTAGATGCCCCTAGCGGTAGCAAATTTAATTTGCAGCCAGGGGGTTTAGCCTTTTGTCATCGTTTTGCGCTGCTGGAAACAGAAAATCTGTCAGGCCAATCACATCGTGAGGGGCGGAATCGGAAGCCGGGCTACCATGACGACAGAGTTGCGACGGTTCCGTGTTAGAGGTAAACAATGGCTGCTGCTGGCGAACAGCTGTCTTTCGACTCGGCTTTGGCCGCGACTCTTCAAGACTTGAAGTTAACATTTTATTTCACTATTCTTCCACAATCCACCATACGGAACACTTCCCCATGGACTAATTTCCGTCACCTTCTTCGTTGCTCTGATTGGTTGTAGCGCTATCCTATTGCCTGCAGAGGGAACTTGAAAGACAACCGTTTATCCCACCCACACTGCCAATGGAGCAATGCCAGACCCTACATCTTTCTGATGTGGGTCTGGCCTGCCAGGCTATGGCTGACTCTCAGGAGCTTGGAACTTTCAAGCATCTCAGTTGCCAGGTCGTTTCTAAGGATCTCCCTACTGGCTGGAGTAGTAAACTACCATTTGCATAGTAGCCTACGGACGTGACTGATTATTTTTTCCAGGTATTAGTCAGATCCAATGTAAGTTGAATCACAGTTTCCATAGGATACAAAAATTATTCTTTTGAGAGCAAATTGCCCTGCAATATGACACTTTAATTATATTTCATATTTTTGTTTTGTTTGCAACTGGTATAATCACAATTTAACATAACATTGCTTAATAAAGCAGTTTTTGGAAAAAATAAGAAATTAGAAAAATGAGATAATAATTTAAAAAATATAATAATAATAATAATAATAATAATAATAATAATAATAATAATAATACATTCAACTTATAATGCACCCTTCATTGGGACCAAGGATGTATGATGCAAATTAGCAGTCATTGTAGGTTGAAAACAGTTCAAAAGTATATTCCTTGTCCTGTCAGTGGATTACAATTTAAAATCTAATTTGGGCAAGGGAAGTTAACTGACTTTTTATACAAGATAAACTTCAAGACTTCAAATATATTCAATATATTCAAATATATGTTCAAATCAATGAAGCCAATTCAAGGGCATTTTAGTATCCAGTATGAAAGTCTGACAAATACTATCCATTGGATAGGAACAAACTGGTCCTCTTTTTCTGAATGTTTTTGAATTTCATGTACATCATTTGTACATATGTTTAAATCTATACATTTCAATAATCCTTGTTTTTGGTTGATGGCAGTTGTTATATAGTAATATAGTTAAATTTGAAATAGTTTTATAGTGTCATTTGTGGTCATAAAAGGATGTATGCTTTGTGACTTATCAACTATTTAAATCATCACTTTTTCATACCACACAAGGTATGGTCTTTGGCATTTTTTTCTCTCTCTACCTCCTTCACAATCTTCAGTCTTTCTCTCTCTCTCTCTCTCTCTCACCAAAAAGCGGGGCTAAGCGAGATCTCAGGCATCTCAAGGCCAAGCGGGTGCAAATGAAGATAAAAAGCCAGGTTCCCAGGGCCCCCACCAAACAATAGCTACTACAGCATCCCCACGTCTAGTCGCGTCATACCTCCACCGACACCAGCAGCGTCGACACCGCTGTCACCATCACGCCACATCACGCGTCCAAACATTAAAAAGATGGCCCTCGCCTTCGTCGCCATGACGGTCCTGCTGGGCTCTTCGCTGGTGGTGGCGTTCGTCATGCCACCAAAGAAAGACCACCAAGGAGGACCCACCGTCGATCCCATTTATGACCAACACAGGTTAGACAATCCAGGGTTTTGTTTTTGAAAAATAGCATAGAGCCAGAGGTTCTGATTAATGGTGTCAAGAAGACATCTCAAAGGTTCTCATAAATCTTCAGGGGAGTGGGGGGGAATCTGAGAGTTTTATCCAGTTTTGATATATGGTTAACTTGACCTGTGGTATAATACTAGAGATGGCAAGGAGTGATAGCATGCTATTCAGTGCAGGCATTACCAGTGTAAATTATTGATACACAAGACAAGCCAAAGACAACAGTAATCATTTTTGCAATACTGTTAAAAAACAATGTATAGGTGTTAAAAACACAAAATTTGGTTTGGCTTTGTTGTAAATTTAACAGCTTGTTATATTTTCAGTTCAGTCGATCATTCACTACTCGATTGGGTGCAATGTATAAAATGTATGGGTGTGTTTGTTTTGTGTTGCTGTTTCAGGTGCCAGAGGGATGAATTGCCTTCCATCAGGAGGAGTCTGCTTCGGGCCCTGAACCTGCAGGTGGAGCCACAGCTGCCCATGGGTCAGCTGGCCCCTATCAGAGAGCAGTGGAAACACACCTTCAGCGCTATTGGCCACAGATCCAAGGGTAGGGGAACATTACATAACAAAGCAACTATTTAGTGGTGAATATGTGGTCCCTAATCTAAAGTGTTACCAAACGTTCTTTTAAATACCCTCTTTGACTGATTCTAATACAAGTTGTATATAAGTGTCTTTGTCTGAATGTTCCCTCAGGTTCTGCTCCATCGGACAACTCACCTGAGGTGGCACCTGGAGTTGGCAACAGCACAGACCTCAAGTGCTGTCAACTGGTATCTCAAATCTCCCTGGAAGGTACAACCCATGCATGTGTGTGAGTGTGTGTGTATAAAAGTATTAATCCATACTTTATTAATCCAACCATTCTGTGTGTGTGTGTGTGTGTGTGTGTGTGTGTGTGTGTGTGTGTGTGTGTGTGTGTGTGTGTGAAGTATTAATCCATGCCTTGTGCTGTGTTTGACAGATCTGGGTTGGGACAACTGGGTGATCTACCCTGAGAGCTTCAGGGTTGTGCAGTGCGCACCCTGCGACCCCAACAATGTGCGTTGCCTGGCAAACACCCCCTCCGCTGTTAACGACAGCCCCTCACAGGTACACATACACATTCACTTGTATTGGGTCATATTTTATTCAAATATTATATTTAATCTTTCAAATTCGCCAATAAAAAAACCCAAATGGAAGAAAAACACCTGAAGCTTGATTTTGTCAATTAAAATGCAAACAGTAGCCTACCATAGAAATGTTGTCTCTGGTTGTTTTAAAAACCAATAAAAAACTCAACACTATCGCCTTTCACATAATGTTCTGCCAACAAATAGCCACACCCTTCCACCTCTCTCTTCCAACTGTCTTTTTTTAGCTCCAGTGCTGTGAGCCAACCTCCAAGGAGACAGTGCCCGTCGTGTACATGGACGAGCTCAGCTCCCTCGTGATCTCGTCTGCAGCGCTAACCCGCGCGTGTGGCTGTGGCCCCGGCAACACCAACAAAGAGTAGAAAAAAAGAAAGAAAATTCTTGCATTGACGACCTTATTGTCTCAGTTTGACACATTTCTCAGTAGACCTCTTTCTTTTCTCTTTTAGTTAAACATTTATGTTCTGGTTTTTGTCGGTGGTCCTCCATTTTGAGTCAGTTAGATTAGAGTGAAGAAACAAACACATATTCCTTTGGCTGTGAAGCATTGATAGCAGAAATGTTGGTTACTTTTTTTTGCCAATTTTGATAGTAAAAAAGCAAAATACTTCATACTTAACTGGGATATGCAATACATAGGGCTAATGTAAATTGTTAGAAGAACAAACATAGGACAATTGTTAGAAAACCTGTTTATGTGGTCAAGCAAAACATTCCTCCAGCAACAGTGACTGAAACACAGACTAGACTATAGGGGGTAATGTCTGACAATTGTGATGAATGTGTTGAGTCTAGCTGTTAAAAATATTGTATGTACACAGCGCTATTTAAAGCCAAGTATTATTTCACAACTTAGCAAATGGCAGGAAATCAATTCTGCAAACCATCTGCTGTCGATTGTTCCCTACAAAAATGTGAACACGGTGCAGGCCAAAGTCCAACCTCTCCCAGAGAAAGAGCTGTAACCTCAATTTCAACTGCATTCACCTCAGCTTTGTATTCATTCAGCAATACGCATGATGCACTGACCATTAACTAAACATCATGCAAATACTTGTTTTTTCTTTAAAATAGTACTATATTTTATATTTTTAATTTCTGCTTAAATAAAACAGCATTTCAATGTTTTCTGCTCTCTTGTGTTTGAGTTAGAGTTACATTTGCACTCTCATTCCATTGACATTGTTCCAGTTTTCATGTTTCAACTGGGAGAAAGAAGGGGCCGTGGGAGTTATTTGGTTGCATATAATGTTGCCTTTTTTAAATATATCTGGGATACATTTACATTGTCTCAAATACGTTTTTCTTTAGTCTTGGCATAGGCACAGACTGTGTTTTTGTATTCTCCAATTTCAATCATCAGTTGCCTTTATAGGCAACACTTGATTTAACTATACAAATATTCCTCTTTTTTACTTTGACAATAGACCTAAATTGTAATTGTATATGTAAACTATATCTCTCACAAAACCATTTATATACTACATTTTTAAGTACTACATAGCACTCCTGACAATTCTATATCAAGTATGTTATGCAATGTTTGAAAATGAACTGCTGTTTTTTTTGCTAATCTGTAATGACATCTAATTATGTGCTTTAACCGTTTAAATAAACATCACTTGAAATATAATATTCCTAGCTCAAATGTGTTTGTTTCGAGTGTGAATGAGTTTTTCATTTATACAAGTCAAACCACATTGAAAACTGAAAAACAAATCACTTTAAAAGATGTGTCCTGTGACGAATAAATAACAGTATATGTATCAACAGACTGTAATATCCTCACATAGCCACAAGGGAACAGGAACAAATATATAAGCTGTATTAACTGCACCTGGCCACCAGATGCCAGCACACATAATACACTGGGGGCGGGCACTCAACACTAGCCAATCAGAGCATAGTACGCGTCATAGAGGCCACGCCTGCCCAGGTACTACCAAACCACACATCCGGGGGGAGGGGAGAAACCCTAGGCTAGTGGTGTGCGATACTGCATATTTTGGTATCAATCCGATACCAAGTAAATACGGGCCAGTATCGCCGATATCGATACCGATACCGATACTTTTCAATAAATAAGGTGGATGCGTCATTGAATTGCTAAATCTCAATTAATTTTCATGACCTTAAGTGTTTTTTGTGATGTTTCCTTTTTTATTATTAAATAGTTAAAACCTAGGACAGAATGAGAACAAAATTTATAATTAAATAGAAAATGCTTTATTATCAAGTTTTTTGCTTTGCGTCACGTGACTCGCGTGACGGCGCAACATCTAAACACAAGAGGGGGAGGGGGAGCAAAGTGTGCTCTGTGCTGACACAGGAGCGGCGAGTTCGGTGACCTGGCTGTTTCCTCTTTGCCGAAACCGCAGCATTGCAAACAAGAGCGGAACTTAAAGTAAATAATCGATCCCAACAGGCTAGTATCGATCCGATACCGATACCGACTTGGTATCGATACTATCGATAATTTGGATCGATCCGCCCACCACTACCCTAGGCCACGTATCTGGATAGATATCCGGCTAAGGGTCGCTCCACGCGCGTGAATTTTACAATACCCCTCCTTTTGCTTCATAGATAAAATACCTAAAGCTACACAAATAAAGTGAGTTAAAAGCGATCCTGTGTCGGCGGCCTTCTTCCTCAAAGAACAGCACAACAGTCCTGAGTCCAGCTTTAGTGGTCTTACCTCTTCCACACCGAACAAGGCCGTAGCTAAGACAGCTCGTTAGCTAACCAGCAGTACAATACGCTAACTACACTAACTATACCAATATGCAAACTACACTAACTTGCAAATAACATCAAAACATGGTGATCCTTACAGACTCACAGTTAGCAGACTGTTGGGGGGGGGGGTCTGGACTTAGACATGTTGTCGTCATGTAGCTCGCTAAGTTAGCAATGTCTCGCCGCGCTATTATGTCTATGGGCAGCATTGCGAAGACGGAGTAAATGGGCGTGGTTATTCACCCTTGGTGGGCGTGGTTATTCATACTGGGTGGGCGTGGTTATTCACCCGGGTGGGCGTGGTTATCCACCGGAGAGGGTTGGGTTATGCAAATTATGCTTCGTTATAATGTAATAATGCGCCCTTTTTCGAAACAATTGAAACTACAGAAGCAGGAGGCGACTTACAGATGTCACCCTTTTTTTCGGCTAATGAAGTCTAAGGTAACATATGTAACATAATCAAATAAAATGTTACTGAACTCATTATGCCTACTTTGTTGTCAAGTGATCCTATTGACAGTAGGCTATCGTTAAAGGTCCCCTATTTTACCACCAGGTGTGATGTTGATTAGCCATTATAAGCCATGTCAAAAGCTACCCTCTAATGACATCACAAGTGGTAGTGTCCACCCAGATGTGCGATAGATAGAGCAGCCTACCAGCCTACCCAGTGGACTGTACCAACTGGTAGGCTGATCTATCCATCATACATCTAATACATCTAATCAACGTCACACCTGGTGGTAAAATAGGGGACCTTTAAATAGAAGATAGGCCATACATAAAAAATGATTTTGTCATGATAATAACTGAGATTGAAATTGATCTCCAAGGCTATATATACATTAATTACATTAACACCCGTCCACCCCCGGGAAACACATACTATACATATACTGTTTTTACTAAGCGACAATAAAAGGCAACACAATCATCAACAACGATCAACACATTTCCTCCACAGACCGCAGTGACGGAAACGTGGATGACGTCAGAGGCGTCCTCCTTCCAGCGGTGCAGGAAAATGGCGCGGAGGAGGAGAGCGACCCCGACACCATGGAGGAGACCCATGATGACACCCTGACATGGTGAGCACCCTTGTAGAAATCAATGCTGTCTTTTTATGAGCTGGACCCCACGGCCGGTCATGGTGTGTGTGTGTGTGTTATTATGGGCTGTCTTAGATAGGCCTATGTAAACAGCCGCTCCGTGTAACGGGGCCTGCGTGTCATGCGAGGCGGCGGATGCAGAAAACACGCAGTTGACGTGGGATTTAAACCCGCACGTTACAGGCGACAGACCAGGCCACGCGTGTCCAGGGGCGTTTTATCCATCACACAGTCCTGAGTGTTGTGTGATGAACCATAACGACACAACACAATACATAAATGTCTGCCTCTACAGGCTTGCCATATATATATATATATATATATATATATATATATATATATATATATATATATATGTATATGTATATGTATATGTATTTATTTATTTTATTTTATTTATGTATTTATTTTTAATTTATGTATTTATATATATTTTATTTTTATTTTTATTATCATTATTATTGTTATTATTATTATTATTATTATTATTATTATTATTATTATTATTATTATGTTATTATTATCCCCAGTGTAGTTATGAGAAACATAGCTTTTGACTGTATTGAAATGCAGGGGGGGGGTAATAGTTCACCTTTTCAGTTGACACTTGTCTTTCCTTTGATGTAGGCCTAATGTATCATTAGGATCAGTGTGGGACTGGGACTGGGAAATGGCCCCGGGACTGGCCCACCACCCTGCGGTTCCTCAATACATATTTCAGCCATGCCGCTTGCGCCTGGTCATTGTAATGCTGCGTGCCTACAGAGTGAAATAACTAATGTGCATGTAATAGCTGTGTTTACTGTGACTCCATTGTGCACAGCTCCAATAGTCCCTGCATTGGGCCCTGCAATGACAATCACAGTCATGCCAGTCTCCTCATTCTCAGTGTCACCTGAGGATGCTTATTGATGCGTATACCTACCAAATAAAGGGTTGGAAAATTCAAAAACAAGTTGTTATCATATATTACACCTGTCTAGGCCTAGAAGACATGCAGTAGGTCGTACGTTCAAAAAATGAATTGTTGTGGTCATCGTCTTTTTTTCATTGTTTTTTTGTGTTTTAGGTATGATGAGAAACACTCAGAGCCGACCTTCTGCTGCTCAGCTTGATAAGAAAGGATGGGGCCCCGGCTTATAGAAAAGGTAAGAGCGAGGCGGACATGCGCGATGCAGCATTGCCGCAGCGGGAGGGCGGCAAATGGCAAATAAATAGCCTGAGGAATAACCTCCAAATCAGTAACGTATGGCGCCTTTTTTGTCTTATCGGTGGCGGCTCCTGAGCTGGCCACTCGGTGGTGCGACTGATTGAATGTGGAAAAACACATGAAGAGCTCTTTTCCAAAACGCAATAAATCCATTTTGACAGTTTTCAGGAAAATACATTTTTTTTACCTAGACCCACACATGTTTTGGATAAAAACAGCATCTTGTAGTACATTTTAAACAAGGAAATATAGTGATTTGGCATGAAATGTTGATAGAGCAGTGAATAGGTTCAATGCACAGCAAAATGGCATAATAAACTCATTTTTTTTAAATTTGGCGTTTATTGCGTTTTGGGAAAGAGCTCTTCACATACACATATTGCTTTAATTGCACTTGTTTTTTTAAGCCATCTCAGGCTGTTTTCAAAATGTACTTGTACTTCTTGGTTTTCCTGGTCCGGCCCACTTCTTTGTGTATAGGGGCCCTTCTTTGTGTATAGGGGCAGTAGCCTATGACCTATTGACATCGAACCATTTTGTATACTAACACCCACACACAGAAAAAACACTTTCAAGAGCGTTTTAAACACAAAATAAAAGTTTAGTTTAATTGTTTGTATTGTTTTCTGACCCAATAACAGGGGCAACAGAGTCATAAGATGGTGATCTTCGGAGCCATCTTTCTCCTGACGACGCTCCTCATACTCTACAGCTCCAACAGTTCAAACGACATCAACTACAGCTCCTTCCATGTGGCCAGCAACCACCGCATCAAGTCCACCGATCTCAAGAAATGGGCTGGAAAAGAGGACTATGTGCCCGTCTATGGAAACAAGGTAGGCCTATATTGTGCTAAACTATCCATATGCTTTGAGCACCCTTTTTTCTCCCATAAACATAACCCTATTTGGGGATCATGTGTAGGCCTATTCATTTATTTTGTTATTTAGCAGACACTTTCATCCAAAGCGACAGTGAATCGCAGTGAATTGAGATACGTGTCGTTTAGGAGCAGGTGGGTATAAGCATCTTGCTCAAGGATGCCTCAGCAGGTAGGCTAGGCTACCTTTCGGTTGCAAGGCGAACACCATTTATTTTATTTATTACATTTCTACTACTCATACTCATCTACCACCTTCTACTGCGACTGTAATTTCCCAGCCGGGATGAATAAAGTTCACCTTATCTCATGCACTATAAGTCTAGAGATCGACGACGCTCGTTTTCCCTCTCCAGAGCATGACCCTCCACTGCCCTCGCTGCGCGCTGGTGACCAGCTCCAGCCACGTCCTGGGCACGCGCGCCGGCCAGGAGATCGACAGCAGCGACTGCGTCATCCGCATGAACGACGCGCCCACCCTGGGCTTCCAGGCCGACGTGGGCAACCGCACCAGCCTGCGCGTGGTGGCGCACTCCAGCGTCTTCAGGGTGGCCCGTCGGCCCGGCGAGTTCCTGAACCGAACGGGCGGAGAGCCCGTCGTGGTGTTCTGGGGGCCCCCCACCAAGATCGGGAAGGACGCCAAGGGGACCCTGTACCGGCTCATCCAGAGAGTGAGCATGACCTACAGCAACCTGTCCTTCTTCACCATCACGCCCGGCAAGATGCGCAAGTTCGATAACCTGTTCCAAAAGGAGACTGGACGTGATAGGTGGGTATTTTTAAAATAGTATATATATATATATATATATATATATAATATATATATATATATATATATATGTGTGTGTGTGTGTTATTATAAAATTACTAATTGTTACATTATACATCATATTTTGTTATTATATTAGAATTATAATAATAGTGCAGTGCCCGTTTAACACATGCCTGCTTGGAAGAGGCCGACTGCTTGGCCTCCGGTATAATCCGGTAAACTCTGAGTAAATCGTGTTATAAGTTAGTATCGCAAACCTACACAATTTGAGTTTCAATGGCAGAGTGGCACTGTTCCTTTATCCACTCATGCTCAGACTCCAGGGAAGTTATGAAGAGTTGGGTCGCAACATCAGCACGCCGATATATATCTGAGTCGGGCGGTAACATTATTAGTGTTATAAGTTAGTATGGCAAACTTACACAAAGTTTATTAATATAGAACTTGTCGCATGTCCAAATTGCACCAAATTCGACACTGCATGTCCTCGGGTCCCCAGCAATAAAAAAAAAAGTATGAAGTAGATCGGATGAACGGTTCTTGTGATATGCGAAGGACATGCGTACATACATACATACATACGTACCTACGTACGTACATACATACATACATACATACATACATACATACTTACATACATACATACATACATACGTACATACGTACCTACGTACGTACATACATACATACATACATACATACATACATACTTACATACATACATACATACATACATACGTACATACGTACCTACGTACGTACATACATACATACATACATACATACATACATACATACATACATACATACATACATACTTACATACATACATACATACGTACGTACATACATACTTACACATAGACAGAGATTCTTAGCTTTATAGTTGATACATTTAATTATAATAATATATATATTATTTATGAATAATGTATGCAGATTCTTTAAAATATGTAAAAAGACATTGTGTGTGTTTTTTTTGTTTATGCAAGCAATTTTGTCTTCCAGGCAAAAGTCTCAGTCGTGGCTGAGCACCGGCTGGTTCACCATGGTCTTAGCCATTGAGATCTGTGATAACATCAAAGTCTATGGAATGGTGCCGCCCAGTCACTGTGGGTGAGTAACGCACATGTATATCCATATTTATCACTCAATCATGAAATCACCTTGACAACTCGATATAAATTGTTGAGCATAAAGCATAAAGTGCGTCCAAATGATCGCAACTAATGAACATTTCTATTCAAATTCAATTGCTATGAAATTGAGCAATTGACCCATAAGTGGAAACACAGTGGTCTCATGCAAGAGTATGAGCACAGAGTACTTGAGACAGTACAAGAAAGAGATATCTAATTTGTTATATTTTGATTTAAGAATAGTTAACAGTCTCAATTGCCATGTACAAGCAAAGCAAGCATTACAATAACTCAACTTTTTTTTCAGAAAAAAAATCGGGGCCAAGAAGATGCCCTACCACTACTACAAGCCACGGGGGCCCGATGAATGTGTGACATACTTACAGAACGAACGGGGCCGCAGAGGCAATCACCATCGCTTTATCACAGAGAAACAGGTGTTCGCACGCTGGGCAAAGCAATACAACATCACCTTCACACATCCAAAATGGTGAAGTCAGTATATACAAGGAAAAGACTTGTACATGTACCGTGTTATGTGGGATTGCACAGTGTTGCTTATAAATAGATAAGCAACACTGTGCAATCCCACGTAACACATTTTCTACATGACATTTCACCATTGGTCACACTGACTGATTTTCATGACCTTTCTATATGCGTGACCTCTTTATAGAGCTATATGATGTTTTTTGGTTTTGATTTCCAACACCAATTCCTGTTGTAACCAATGATCATGGAAATGTACAAGCAATGTTTACTGTTGCAATGACGTAGAGATTCAGGTTCCGTAAAATGTGACAGCCATCAGTGTTTTGTACATAGTCAGACAATATATCTTTTTTAATGTTTATTTTTCTTCAACTTCACATCTCAGTATCTTATTATATAAGGGGTATAGCATAAGTCATGTTTTCCTTATGCATACCCCTTATATAATGGGATTATCTTCACTGACATTGTCTATCCAGCAGTATACACACTATATTTACGTTGTTATCTGGTAATACTGTTATGTTATGTTGTGATACTACATTACTACAGGACTACTAGTCCACCATACAAGCTACAATGTACACAATGATCGCAATCAAGTGAAGTTGAATGTCAACCTAATTAGAGGACACCATTACAAGACACCATTGACAAGAAAGCACTAAAATACATCCACATTGATTCATTGTTTAATTTGGTCAAAGAGTGAATTTGTCTTTTAATATTTGTATTTAAAATGTGATATAGCGAATCGGTAAGCTTTGGATTGGGGTACTTTTTTAATCCATGTTGGATAACCTTCTCTCTAAAAGGTATTCATGTATTTGTACAAATTCTACAAAACAAATGTATACAATCCAATTCTATTAAGATGAACACTTGGACTGGATCCGCTTCAGGCTACATATTATATTAACAGTTTAGCATGGCCTTCAAATACTGATTTAATAAGCCTTGAAACATTTGAGCAATTCTGTTGCTTTTCTTGTGCATGCATTTATAGATACAGAATGCTTGGAACGTAAAAATATTAATCAGGCCATCTCTACTGTGGTTACTTAATCTGACTGGCATCAGACAAGCCTTATATAGGAATTTGTGGAAAACAAGACTCCAAAAGCAACAACAATGGCTACATAATTTGGTATTGAAAGATATGAAGGGCATACAATCACATATAATACAGGGAGAGAAGGTTTGTCTGTATGTTTGGAGACTGTATTGGTAATGTATTGTACTTAAAAGATGCCTTATCTCTAGAATAAATAGCGTGCAAGTGTGGGTTTCTGCTATTTATATCTAAATGTATTAAGAAAAATGTTTTTAAAAATGTATATATATATGCTAATTACAGTGTATATCATGACAATTCAGACAAGCAAGTGCATTTGAAAGTTTTTATTTTCAGGTCCATGTTCTTTTTGTTAATTAAAGAAATTGCATTGTATGCCTAGATATGTTTTCTTTCTCTATAATATTAATAAAATGGGACATTCTGTAGAATTGCATACACAAACAGGAATTTTCACATACAACATATCATTGCAATAAGGGGGCAACACTGATTTCAGCACAGGCCACAGCATAATATCAAACTTTTATATCAAAATACTTTGATATAAAAGTTAAATCCAAAAAATGCGAATGTTAAATCCCACATATTCCTAAGGTTACAAAGGACTCTGCTGTGTTGGTTCTACACTGAGCTACTGGAGAAAGCTGATAGGATCTTCGGCCTCAGTCCTGCCATGGAAATTAAGATCGCCTCCTTCAGGGAAAACAATCAGAAGGGAAATAAACATACAGAGCCGTTGTCTGGCAAAACCAGGAGGAATCAGGAAAGTAACGTGCAGTGCTATCAGCTTCAGTGTTAAATGGATGATAATATACAATGACGAAATGCTTCAAGTTTGAGGCCCTGTTTCAAATGAAACGGGAAACGCATAGAAAGGAGCAAAAGGAGTATCGGTACTTGGGTCGTCTCATGCCTCACCTCTGTGCGTATGGTCCTGCTACCTTGTGAAGGGCATGTGTTGAGGTAAAGGTCAAACAAAACGCTAGGGTCCGTTACGTCCAGGTTTTGGTCTCCGTCCACACTGGCTTCCAGACCCTGGAGACCGCCGAAGATAACCAAGAGATGCCTGAATAACAATTTAGAATAAAAGGATAGAAAAATAAAAGTAGTTCATTATGACTGTCAGCACACGGTCCAATGTCACAAAAGTATATACAAATAGCCAAGTTTCACATTTCTTTCTTGGTTTTCTTTTGTTGTTATACACTTACTTAAACGCCGGCAATGTACTTTCGTCAATGTTGCGTCCTTTTTCCGAGGTGCCGATCGTGACATCATAGCCCTCTTTATGTGGACCTTGTGTGAACACGTCACCTGCGTCAACACAAACATGAGTATCTTGCCCACTGCTAAACTAGAGCATGGTAACCAATAGTCATGCATTACTCTGCAGTTGACCTACTCAGACAGGATGCCAGACGGACACTGTAGCCCCAGTAGGAACCTCCTTCTGTTCGGGGCACGTGAGGGGGTACCACCACACCCTTAATTAGCCTGTTGTCTGAGGACACACACACACACACACACACACCACAAACACAGTGAAAGATGCCATGGGCCAAGCTACTGACAATCTATAACATGCATCATTATTATTCAAACCATTGCAAATACTGTGTATAATAGAAAGCTATACCTTGTTTCTGTGTCTTATTGATGTGTACTGTAACTCTGAGCCCTGTTTGCAGCTTTTTGTCGATCTGCACCTCCTGTATGAAACATGGGTAGAATATGGTGATTAGGTTTCATGTTCACTTACAACAAGGTGAAAGACCATGTTTGATGGCAATCGAAAAATCATATATATGAATGAAATAGGCATGCTCACCTTCCACATGCCACAGTTGACTAGTGAGCCTTTGCCTGGTTTTGTGGGCCTGTCGAGGATGATCCCCTCCCGGTACTCAAACTCCTCGTCGATCCTCATGTGATGGGGTATGTCCAACGGATTGAGCAGACCTATTGAAAAATAATAATTAAAAAACCCAAATCAGTTTTAGGAAACCATCCACAGAATGTGCTTACATTTTCACCCGGGAAAAAAAATTGTGGGATTTTTTTTTTTTTAATTTAGAAATTTACCAGCGTATTGTAGATCTTGATGCATCGGAAAGAAACATTTCCGCAGATACCTGGAGAGAAGCAAGGTTGACCTTATTCCTTACAAATAGTGTGTAAATTAAAGCGGTCAGTTATAACAGTTTATCAAACGAGAATGACTTACTGTGGACATTCTAGGTATTGAAGGATCCTTGCCAGTTGAATACACGCATGTCCCTTCTTCCCCACCCCTCTGTAATCTCCTTCTACGCTTCTGTTAGAAAGAAACGCAACATATTTTCTTGCACTTTTTGTAATAATTTTTTTTTTTTTTAAATGGTGCGAGGAAAATATCTTTCAACGTTTAAACCTACTTGACATCCTCCCCTTCCTCATCAAATATGACGATCTCGTCGACGCAGAAGACAACGCAGGCCCTGGCTATCTGTCCAGCCAGGTACGTGCGGAGCTCAGTGGACTGGGCGTTATCTAGGACCGAGCCGGGAAGCGCCACACTCACTGTGTACGCGCGTCCTAAGAGACATCAGGTTCACATTATTAATGACTTCATATGTCGTTAATGGTTGGCCAACCATTGATATAATAATAAAAAGAAAGACCAGATAGAAAGAAGACAGAAAGAACAGATAGTGATTTGGGGAGTCATTTGATTAACAGTAGGGGTCACCTCGACTGGGTTGGCTTTGTGGTAGCGGCGCCTCCTCCTTCTCCGCTGCCTCTGTCTCGGCACGTTTCTGTTTGTCTAATTTTTTGACAAGCTTGGCCTCTTTCCTTTGCTTCTTGGCTTCTTGAACTGTGGTTTGGTCAATATCAAAACCATTTCATGTTAAAAATTTGAGTGGTGTGTGTGTGTGTGTGTGTGTGTGGGGGGGGGGGGGGTTAAACATTCAGAGACTCAGTTATACGCCACGTGGGGGCGCTGTTTAACAAACAGCTGGCTAAATTAACACATCTCCAAAATAAAATGGTACCATACAAGCGGTCAGAAAATGAGCTCTTCGGAGTTTACACCAAGCAGCAGTATATCTGCGTGTACACATCTTAACAGGATTAACGTGTTTATATCGTGAACACAGGAGGACTACATTGCAGGGGAATGTGACTCACGTTCGGCTTTCTTCTTCCTCCAGTCCACCTTGTCATTTTTCTGTAAAGATAACAAAACTGGTCGTATTAGTCGTCCACAGAAAGGAATAGGATATTAAACTCAAACTGCAGTACTACAGTAACAGTACAATACCTGTGTGGTTTCAACTTTGGCTCTCTTAGGTGTACTCGCGTCCGACATGTTTACATGCGACACGTGAAATGCAGTTACTTCCGGGTCATGAGTCCTCGTGTCAAAACAAAAGCATTACGACGGGACCTTCCCCAATTGTGCTTTTATTTTGAAACAGGGGTCCGCGCCATAGAAATACATGGTAGTTAGGTTCAGGTCGGACAGTGTCAGACCGTATTCACTATATATATATATATATATATATATATATATATATATATATATATATATATATATATATATATATATATATATATATATATATATATATATATATAGGGTTAGTGTATTGTTGGCTCCATCATGAAATACGCTACATTTAAGTTTTCTCAATGAGTAAATAAATAGCAGTCTCTATTCACTTATGCCTTAATTAATGAGTGATTCTTGATTTGTAGGCTTAATACAAACTAGTGAAACTATTGTGCCAAACCCCTTTCAGAACTATGTTGACAGATGACAAAGCAAATAGGTTTAACTCAACATCCGTTTTCATTGTTTATTTTACTGGATTTTGGTGAATAAATTAGTGACTCTTGACACACACACAAACTTGGCAGTCTTATTATATACAGTCTTGACAGTGTTATACAAAATTGAGAAATTTCAGATTTTGCTTTGTACCTACAAAATGGTACAGCAGTAAAAACAGTGTTTTCATCATAAAAAAAAACCTTGTAGGGGGAGTCCTCCAAGATTAAATTCTAAGGAGTCAATGCACATCATACGCACTGTATATATATATAACAATATTGTTATATATATATAACAATACGCTAATGTGTTTCAAGAGGATATCTAAAGCTGATATTTTCCAGTAATTCCAGAATTTTCTAAAATGAAATCAACTGCACCACTGGAAAGGCCATAGACATTGAGGCAGCATAGCCACCAGGGGTCCGTTTCACAGTGTAATCCTAAACTCTGAGTTGATCTACTCTGAGAAAACTCAGAGTTTTCGGTTCCAGAACAGCGGATTTGAGTTAATTTAATCAACGCAGAGTAGTTTCACCTGGAGTTAAGCGCGTGCACCACAACTATAAAAAGCCAGCATCAATGGAGCCCCGATTCAACGAGTCACCATGGCAACGGGAAAGAGGAGGGCTACGTTTTTCAATAACATCGAATTGGAAATGCTAATGCGCTCATACGGCGAATTTCAACACGTTTTTAGGAAAAAGTGCAACACCGCTGCAGCTGCCAAAGGGAGGGAGACAGCGTGGGAGAACATTGCTGCTCGGGTCAACGCGTAAGTTTAAATGTAGTCCTTCGCAATCACAATAATATTACAGGGGAAAACTGCTTGAATGGTAACTATTCATTTATTTCATTTAGGTGCAATCCCACGGGGGAGAAGCGCACTTGGCAGCAGCTAAAGATTAAGTATAAAAACATTGTTTAAACAGGTAAGACCTCGGCATGGAGGTACCTCATTTTGATCTTGTTTTACACTGTAAAGTAAATATTAAGTGGCTATTTGACTGTGCAGTTGTTTTATTCCCAACATAATGCTGTTTTCACACACATAAATGTCTTCTCATCTATATCATGTTCTGTTAAATAATTAAGCCTATTTAAACTAACAGACTTCTACTCAGCCAACAGAAAGAAGGCAGATGCCCATAAAACGGGTGGTGTGTATGTAAATGATGGACTGTGACGTGAAACGGTACCGCTCAAAAAGATAACTGTCTGGAAATGCTAAAACAACTATGCTATCTGATAACCCTCTCCCGACGAATATTTAATTCTCTGCGCAGTAATGATGCACCTTCATCCACAGGATCGTTGTCAAAGGACATGCCATGTTTGTGAAAAAAGTTGCCTCTTACTGTGCCTAATAGACTTCTGATATAGCCTACTAACTCTGATTTTTTAAATGACTTTTGACAGACGGCTACGCCAAAACTCGCCTGCTGACTGAATGAATGAAAGAGGAAATCAAATGGCGTGTGTGGCTGAAAGAGGGCGGAGACAGAGAGAAACTCGAGGTTCATTGAGAAAAACCTGGTCCCGACCAGGTTAGGTTCATAGAGTCTGTTACTACGGTAACTGACCGAGAGCTTAAGTTACCTCAAACGGAAAACTCAGAGTTTCCCTCATTTCAGGGTTAATAAACTCAGAGTTTTCACTAAACCTGCTTTGTGAAACGGACCCCAGAACATGAAACACAGACAGCAATTATGTTGTTATTTGACTTCCAAGCCAGTGACATAACTTCTGAAACAGTCACAGCTCCAAGTAGACCCTTTCCTCATCACTCCAATCAAATGTAATTTATCCACCTAAAGAATAAAATACACTACTTTCTTTTCATGGGCTGACATAACAATTCAGAGGGCCGCACACATTTACAATCTTCAATGCTATTCATTTTATACGTCAATTGCCACCCTAATTTTGCTAATTTGAAAACAACTGCATAAGATAAAAGAGAAAACCAAGAAATAAAATAAAATACATGTGCAGTTTGGCCAGGCGGCCGTGCAATGAGGATATAGGCCAGGATATAGGACAGCCTAATGAAAACCATGATGAATGAGACACCAAGTGGCTAAGAACCGGTAAAAACCAAAGCTCGGGGATACTTCACATTTTCACAGTTCACTTTTCACTGCCCCACTTGTTCAAGATTTCCTCGGCAGCATACAATGTGGAGTCCTCCTTTAGCAAATAAGGCAAAAAAAAGTTAGAAATCACAGAAAAAGAGGAAATGCAAGAGGGAACAAGCAATACATTTCCTCATAAGTACCTTAGTGAAGCAGAATCGTACGTAGTTTTGAAACTCTTTGCTATGCTCAGCGCTGTAGAAGGCAGATACAGGGATGGCGGCCAATCCCTGCAGTGGGAGCGAGACAAAGAGAGAAACATTGAAAGTGTAGAAAAACCTTATTGAACCGAAAGAGCAAAACAATTGGTGATTTATTGCTGCAGAAAATATAAATACATTGTGTAACACTTTTGATATGTTACCTTTTTCTTGATCAGCCACTTAACAAATCTGAAGTCCAGGGGCTCATCCTGGGAGACTGAATCATCAGAGTCAAACGCTGTTCAAAACCAGAGGCCACATTAAAGTTATTAGTTAAATTGTATAAGTGTAGCTGGGAAGACAAACGGAAGCAAAATTAGAGATGGCAATCACATTCAAATATCTTCCCTGTCAATTTGACTATATAATCACAGAAGTAAAAATAGTAAAAACAAATAGAATAATATATTAGGAATTTAGCACCTTATGAAAAAAACTAACTCACAGATAGAGGAAATGTCAGCTATCATGAAATATCCACCCTCTGGCAGGGTGGGCTGCAGACCCGCGCTCTCCAGACAGGCGGCCAGCTTGTTGCGCTTGTGGTTCAGCATCGCCGGCAGCTGTTTGAAGTAGCTCTCTGGACTCCCGAAACGCTCATACTCTGTCTGGAAACCCGCCGCCACTGCCACCTGTTGAGACAATGGTGGCGCAATGGTGTCTAATTGTTGACTTGAAGTCATGAAATGCAGAATATCGCATTAGTATACGGCATTTCAGAATTGTAAACAATAGTAAACAGTAAATAGTAAAATAGTAAATTGTAAACAATAGGCGTCAAGATACTTCCGGGTGGCAGGAAGAGAGCGGTGTGGAGTGTGTGTGTGGAGTGTGTGTGTTGATGGCTGGTTTACAGCCTCACCTGGCCTGAGTCACACTGATTGGACTCTGGCTGGGTGGGGCTGCACACCTGTGGTGCATGAGAGGAATCATGACCATAGACATATATACATAGACGCCTCATGACGTGCTGGAACGTAACCCAGCGTCGCCGCCATATTGGTTGGGTCTCCTCACTCTAGTCTAGCATAGGAGTTAACGGGAGAGCAAGCTATGCCAGTATTTTGTGCAGCTTACGGCGCAGTATTGACACCAGATCGCATGGGATTACCTTTCACAAGTAAGATTGAACAATAATTCTTATTATTTTAAAAAAAATAAAAAATTATTAATTCGTCCTGTATCATAAATAAATCTCTGCCATTTGTAACAAACCAAACCGTGTGAAAATCCGGTAAAAATTCGGGGAGTTATGCTTATTATTGTAGTTGGGGATACACCTTCCTCCATAGAAATGAATGGACTGGGGACGCACTGGGGACCCATACAAGATGGCGGCCGCGCTGCTACGTCAGCTCTAACGGGCAGCGTCAGTCTATGAGGCGTCTATGTATATATGTCTATGATCATGACACCCAGGATAAACCAGCCATCAACACACACTCGTTAACCTGTAGGCTACCTTAAACCTGGGTTTGCTCAGTGAGCACAACCGTATAATAAACGTTTAACGTGTAGCCTATAGTGTAGCCGTAAATAATTCAATATTTACGACTTCATTCTCGTAATTAATTAAATATTTACAACTTTATTCTCATAATTAATTCAATATATGTTAATGAGACTTCCCATACCCGTATGAATTAATGAGACGTCACGTAGCGCCCCGCAAGAAGAAAATCATTCATTCAAGCCATGTACTGTTTTCTCGATCGCTCTGCCCCGTCAAATGATATGGAGGGGTTTACTAGTTCTGCCATCGGAGAACGCTTCGTCTTTTGCCACCCGGAAGAACGTATATTGTTGTTGTGACGTCGTGGTTATTTGTCGTATTGTGCACTGTCTTAAAACAAACAAAACCTCTCAAAAAGGTAGGTAGTAGTGATGCGTGTACCTGTGCCGCGGTGGGACAGTGGTAAATAGAGTTCTGATGGACTGTTTTCAAGTGTTTCATGATATGGCTGGAACCCATCGCCCAGCCAACCTTAAAATTAATCAATAAATAAATCGCACATAAAAGCAATTGATGATCAGTATATTGTGGCCACCATATTGTGCTTGTTTAAAATTTGTTATAAAAAGATATTAAAACAATATCATTACCTTCCACCCTGTAGCACTGAAAGTCTTCCCGGCGCTGCCGATAGTAACTGTTCGTTCCCACATACCTGGAAGGCTGGCTATGTACAAAAGCATAAAACATTCATATGGGTTAGGTTAACAACGCTACATTAAATTGTGGCCCTTGCTTCTGATCTGCCGATTAGCCAGCTGAATCAAACCTATTTTCACATGTTTGGCTCCGTCATAGGTCAGCCACTCATACACCTCGTCGCTGATGCACACCACATTGTGCTGGATGCACAGGTCCGCGATCACCTGCAGTTCCTCCGTCTTGTACACCTGTGCGTGGGAGACCATAACCTGTCTTTATTGAAGTTCAAAGACTGCATTGAGGTGGACTAAAATATGTAATTATATGTATACAATATTTGTAATCAAATACCAATGATTAAAAAAATAAATAGTTAATCAAGCACATAGATTAAACCTTGGACAAAACATCAGTGAGTAACCACCAGTGCATCAAAGTTAAACTGATAAGGTAAAAGAATACACTTCTTACCTTGCCAATTGGGTTGTTGGGTGTGTTAATAATAATCGCTTTTGTTTTTGCTGTGAATTTACTGGCCAGCTCCTCGGCAGAAAGCACCCAATCCGCACTCGACGGGTTGCTACCGCCACTCTGAAATCAACCAATCAACAATCAACCAGAAATATCATTATTCACTACATACTGGTATATAATCTGTGGCTTAATTTAGGAAATAACTAAATGCTCCTTACTGGCCTCAGAGGTACGAAGACGGGCGTCCCTCCGGCCATCTTTACCATGGGTTGGTAGCAATCAAAGAATGGCTCAATAATTATAACCTGAAAGATAACATTCATTAAAGCCTCATTAATAAATGAATTCATTCACTCGTCTTTTTTTATTACCAAGCAAAAATTCTGTTTGTGGCAAGCAAAGTTTAAGTCGACTCTTTCATATAATTATTAACATGTGTTTTACATGAGCGTTGAACCTAGAAAGTTACATATTGTTAGTTTATGACTGTTTCACTGAACACTATCCAAACAACCCCAGGAAGTGGAAGCTCGGGTCACTTTAGGAACCTTGAGAAAGGTAGACAGTTTATAGCTGCTTACCTCGTCTCCTTCATCCACCAGGGCTTGAAATGTGCAGAACAGAGCCTGATACGCCCCGACCGTGACAAGCACGTCGTCCAGGGGATTAATCTCATGTCCCACCACTTGCCCAAAGAATTTAGCCAGGATTGTGACAAGAGAGGGGTGGCCCTTTATAGTGAAAATAAAGTATACATAAAATAAATAATAATTTGAACCTTTGTAGCAACAGATATAGCAAAACTTTCTAGTTCACATATTTTTGAATGGAGTAAATACAGTAAATACAATAGAAAGTAAGGGAGTGCAAACAAATTCAAATCCCAATTTTGTATAATTATTTTTTGGGGAAATACAAATCAACATTTGTTATAATACAAGCGTATTGCGTGTCCTTGGAAAAACAACTTACAAAAGCACGGGTGTACTGGTGCATTAAGCAGCCTCCATTCACTGCTTTACCGAATGCATCTTGGATGAACTTGGGAGGGGCGAAGTCAGGGAAGCCCTGTCCCAGGTTCACCACATCGTAGTCAGCAGCCAACTGCGTGAACTCAATCCTATTCAAAAAAATACGACGGAGGGGGTAGAGACCATGGGGAGATGGTTGGCATCCATACACAGGTAATGACCTTCAGTGAAACAAACCGTTTGGATAGGAAAACGACGAAAAGTGTGGTATATTAAAAAAAAGACAAATCATCAAGCTTAGGCCTATGCTATAGAATAGTAAAGCTGCAACCGGACGGAGGGGGGCAAAGTTATCTATGCAATGGGGAAGTCATCATAGCAGGGAAAACCACACAAAGAAACACAGGGAGGTGGCCATGGTATGAGACCATACAGAAAGCAAAAAAGGACCCCACAAAGGCTGTCAACAATAACAAATGACAAAACAAATGTCAGCTGAGGCAAGGGGGTGGGAGCCATTTCCAGAGCAAAGCTCAATGCTCTAGAAAAACGGGTGATAACCAGTTAGGATAAAGTTAAGGAAGATTATAGGCCTACTTTGTGATGCAATATTTTCTATAATAATTAACACATTCTCTACCAAAAAGAGGATTTTGTGTATCAATGCAGAAATATGTCCAGTCTCCCTCCCCAGCATCACCTCGTCCTTTCCAGCATCCCCCCCTGCCGGGGCCTCCTCCCATTAACACACACTGACCCCTTCATCCCAATGACACTGTCAGTTCACTTACCATATGTTCTTGTCGACACCATCTAACCTGCGTGCGTGAATTTGTCGTGACATGGTGACAACCTGGAGGATAAAACACAAAGAGCAAGGTTTTAATAATCAACATTGTCCTATTTATTTGTCCGTAAAAGGCACGTCGCCTACTTACCGTACGACCCAGGCATTTAGTGGCATTCCGATACATTACAGACACGCTGTTATCACCAGAGCTGTTTCTAATGTCTGGTTAATTAAGACTAGCATTGGGAGGCCACAGTGCAGGGAGAGCAGCTGGCATGGAGGTGAGGACATCAGTCTTAAGTAGGGTTGCCAACCGTCCCTTGAAAAAAGCACCCGTCCCGTATTGAGCTGAAAAGGGACGCACTGTGTCCCGTATTACTGTGAGAGTAAAACAAAAAATCAGTAAAATGCCAATGGAAAATGAATAACAGGGCGCTTTATATGAACATTTATGGTAAACTTGTTCCCAGGCCCAGAGCCATTGAGAGAGAGAGAGTTGTGACACTCTTTGATCTCGCCGCCACGCGGTCACATGGTTCCTGTAGCTCTCAACAGGTCCAAACAGATCCGTTTGAATGGTTTTCAGCGGGATGGACGGCAGCAGTCCTATATTTACAGCAATGTTCAGTAAATATTAACGCATAACGCGCAATATTCAATATATATAATAGCATTTCTGGGGAGTGGCGGAGAGACAGCATTGCATGTCTCTAATGCATACATACTGTAAATGTATTCATTTACACAGTAGTATGCATTCATATTGTTCTCATGCTTCTATGGTCATAATTACTCACGTCCTAATGTTATGTTAGCTCGAGGTATGATTACAAATACGATGTTCACACTATAGATCAGATATACAGTCGTATAAATATGAATACATTACTGTCTATAGTGTTTATATCTGTTACTCTCTAGTGTTCACACCAGTGGCTCCTACTGCACGACGTGGGGCCCCACCAGCGTACACAAAGCTATGATGCATATGTATGATGAAGTAGTCTTCATCCTTGATTAAGATTAACATCATGTTATCAGGCGATCCAGATTAAAAGTATAACCACACCTCTATGATAAAAACACAGGAAATGATATACCTTTAAAATGTTGATTTCACAAACAACTCTCAAGCCTTAACAGTAAGTCTCTCTCTCTCTCTCTCTCTCTCTCTCTCTCTCTCTCTCTCTCTCTCTCTCTCTTTACCTCTTACCACTCCTCTCTCTACCATACGCTCTCTCCCTGTCTCTATCCCTCTTGATCTTGCTCGCTCCCTTTGACAATCTCTCTCTCTCTCTCTCTCTCTCTCTCTCTCTCTCTCTCTCTCTCTCTCTCTCTCTCTCTCTCTCTCTCTCCTTAACTGAAAAGAAGACAAACGTACCCACGTCCGATGACCGCACCCGGTGTCGCTCTACAACTGGACAGATGGGTTTAAGGACTCTGAACGATGAGGTGTCCCTTTTTTATGTTTCAGTGAGTTGGCAACCCTAATCTTAAGGTATAATCAATGTTACAACAGGCCAAATCGATGACACTAAAGTCTCACTCTTGTCATTTTCTGAAACTTGGCAGCCCTGTATCACATCTGTTGGCATGCAAACGGTACTTTAAATTATTCAAAACCACCACCTTTAATTCCTTATTAATGTTGTTAATTACCAGATAGTTTGACGGGATAACAGCCCGTCACGGAATAAATCCCAGCTTGCAGTAGTCCAGTCAACAACAGCACCTCCACCTGTCCCGTCGCATCCCGCCCCTCTGGCGTCTTTATATGACGTTTCAAATGCACTTCCGGTATGGGCGGGGCACCAGAGGGCTATAATCCAATCACAGTTATTTATTTACAATTAGTATATCTATATATCTATCTATATCTATATCTATATATAGATATAGATATATACGTATATATGTCTCCGTTTTTTTGAATGGGTTTTGGGTTAGATGTCTGAAATAAGGTCTGTGGTTAACACAATCTTAAGAAATGGCCACGTTTTGGTCTACGACATAAAATACATAAGTCAATACCCCACTCGTGAATTTTGAAGCTTTTACGTGTCTTAAATAACTTCTGGCGATTGCATTTACGCTTCAAAAATCATAAAAGGAGTGTTCATTGGTGAAGATGATCTTGCTTAACAAAACGTGTGAGTATCATAGACTTGTGTTTGCCACAGAGCTTATTTTCTGCAATAATCCAATGGAAAAATTGGCTTTTTGTCGTAACCCAGGGCGACGCTAACTTCCGGGTTGACCTACAAAAATACGCCATCCCTGCACCACTCTATAAGGGAGGGAATGAGTGACTGTTTTTCATTATTTATTATGATTCGTGACTTATTATTCATGTATTTTTACCTGGAGAGGTTTTGTATCCATTAAGAGCTCAGGTGTAAACGTTAGCTAACTAACTAGCACACTTTAGCTAACTGAACACTACCTACTCACTGTAGTCGGGTTGTGTTGGTAACATTAATCGGCACTAAGTATGTATGATGCCACTTTATGTCATCACATGTGAATATAGAAACTGCTGCAGAAGTTTACGATGCAAAGAACAACATAGACGGTGCGCCACTGCTGTAAGTTACTCCATAACTTAAGTCTTTCTCGATGCCATGTTCGGGTAAAAACTGCGCATGCGTCGTCCAGAACCGCTTTGTCTAAACTGCGCACGCGTCGTCGTCCAGGGCCGTTTGCTGGTGGTGGTGGAGTGAGTAATTCAGTTGGTTGTAATCTGCTACCTCACCGCTAGATGTCGCTAGATTGCACACAGCTTACATTTAAACATTTACAATGTTTTCATTTAAATACAGATTTGATTCAAATGTGTTCTTTGTCAGTTTTTCACGTGTAGACCACCCTGCGTACACCAGCTATTTTCTCTCTAGCCATTTTATTCCCCAGTCTCGGATGAGAGGATGGAGGCCAACAGAGAGGAGAAAGTGAGAAAGGACATTTGGCTCTCCAACCACGTCGCCGGCGTCACCGGGTCCAGATGGTTCTCCACTGTCATCAGGCTGGTCGTCCTCCTGGACGTCCTCCTCAGCGCCCTGGAGACCAACCGCGACCTGAGGCTCCGGCTCGGCCGCGTCTCCTTCCAGGTCGCCGACAGGCTGTTCGTCGGCGTCTACGCCGCGGAGCTGCTCCTGAAGGTGTACGCGGAGCCTGTGCGCTTCTGGAAGAGCTGGCACAACGTGTTCGTCGCGGCGCTCCTGGTCGTGTGCGTCCTGCACATGTTCAGGGAGCCCGGCGCCGCGGGGTACCTGGAGCTGGTCCACTCGTGGCGCTGCCTGCGGCTCATTGGCGGGTCCTCGGTGCCCGTGCTGAGGGAGTTCTTCTTGGCCTACTACAGCGCCACGAAGTGTGCCCTGGAGATCGTCTGCCTCATCCTGCTGCTGGTGTTCGTGTTCGCGGTGATCGGGACCCAGTGTTTCGTGGAGAGCGGCTCGGCCCACTGGGGGGACCTGGGCCGCGCCTTCTTCGCCCTCTTCAGCATGGTCATGGTGGACGGGTGGACGGGCTTCCAGGAGAACCTGGACCAGCTGGTGGGGGGCCACACACGCGTCTTCACCATCTTCTTCATCATCATGGGCTACTTCACCTTCCTCAACATGTACTCGTCGGTGGTGGTGACGGAGATCCACAGCACCATGGAGCACTTTGAGCGCAGCCGGCGGGTGGAGAGGCTGCGGTCCGAGGCCCTGAAGAAGCACGCCCTGGGCCAGAAGTACAAGGAGGAGGAGCGGAGGGAGCTGCATCAGCGCAGGGCCCGCGACAACGACCACTTCCGCCAGATGGTGTCCAGGTTCAAGTCGTCCCTGCGCCCCGACGACCTCGCGGTGACGGAGGACCCGTGCGCCAGCTTGACCTTCGCGGACGCCTACCTCATCAGCCTGGAGGACCAGACCCGCACCGCCAGGGCGCTGCAGCGGGTGTACGGCGACATGGCCGTCATGTTGGGCAAGATGGAGGAGGAGAAGAGAGTAGGGGAACTGTAAGCGTGGAGGAGATGAAAAGATGAAGATCAGAATAGTTTTATGTGGGTTTTTATTTATTTATTTTTTAAATCAGAAGGCTGAAGGAGTTTAATTGTGAAATATAAATAAAAGTGACTCTGAGGTCGCTGTTGCCTTGTGTGAACTTTACTGAAATATAAACACTTGTAGGCCTACAATTTTGTACGACCGCCATCTGGTGGCCTCTTTAACCCATACAACATCCTTTATTGAAACAAAGGTGATCTATCATGTATGGAAATATATGGTTAACTTAATTCAAATGAAAGTGCAATCCGGAATAGCATTTTAATTTTCCACTTATGTAAGCATCATTTGGCTCACAAGGGAAATTATTTGTATTTATTTATTATTTATTAGATATGATATATGATTAGGCTGTTGTGTGTGGTAGTCAATTAATTAATTAATGGGTGTAGTCAAACAGGGTTTTTCAACCTGTGATACTGCAGGTGGTATGTGGGATTTGATTCTTGAAATAGACCAAATTAAAATAGAAAAAATAGATAATTGAAAATAAATATAATATATTCAGTAAATATACTATTATGGCTTGGTATTATTGAACAAATAGTGTCGCTTTTTGCATTCCAAATGTTTCACATTGATGTTTTGTGTTAATTTGTATTTGCTAAATAAACACTGTATAGGGTTGCTGACTCTCTTTCCACCGTTGTGGGGGCTGGCTTCTTCATGATGTGTTCACAATAAAACTTGCTTTACTATATTACATGCAGACATACTATAGTGCAATATTAGAAATGTGTTTATTTTCTACTTAATACAGCAGACGTGGTGAGGCCGTTAGAAGAGGTATGGAGATAGAAAGTAAATATAGAAACATGGTGTAGCTACTCCTGTCTCCCAGTACTTTACAAGAAAATATGTAGAAAAAAACCTGCACCATATCAATCATTTTTTAACAAGGGAAAGACTGATATCCAGACAGTCAAACATTTTAATGGCATGTAGAAATATTATCTGGTCCATACGCAGATACTTCAAAGTTAGAGCTTTTTACATTCTTAATAGGTATACTGTACAACTTTGACATCTGATAGAAATTTGAGTGTCGATTGATTCAACACATTTGAATTCATTCACATCTGAATTACAAAACAAGAAAATTGATAAGATCCAGATTTCTTAAAACAAACAAGGTCGGCAAAAAAAAGACCAAACTGACTGAAGTCACTTTAAACACCTCTCTCACAGTTCATTACAATGACACCTTTTTCAAGTCCCCGGGAAGCACCCTGCCCTTCTTCCGCGCCCTGTCCTTCTTCTTCTCCACCTTGGCGCTCTTCTGTTTCTGGAGGTTGCGGCGCCGCTTGTCCTGCCGACGCTGCATCTTGTCCTCCACGTTCTTGCTGCGCGTGTCCCAGCGCCGCTGCTTTTGGTCGTGACTCTTCTCCTTCTTCTTCAGCGACGTGCGCAGCATGGCCTCGTCGTCCTTGATCTTGAGGCCCTCGGCCTTGTAGAGCACGTTGGTCCACTTCATCTTTTCCTCCATGGCACGGGCCTTATCCTCGTCCTTGGCCCGCAGGTCCTCCAGCTTGGCCTTGCGGGCCTCCACGCGCCCTAGCAGCTGCTTGTAGTTGCGGCCCGTCAGCGGCGTCAGCTCGCCCTTCACGCGCTTCTTCTTGTTCTGCTTCTTTGTCATTTTGTCCATGTAGGCCTCCTCCACCGTCTCCACGGTGTTGAAGATGATGGCCGTCTCGTCCCGCTTGTTCGCGGCGGGAGCGGTGGCGACGGCGACGGCGGGAGGATCCTCCTCCTCTTTGATCTGCTGCGCCAGTTCCTCGCCCGCCTTCTCCGCCAGCTTCTTCATCTGGAATTCCTTTTTCTTGCGTTTCTTGCGCTCTCTTTCCAGCTTTCTCTTGGCCCGCTTGGCCTGGACGGCATCTGAAGACAAATCTTGAGTTCCCTGGAAATAATTTGCAGTTTAACATCATTGCCCAGAACATGGCTGTTGTGAATGTATGCAATCGTTACCACATATTAGTCTGTTATTTGCCATTTACTTAATTGTTTGGCTGAAACCATATTTGACTATATTTGACCAGTTAAGGAGGGAAAAAACCTGCAATTGGTAACAACAGCAATGGCATACAACTTTTGAGATTCCCTTCTAGATGGGTGTAATGTATCCTATCCAATTATACCTACATTGATTATAGTCAATCACTGCAGGTAGTACTAGCAATAACACCCAGCAAATTATCCCACATATACGTTCCATACCTGTCCTTTAGACTCTTCAATCTTTTCATGTAGTCTCTTGCGAAGAAGATCTACTGTAGAGAAGCTTGAGGTGACACTCCCATCTATTAGGAGGCAAATACAAATTGCAGCAACTGTTTAAACAGGGAATAACATTAAACAGCACAAGTGCAAATGGCAATTGGGTGGCCTTCCAATTTAATATCACCTTTGGGCGTCTGAATTGTCGCAGTTTTCCCATTGGCAATTTTTTTGGATGCATTGGTTTGTGCAGCAGCAGCAGCAGGGGAGGTCGTAGACTTGGCATCAGGGGAGGTCGTAGACTTCGGTTTGATTTGGGGAGCGTTTTTCTTGTCACCAATTGCTTTTTTCTTAAGGCGTTTCAGTTTCCGCTTGCTGTTCTTGGAAGTCACTTCTGCATCACCCCTGAAATGAACTACACAGACAGACAATAACGCTTGAGACTTTGTGCGTACATTATCACCAGCACAGAACCAAGACCATTATCTGAGATGGAGATGCAACCGTGGTAGCTTTTCCTCATATTTGATCTGAGCTAATTGGGACATTGAATCAAATGAAGGCATCCATCTAATCTGCCATTGTAACTTGTGGCTTCTGACCCACAACTTCAGTGGTTGATCAAACTGTTCGCCATTTCTGGGTCAAACACCCTGCTATGGAGTTGTTAAACATAAAAGGCAAGTACATTTTAAGGACTGTCGAGGTGGATTATACAGCCGTATCAGCTCAGCTCTCAATCTTGCAAACATAACTTCATCACTAAATACCGATTACTGCATCAGAGATCGCATTAAAACGTTAAACTCATAGTTAAGCCACCGTATATAAAACGTCACTGACTATAAAGTTCACTTGGTGACATTTGAGAAGTAGACATTAGCGACAGGGACCGTTACAACGTTCATTTTTTACTCGTGATACAAACGTAGTTACGTGTAAACCCACAACAGCGTTGCAAAAAATAAACGAAACATATTTACCAAATTTTGAATTTCTCGGTTCGTGGTCTTGCCGAGAGCAGATCTTACTCGCTAACTTCTGAATGTACGTATCTATGGACGCGAGGCTACTCATATTTACGACTGTTTCTGTACCCTAAAGTGCATTCAAGTCACCCAGCACATTGTGCAAACCTGCATGTCACATAAACGCACATGGGGGGGATGAAGCGGTTCCGAACTTCCTACGTAGGAAGCGTGACCCGGAAGGAGTAACATGGAATGTTGCCCCCCCACACCTTCATTTCCGGTAAACAACTCGGCCATGTAGTGCGTGGCTGTCAATGAATGTCAATCCATCAAAACACAGCATCTGTTCACCATGAACACGTTGAGGTCCGTGTTTGTCCGCTCCAACAAAGCGCTTACATCGCTAACCGAGAAGGTAAGTAGTATTATCTGCTGTAAAAATAAAAAATAAAGCAATGTCACTGTAGAAGTTAACGGTTGTCGTCACGTAACGGAGACCATGTTCACAGGCACGTACCGCTAACACCAAGACGGTTCATAGTCCGGTTCAAACGCGTCCTCACGGTGAGCACCTGTGTTATTAATGTTAATACGCCATTCGTGTTTTGTGCTGACTCTGTAACTATGGCCGCCTAACCTTGAAACGTCGTCTCTCCAGGTACGGTCGCTAACCTGAGGCGCCGCCTCTGCACAGCAGGCGCCGCCGCCGCCGCGGAGAAAGGGGAAGACGCTCTGCTCAAATGGCTGCTCCTGCTGATCCCCGGCGCCACCTTTGGCCTGGGAACCTGGCAGGTGTGTGTGTGTGTGTGTGAGAAGTTTGATGGATGTTGACTAGGATGTTGACTTCCCTTAATGCGATGATGTCTGCAGGTGAAACGGCGGCAGTGGAAGTTGAAGCTGATCGATGACCTGAGGCGCCTCACCACCTCTGAGCCCATCCCTCTTCCTATTGAGTAGGTGCATACGTCCATCCGTGCATGAGTCCCTACAGAAGCATGATTCAGTTACAAGTGTTTTCTTTCTTTCTTTCTTTTTTGTTACATTCATTCATTCGTACATCTCCTGGATCCCAGTCCCCTGGAACTGAATGCGCTGGAGTACAGGAGAGTGAAGGTGCGTGGACACTTCGACCACACGAAGGAGTTGTATATTTTGCCCCGCTCACCGGTTGACCCGGAGAAAGAAGCGCGGGAGGCCGGCAGACTGTCCTCCAGTGGAGAAACTGGAGCAAATGTGATCACGCCGTTTTACTGTACTGACCTTGGGTAAGGCCCCTGACAACACTTGAACATTTCAGATTTTACAATAATTGTTTTAACGGTAGTCACCTGGAAGTGCAAGAAAAGTGACATGTTACATCCAAGCCTACAATTTAACGTGTGTCAATGAGTTCAAAAGCTTGATGATCGTGTTGATGGTCACTCTTGGTGTACTTCAGCATCACCATCCTGGTAAACAGAGGCTATGTTCCCAAGAACAAGATCAAGCCAGAAACCAGGATGAAGGGACAGGTAAAATGACTCAAATGAATGTATTATTTCCACAGTTGGCAGAACTCCTTGTTAAGCATTCAGACAAAGGATCAACCCTTGCACATAGGTGTCATAGCAGTGTAAACACAGTTTAGTCCCACAGTCATGTGAGCAACTGCGTGGATATGGATAATATGGAAACTTTTCCATGAACCAGTGTACAAAAAAAGATTATATTATTCTTTTATCTATACTTGAACACTACAATGATTCAGGTTCATAATTCCTGTTAAGAGCTACATCTGTGCTTAATCGACTATATGAAAGTGACAGACATGCCTGCCGAAGAACATTAAGAAACTTAAGACAGAAGAAGAACTAATGCTGAGCAAATGTTCGGACACATCAGAAGTATATTTATTGTATTTCATAGTAGTCTCTTGAGGGAAGAGGTTGTTCATCATCAGAGAGCTTAATCAACTTATCAGTATCAGAAGTTGTAATTGCAGTTACTAGCTGATATTAGTTTTGGTGTGAGTAATGATGACATTGGTAACACTAATAATCACTATCCCATAGGCGGAAAGTGAGATTGACATGGTAGGAGTGGTGAGGCTGACAGAGGTTCGCAAACCTTTTGTGCCACCCAACAATGTGGAGAGAAACAGCTGGCACTACCGTGACCTGGAAGCGATGTCAAGTGTTGCTGAAACTCAGCCTATTTTCATTGATGCAGACTTCAGTAGGTCTTCAAAGAATACCCAATTACATTTTACATCATATACATATCATTCTACACACGTGACCTCACACAAGTATTGTACTTGAGTGAAATATACTACAAAATAGATGGACCTTTTTTGTATTATATTCTTTTAGCTTTTGCCGATGTATACATGCCTATACCTGATATTTTGTCACGCAGGAAGTACCATTCCTGGTGGACCAATAGGAGGACAGACCAGAGTTACACTAAGGAACGAGCACATGCAGTACATTATAACATGGTAAGTTACTGAAACCAGTCGATTGTAATTCACCAATGTTTGTTGGGGAATGGATCATTAATGATTGCTTTCTGCTTGGTTTCCTAGGTATGGTCTGTGTGCCGCAACATCTTACATGTGGTATGCAAAGTTTATAAAAAAGATCATACTTTGATATAGCTATGAACTCTATGCAAGTTGTGTATACATTGTTCTTGACACATTTCTGAAACACCTAAAATGGAAATGTTTTCTGTATAAACATGTAAATTAAATTATGTATTTTTATTTTACACCCAAAATGTTGAACACATAATGCACTCTTTACCACCATTCATACAATAGGGCAGTGGTTCCTAACTGGTTACAGTGATGCCAGTGAGATTTAAGAAGTACCACTATATATTTCATTATTCCATGTACAATTTCTTGCCCAATTGCAATAAATCATTTTGACAAATGCCAATTTCAATGAGCCTGCATCTGATATTTTTTTACTCAGAGGTCCCAGAGGTTTCCCACCTTTTTGGGGTAGCAAAACCATGGCAATAGGAATTATTAAACATGATGCGTGTCATAATTTGGTGCATAAATATAACATTTGCAAGGTTCAATATTGAAGAAACTGTCCACTTTAAAATGTGATCATATTGTGGGTGTCATCACGCGTGGGCAAAAATGATGGGCATGATGAGGACTGAAAAGGACATGGGCTGGATTTGAGATGAAAGTGACGTACAGATGTTGCCATGTTAAATATGCCATTTTTGTGGACGCTTCCGTATCACAATACTGCATTCACTACACGTAGCCATTATTAAAAAGCACACTATTGGCCGGCTTGAATGAACTGAGTCCAGGCAAATGTTATACCACAGATATCCCGCTTAAAATTCAATTCAATGTCAAATACAATCAAGAGATCTTGAGGAAAGGTTTGACTGACTCCAGGTGATGTTTGGTGTGAATGGACCTTTTTCATTGTAGGACAAACGGGCGTCACTCAAAACACTAATTACGGGTCTGCACGTCTGAACAGTCTGTCTGGTCTCCAACTACACCGTCATAACGACACGTGTTTGTATGCGGAGTTGCAGAAAAAAAAATCCTTGACCATCCTTGCTGCTTAAGGATGGTCTGTTTTGCAGAGTCAGAGGGAAAATTATTTAGCAATGAAAATGTGGAGTAGCTGCCTGCTTGTATTATGGCTCGACAAGGACGTGTTTAAAATAACTAAAGCTGTGTATGCCCATTTATTCTGATAGAAACTATATTATTGTGACTCCTCCCCCTTGAATAGCATGCATGCAGGTATCCAAAAATAGCATATTGCCAATATTTTAGAGCTCAGAAATTTCATGTCAAGGGGAGCCAAGCTCCCCCTAGTTCGCACCCTGCATACCTGGGTATAGTGCTGAGCAAAAAAAAAAGTTTAATCTTTCTCAATGGTTTTTTAATTATTTGGCCAGGTATTACTTTCCAATGCTAAAGGCATATGTAGGTCCGTATGTTCCTTCACTTGATGCCTCAGAAAATTGGAGAAATGGTGACTTTAATTTTTTTTCCAGCTGCAAGTTTAAAAAAAAACAAAAAAAACAAAAAAAAACACCTTTAAAAAATCCCCACAATCACTTCAATTAGCAGGCTCTTCTAGCTTGGACCTTGGCATATGAACATTTTCCCCCCACACAAGTATACCATACTGAAAAGGAAATCTTTTTGCCCAACTGGTTGAACAATGTAATGCAAGTTAATCAATTCTTTGATGACAATGTTTTCTTAGTGTTTGACTGCAACCCATAAAGAAAACAGTAGATGGCCGTAGAGAAGAGCTTTCTCTTTGAAGACCCAAGGTGTCCCAATGCAATTAAAAAAACTAAAAAAGCACTTTGTAAACAAGATATTATACCCTGATAGGACAGAAGACTGTCTTTAGAGGTCAATTATGCTTTTAAATTAATTATTAGTCACTGGACTCTGCCCAGATAAGTAAATCTATGAAACCTGACTTTGCTACCGAGTCTTTCTAGGACTATGCAACACTATTTTCAGTGCTATATAGTGCTACCACTACCACCCGTCCCCTAGGACATAAAGAGCAGCGCCATAATTAGTGTTGAGCAACACCCCGTTCTTCCTACAAGGACACTTCTGTGAAAAGGGTCCTTTGAGGCGTCACATCAAATCAAGCCATTGAAACTCGGTATTCTTACTGACAAGTTAAAAAAAACCCATTGCTTTATTGTGACTTGGCACAAGCACACTTTAAAGAGGACACCTCTGCCGTTCAATTCTTAAAGGACACCACAACACCGTATCAATTAGGACATTTATTTTAAACCAAAACAATTCAACCAAGCTTGGTGGCCAGTTCCTTGGCCTTTGACTTCTCCAGCTTGTTGATGCGAGCTGTGGATTTGGCTCCCATGAGTCCACCTCCCCAGTGACGACGGATCTGAAATGCAGATTTAAAATTATAAGTATTGGGATCTAAATCCAAGATCAATCACTCTACCATTCATCTTCAACTCAATAAACTTTAGTTTTCTGAAAAGGGCAAGAGGAGTGCAGATTACTAAGCCAAATGTGGTGTGGTCTTGGGAGAAGGCATGCACGAGTCCCAACAAAATAAAAACAAATTCTGGTTCCTCACCTCTTCATATCTGTCATTGTAGTTGGTCTTGATGGCCTCCACAAGCTTGCCAAGGGCACCCTTGTCCTCACTAGAAGGAACAGAACAGCTTAACAAGACTTTCCTCTAAACCTAGTGTAAAATCAAGACTGGGTGCTACAATACTGACAATTTCTACTGCACCTGTATGCAAGTTGCATACATTTTATAAACTAAAAGTAAGTAAGAGTATTAATTATAGATTTGAGTGTTCTGTAAAACTTAACATCTCCATTTTGTCCTAGTATCACGTGCCCAGACAGGTGGGAATTGAAATGGCATCAGACTACAGAAACGTTTAAATACACATCTAGTTTTGTTCTTTGTGACAGGCAACAAACGTTTTGCATCAGTGATCTTGGTGGGATGTCAGCATGGCTAATAAGTTAGCAAATATTCTGTTCACATCATTTGCAAATTCAGATAATTTACAAAAACCTTTAATATGGTCAGCAAAAACTTTGACATCAGGGCTGCTCGATTAATCGAATTTTAATCTCGATTACGATTTTGGCTTCCAACGATTATGAAAACAAGATAATCGAAATAAAACGATTATTTTGCCGCATTCCGTTTCACAATGATGCTCTCGTTTTGTCATGCGTTATAAATCCAGCGCACTCCTTTCTCCCCTCCCTTAAAGCCACACATCCACACGCACACGAAATACCAACAAACATGTTTTCCATTTGCTTGCTTTTGAATAAAGTTGTGTACGGTTGAATACGATTATTAAAAGTGTTCAACGTCTCCTTCCTGGTTGACAACCTTCAGAACCGCTTGGTCCATGCCGTTAATAGGCGGCCCACTTCGTGCGTGTGCTTGTAAATATGATATTTTAAAAGCTGATTATGACGGTATTGTATTATAACCCTCTCGCCCTGGAACTCAAAACACTTTCTGATGCCCCAAAAAATAAATTTAAATAATTATATTAAAAGTGCAACGATTGCGGCAGAAAAGTAAAGCCCCCTCGACCTCTTTCACCTCAACAGTTATTACTATTTATAATGCAACGTAATGTGTATATGTTATTTATCTCGTTTAAGTGTTCATGTTCAATAAATGCATGTTTCCAAAAATCAATGAGTAATCGTGTTAAATATGTGATCCCAATATTGACCAAAATAATCGTGATTATGATTTGTCATAATCGAGCAGCCCTATTTGACATAAGTGCTTTCACTGCCTCAAATGTGGATTCCGATATCAAGTGTCTGTACATTTCTGATGCTGCGTCACACTAGTATCCATGATCAGATAGCATATTTGCATTTTGACAATACTGTTGCCGAAATGTTCCTTCATGGCTTGTTTCTAGGGTATACGACTATCCATATTCTAATGAGATTTGTGTTTATACTTACGGGTTTACTTGCGTGATGGCAACTGAAGTGCAGGTCTTCCTGTGCACCAGTCTTCCCAACCTGGCCTTGCCTTTGATGATGCAGTAAGGGACTCCCATTTTGCGGCACAAAGCCGGAAGGAAGACTACCAGCTAGGAAGGGTAAAAGTGAAAATGTACACTTAAAATGACATTTCTAAATTATAGTTCAACACATGCATCCATGACTGGGGCTTTTGCTCAGGGTTAAAAAGCTCGTGTTTTTGGATCCACATAAAAGATTCAGAACAACAAAGCATCATTGCAAATAGCCACATGTAATTAAAGCAGATTCTACTTCTCATACAACTACGGCTGCCCCTTAGTAGTCGACCAAACATCGATGGTTGCAGAAAAGAAAATGCTGCACCATGTCAAAATTAGGTCAAAATCTATTTGGCTGGACAGTGTATGAACCACTAGAGTGCATTTAGCGTTGTGGTTATTAGTAGATAGTTTGCCATGTTGGGCAGGAAATCCAAATGCTGGATCATTTTGAGAGGGTAAAAGACCCCAAGGAGGTGACCTGCATACTCAGCAGGCTAACATTTGCCCCTCACTCGTCCACCTCAAATTTGCGTTACCATTTTAAACATGCAAGTAGCCTAACTTAAGCCTAGATAAATAGGCACCTAATTTACCATGCATACTGCATGTTAATACTACATTACCTTAATGTGCATTTCTCTCTATAGGCGCAACCCCCTATACTACAGAGAAGACAAGTCAGCCTCACCATCTTCGCAGCCGACAATATACATTTAAATAGTTTACCATCATAAACTAAGACGACTGATGGCTTGAACTAACAACTTAGGATTAGGAAAACCTTTGGTTGGGGCAGCCCTACATACAACCATCGCTGTATCCAGGCTTACCTCAATGGGGTCGACATCGTGGGCAATGACCACCAGCTGGGCCTTTTTGCTCTCGACTAGACTGGTTACCGAGTTGACACCTAAAAGATGGAAACCGTCATCAGCAAACTTGCTCGTATAAAAATCATCGACATGTCATGCGTCGGCCTATGCTCAGGGTTAAAAAGCTCAAGTAAACTTCATGATTGTCTCAGGTGAAGAAATTCAAACATCATTGCATGGCGTCGGGTGTGATCCAGACTATTACACAGCATCATACTGAGTGCATGCCTCACCTGCACGCAGCACCGGGGGCCTCTTGGTTGGGGTGTCACCCTTGCCAGCAGCCTTCTGCTCAGCACGGGCCAGCAGCCTCAGCTTCTTCTCCTGCTTGGTCTCTGGTCTGTACTTGTGTGCCAGCTTGAAAAGCTGAGTGGCTGAGTAGATTTAGATAAGTTAAGTTACACATGTGCACTACAAATGACTACAGGCAAATGCATGTTTTGGTCAGGTGCATCAGTGATCTTGGTGGGAAGTCAGCATCTCTAATCAGATAGCAAATATTCTTCACATCATTTGCAAAAGACCCGCTAGCAAATATCCAAAGTCTTGACAGTACCGTAAATAAGTAAAATTAAGCTAAATCACAAAAAGTGCCATAGGTAAGATTTAGGAGTGATTATTTGAATGCAATTTGTTGAAGATGGCACAGCCATCAGTCAGCCATTACTGAGTGAAATGCTCTGAGAAGATCCGTTTCAAGTCGGCAGCGACTGCCAATTTAGACTGCTCCCGGTTAATTTCTGCAGTGCTTGAAACAAAGACTTTTCAACGGCGTTCACTCTCTTTACAACTCTCGAATCTCACCGACGGCACCTTTAAGTCGGTGATAAAAAAAAGACGCTAGCGTCTCACCGGTCTGACGGTCCAGGGCCTGGGTGAACTGGTTGATCGCTGGGGGGACCTTCAGACGCTTGTACAGGATGGAGCGCTGCCTCTGCAGACGGACATAGCGGGGCCACTTGACGAAACGTGTAAGGTCACGCTTGGGCTGGATGTCCTGTCCTGGGGAAGTGCAGCACAACAAGTGATCAGTACTTTGCTTAAAATGTTTCCTAAAAAAACAAACACTTCAAACTTTCGTTTCTCTTAAGTGAGTGCATCAGCGATCTTGGTGATTAATTGTCAACATCATTGCTTTAGATAGCAAATATTCGTTTACATCCTCTGCACAACACTCCCAGCGAGCAGTCCCCTGGTCTCCGAAAGGCCAGCTTGATTCCTTACTTACCAATGCCAAAGTTCTTTGGTCTTTTCTCGAACAGAGGGTTGATCACCTTCTTGGCCTCGTGCTTCTTGGCCACTGAAGGGGCCGGCGCCACCTTCTTCCCCTTAGCCTTCTTCCCCTTAGGCTGGTGGCGGGGGAAACAAACAAACACAAACACAAACGGTCAGGAGACGCATCCGCGGAGACGTCACACCGACACGGCCACCGCTACACGGCGGCTTTTTTTTTTTTGCTCAGGGTTAAAAAGCTCAAGTAATGACCACATGGGCGATTCAGTTGAAGAAATTCATACATCATTGCAAAAAAAAGCCGCCGGTCACACGCTACACGGAATTTGGCGTAGTGACGTAAATATAACAAAATCCGTGACACAGACTCGTACATGTGTCTCCCCCATATGAGCTAGCTGTGCGCGTGCGTCAATAGCTCCGAGCAGCTAAGAGTTTAGCTAGGGCCCTGCTAACGATTTGAACGCTATGCCCCGTTTCCAAGACATGACAAAAGCGTTATTATTTAACCGTCGGGGGGGAGGTGTGTAACAGCGGTGTAACGTTAGCCTCAAAGCGTATACGGGCTCGCAAAACGCGGTTAAAGTCAGTTTGTTGAATGCGTGCAGCCTCGCAAACGGCCATGAACGAGCGCTACCAATAGCAACGGCTACACCGGCGCCGGGCGGTCCCAACAGTTTCCACCAAAAACGGCGGATTACCGGCCGGCCATAACGTTCAGGTTCGCTTTATAGGACTACTCACAACCTAACGTCACATTTCGCGGGGCGAAAGCGGGGAAACCGGGGCGAGATGGCCACGGATTGGAAACCCGTGAGGCGCTGCGGCGCTCGGAGCGCTGTTCACTCACCATGTTGGTTCAGACGGAAAGGAAGACCATTGGGATTGTGGGTAATATTTAAGGGGCCGCGAACAGGGAGGGGGAGGGGGGGAGGGGGACACATTTAGGTGACGCACACCCCCCCCCAAAAAAATTGCGTCATTTCCGTAAACAACAAGGAGCAGATGACTTTCATTTGTTAATGTTAATGGTTTTTTTTCTGAAGTAAATGTGGCCCTCCAAAAATAAAAAGTGGAAAATGAAGTCCATCGCAGAAGTGGAATTTAAATGCATCCAGATCGCAATTACAATAACAATTAAAACGATTTTGATGCTATTTAAACGCGCGTATATCCACATAATATGTAGCCAGCAAACGTCGATAGCTGACATAATACACGGTTGCGATAAAAGCAGCGTGATCTACTGAACAACTAGGTTGCTAGGTACTCTGTTGTGGATATTATGGGATGGGGTGTGTGTGTGCGTGTGCGTGCGTGCGTGCGTATGTGTGTGTGTGTGTGTGTGTGTGTGTGTGTGTGTGTGGTGGTCCTCGTCGGTATCCGTCATCTAGCGGCAGCAGCCTAGCGGGTCGGTGCTGCTGCTGGTTTGTCGGTGAAGGATGGCCGAGACAGAAACGTATTTGTGACGGTAAAACGTAATGGCCTCTTCGTTAACCGTTTCTCCGTAATGATTAAAAAAAAACAATAACAACAACACCACCACCCATCGGTTTTGTTGTTGTTGTTGTAAACCGTAGTTTGGTGAGGCAGGGCCGCGGGGTTGTTTGCAGGGCTGTCGTGGTGGAGGTGGAGGTGGACGTAGCGAGGTGGATATGATGATGGAGGAGGAGGACGTAGCGAGGTGGAGATGATGATGGTGGAGGAGGACGTAGCGAGGTGGAGGTGGAGGTGATGGTGGAGGAGGACGTAGCGAGGTGGGGGAGGTGGAGGAGGAGGTGGTGGAGGAGGTGGATATGGAGGTGGAGATGATGGTGGAGGAGGACGTAGCGAGGTGGAGGAGGAGGTGGTGGAGGAGGAGGTGGATATGGAGGTGGAGATGATGGTGGAGGAGGACGTAGCGAGGTGGAGGAGGTGGAGGTGGAGATGATGGTGGAGGAGGACGTATCGAGGTGGAGGAGGAGGTGGTGGAGGAGGTGGACGTAGCGAGATGGAGGTGGTGGAGGAGGAGGTGGTGGAGGACGTAGCGAGGTGTCCTTCAACCGCCTCGATACAGATAAATACTTGGCATTAATGATCGCCTGATGGTGTTATAAAGTCCGGTTGAAAGCCTCCTTATCAACTGCTGCTCTGGTGGTGGTGTTGTTGTTGTTGTTTACTGCGATGTTGTCTTAGTCTCACCGCTGTCCTCCTCAGATTAAAGGGCAGCTATGGCAGACCAGGACGCCTGTCCACACCTGGACTCAATAGGAGAGATAACGAAGGATGAGCTGCTCCATAAATCCAAGGTGGGTTGATTTTTGGTAGATTTTGGTTATTATTATTATTATTATTATTATTATTATTATTAATTTATTTATTTTGTTCCTATGACCCTGTCCTGGTTCCTATGACACTGTCCTGGTTCCTATGACCCTGTCCTGGTTCCTATGACACTGTCCTGGTTCCTATGACCCTGTCCTGGTTCCTATGACCCTGTCCTGGTTCCTATGACACTGTCCTGGTTGCTATGACACTGTCCTGGTTCCTATGACACTGTCCTGGTTCCTATGACACTGTCCTGGTTGCTATGACACTGTCCTGGTTCCTATGACACTGTCCTGGTTCCTATGACCCTGTCCTGGTTCCTATGACACTGTCCTGGTTCCTATGACACTGTCCTGGTTGCTATGACACTGTCCTGGTTCCTATGACACTGTCCTGGTTCCTATGACCCTGTCCTGGTTCCTATGACACTGTCCTGGTTCCTATGACGCTGTCCTGGTTCCTATGATCCTGTCCTGGTTCCTATGACACTGTCCTGGTTCCTATGACCCTGTCCTGGTTCCTATGACACTGTCCTGGTTCCTATTACACTGTCCTGGTTCCTATGACACTGTCCTGGTTGCTATGACACTGTCCTGGTTCCTATGACACTGTCCTGGTTCCTATGACACTGTCCTGGTTCCTATGACACTGTCCTGGTTCCTATGACCCTGTCCTGGTTCCTATGACACTGTCCTGGTTCCTATGACCCTGTCCTGGTTCCTATGACCCTGTCCTGGTTCCTATGACCCTGTCCTGGTTCCTATGACACTGTCCTGGTTCCTATGACACCGTGTCACCCGCTGCTCCTTCGTTGTTTCTCTTGCAGGGAACCTGCCAGTCGTGCGGAGCAGGGGGGCCCAACCTGTGGGCCTGTCTACAGGTAGGGGCGGGATTTGTAACAAAACACGCGTAAAACATTGTTTGAGCGGGTAGTTGCGGCCCGCCGGCGTCGGGTCGGGTCGACGTCACTCACCGCACCTTGTGTCTTTGTGCTGCAGAGCGACTGCCCGTACGTCGGCTGTGGGGAGTCCTATTGTGATCACAGCACCCTACATGCACAGGTGACGTCTCCCCCGAAGCCCATGTCCAGGTTCTGTCCAATCCCCAATGTATACGTTCCTCAAGTACCATGCCAAGAAAAACCAAATGACTGGATGCTATGTTATGTGTACATAAATGCGCCCCCCCCCTTCCCCCCCCCCCATTCAGGCCAAGAAGCACAACCTGACGGTCAACCTGACGACGTTCAGGGTGTGGTGCTATGTGTGTGAGAGGGAGGTGTTTCTGGAGCAGAGGCCTGCCGTGTCGCCTGTGCCTGCTGTGCCTCATCACTGTAGATCCACAGAGCAGGTACAACTCTGGTCTCCACTGGGTCTAGTCTATCTCGCTTTCTACCGCCTTGGGGAGGGGGAAACAAATCTAGATTAGATCTCTAGTTGGGGAAGCTTTTTTGTGTAAACGTGCAAAAACTCATTTTCCCAGGTTGCAACACCTCACCCAGCATGTCACCCTTCATTTAAAGCAGTGCCTATTGCCGTGGCCGAAGACGACGGTTCGGAGTCAGAGGAGGATGAGCTCAAACCCAGAGGTATATATTAAATTTTTGGCTGGACCGGCAGGACAGCCCTATATCCGCGATGCTCTGTCACTGAGTGAGTGAGTGAATGAATGATAGAGTTACACCATTGGTCGGAGTGAGTGATGACGTGGTTGTGGTTGTCACACGGTCCAGCCACATACTAACATTAAACTAAGCGTCAGTTGATTTATGTTGTTGTCCAAAGACAATTTTACACCATCCAAAATAGAAACTTACCACATTTATTGGGTTTAGTTTGATCATGGCAATCTCAAAGACAAAATTAGAAATGTAGAAATGAATCCTCAGGCACATGGGGTTAATTTAGTTATCACCGACATCATTTATAAATAACTTTGTTGTATTGCCTCTACCTGCTTGTTTTTGTCAGGCTTAACAGGAATGAAAAATATAGGAAACTCCTGCTATATGAATGCTGCTCTTCAAGCGTTGTCCAACTGGTGAGGTCACTTCCTACATCTAGTGTATGTTTGTCCCAATAAAACCAACCGTTTGGTCGGCTGAAATGTTCTCTTTCCTTCCTTCCTCAGTCCCCCTCTCACGCAGTTCTTCCTGGACTGTAGTGGGCTCGTCCGAACCGACAAGAAGCCAGCTCTTTGTAAGAGCTACTACAAACTTATCTCTGAACTCTGGCATAAAAAACGGTAAATTATAGTTTAACCCATATTTCTTATGGAAGAATGTGCTTATTTTCATATTTTCATGACGTATCCAATCCGTGCTGAACTGCTGTCTCTGTGGCTTTAAGACCCAGTTACGTCGTTCCTACCAGTCTATCCCATGGCATCAAATTGGTCAACCCCATGTTTCGCGGCTACGCCCAGCAGGTACAGCCCGAAAAATATTTTATCTTGTCTTGTATGTATTTCTTGCTTAAAATTGTACTACAATGTTGGTATGGTCAAGAGTAGGAACACTGTACACTCTACTCCAGTGTGTTCTCTATGATGCTCTGTGCTACCAACTGTTGTTTTTGTTATTGCTGATTGCAAACAAGCCATAACTTCAAGTCAGAAAGACGCCAGCCTCATATTTGATTTAGTATCTCGGGGTTGGTGAGTGTATGCATTATCTTCTCCTCCAACAGGACACCCAGGAGTTCCTGCGCTGCCTGATGGACCAGCTTCACGAGGAGCTGAAGGAGCCGCTGTCGGAGTGCGGCGTGGCCATCGACGAGGGAAGCCACGACCACAGGGACGGCAGCGGCGGTGACCGCTCCCCGTCGGAAGACGAGTTTCTGTCCTGCGACTCGGGCTCCAGCAGCGACCGAGGCGAGGGCGGGGGTCCGGGGGGCCAGGACGAATTCGACGGGGTCAGGGCGCCGGCCATCGGCGGGATGATCTCGGTAAAGGAGCGGCTGAAGGAGAGGAAGGTGTCCGGGTCGCCGCTCCGCGGGGGCTCCCAGGAGATGGACGAGGACGCCGACGTGGATACGGCGGCCGAGGAGCGGCGGGAGGCCCCCGAGGCGGGACCCGGCGCAGAGGAGCCACTGTCGGCAGCGACCGCCGAGGTCCAGAGCCAGGAGAACAACCAACCCGAGGGCAGCGCAGAGCAGACGCAAAGCAGCAACACTGCAGGTAATATAAGAACACAAAGTGCTATGCTAGGGCACTCAAAAACAATGGTAGTTAATATTTAATATATAATATAGATTTATAATATATTTAATGTATTGTTCCGGAAGTGTTGTTCCGTTGATGCTCAACATCCACTATTAATGGACTGAATGGATGGATTATTTATTTTCTTCACGTCCTAATTTTAAGTGTTTTTCATTATAAATGCTTTTGCACTGCCTCAATTAGATCAATATATTGATCTAATTGCACTTATGTAATCACCTAATATGTAATCACTTACATATTAGTATCACTTACATATCAATACGTATCTGTATAGATTGAATTTGTGAGTGTTTTATTATGATCCATATTGAATCAACAAAAACCCTGCTAATAGCTCTAGTAGTGCATACTGTTCTAACAATCTCTTTTCTGCCATCTTCCAGAGCCAAACAACGAGATGTTGATGACACAGACCCCATCCCACCCCAGCAGTCCAGTACGCACCCTGCAGGATCTGCACCCCAAGGTGTCCTGTAGCCCACCTCGGTCCAGCCCCCTCCGCTCGGCCTACTCCTTCAAGAAAGGTCCGGAAACTGATTCAAATCTGATACATTGACGTGTCTTTATCAAGTTATTATAACACCAAACTACTCTCCACTCTATCATAATAGCCTAGTGCATTACCAAGTACATCACAGTTAGTCATCTAGCAGAGGCTTTTTTAAGTGACTTGCAGGTGAAGCTGAGAACATACATAATACACAACAAAATAACTGTTCATATGTTTTTTGTGGGTTTTTTTTTGTGCCTAACAGTGCATGTAGTCCATATTAACATTCTCATTTATACTGTTTAACTGTTTCTGGCGGGTTCCCCCTCTTCAGCTCAGCTGCTGTTCGGTGGGCGGAAGAAGAAACAGTCCCGGTACCGCAGTGTGATCTCGGACATCTTCGACGGCTCCATTCTCAGTTTGGTCCAGTGTCTCACATGTGACAGGGTGAGGTGTAGTTCAATTATTTCACCACAAGGGGAGCTGCGTGCTCTTAACTACCAGTACTCTACTTTTGAACTGATCATATATTACTATTACTGATATTATGTTCTGGTTCACAGCCACTTGATTCCTATTAATGCCCTGTACTTCTGCTGTGACAGCCAATTTCCCACCTGTGATTAATAATCTAAAAATAATAGTCTTATCTGATCTCAAACCTTTTTACATGCAATCAAATCTATTTAAAAATATATATTTTTAAAGTAAAACATAAATGCCATTGGATCGTACTGATCTCTATAAAAAGTACAATTAAATAGAAATAGAAAATTATGCATATTCCTTAAATCAAATGTGTCACTCAGATTTCTAATTCTAATCGAACTTCCTCTGCAGGTTTCAACCACAGTGGAAACATTTCAAGACCTCTCCCTTCCCATCCCGGGCAAAGAAGACCTGGCCAAGCTGCACTCCTCCATCCACCAGAATCTCCCGGCCAAGACCCAGGGCGTGTGTGCGGACAGCTACGGCTCCCAGGGCTGGATCCCCTACATCATGGACTCTATACGCAGGTCAGCTGGCAGGTGCCAGGTGCCAGGGACAATCCAGGTTATTCAGACTTTGAACATGAACTTAACTAACATGCATTATCTTTTTAACATTTTTTTAAGTTAAGATGCATATTGTAAAATACTCAATGATATATTCATGTATTAGGTTGCTTAGTAGATTTGCTTAGTAGCGGACATGTCATTTTGCTTATATAGTAAACAGTTGGAAGTTCATTGGCATAATGTACTATATTTCATACACGTGTGTCTCATTTGTATTTGAAATATAGTCTGTAGACTATGGACATGGGGATCGAACCCAGTACCTTTCACCTGGGAGTCGAAACACTATCCACTATGCTATTAGTTAAATAAATAAGTGATAGACGAGTTAATAGCTGAGTTAATAAATGATATTCACTAAGTCACTATGACAGGGTCATAGTGACTTGGAAGTCTGTGTATTTGCGGTGTTTTTGAGGTTGTGATGGTTGTGATGTTTCTGTGGTGTGACATCATCAGGTTTGTGGTGTCCTGTACCCCCACCTGGTTCTGGGGGCCCATGGTCACCCTGGAAGACTGCCTTGCAGCCTTCTTTGCTGCTGATGAACTGAAAGGTAAATTCGATTGTAATATAGCTTTCAAAGTCATACTATTTTAAGTGATGTCATCACACAAAAAAAGAAGGATTTGTTTCCGTCCCGTTGGATTTATGTTTATTATTGTATTTTCAGGAGACAACATGTACAGCTGTGAGCGATGTAAAAAGTGAGTAAATAGTTTGGAAAGTATGAACAAAACTGTTTGGCATGTTGACTGGTTGCAGATTGGGAGTTTTTGAGTGAAATGCCAATAGGGTTGGTAATAGATTATGAAAGTGCATGGAAAATATGAACATTTCCATTGCTTAGATGTGCTCACATTTTTTTTTCTTCACTGCAGATTGCGGAATGGTGTGAAATATTGTAAAGTGCTTAGGCTACCAGAGGTGAATTATTTGTATTTCCTAATAATGTTGTCTCGATAATGTTGGCCAATCTACATCAAGCATCCATTATTTGTCCCGTGTAGATTTTGTGCGTCCACCTGAAGCGCTTTCGGCATGAGGTCATGTATTCCTTCAAGATAGGCAGCCATGTTGCCTTCCCATTGGAGGGGCTGGACCTGCGCCCCTTCCTGGCTAAGGACAGCCCCTCCCAGATCACCACCTACGACCTTCTGTCCGTCATCTGTCACCATGGCACCGCAGGAAGTATGTGCATACGTTTCCTGTCATTTACAAGCTAACAATAAGTGTAATTTTATTATGAGTGAACTAAACAGACACATCTCTATCTGTTTTTCTCGTATTTAACAGTGCATATTTCTTTCTCTCATTTCTTTGATCTTGATCTAATAGATTCTATTTACTGTTATTTACTATTCAGTTATTTAGCAGAAGCTGTTATCCAAAGCGACTTGCAGTGAATTCAGATTCAAATTCAGATACATGTCATGAAGGAGCAGGTAGGGGTTAGGCATTTTGCTCAAGGGTGCCTACATGTTAGTCTGCGGACATTAGGTACCGAACACTGTAACCACTAGACTATACTGCCCCCTTGATTGCCCTCTCTCCTCTTGTGCTGCAGGCGGACACTACATAGCGTACTGTCAGAACGTGATCAACGGACAGTGGTACGAGTTCGATGACCAGTACGTCACCGAGGTTCACGAAACGGTGGTGCAGAACGCCGAGGCATACGTGCTGTTCTACAGGTCAGTTGGGAACAAGCGTATATGGAGGGCATTCAAACACACACTAGTTATGCTTCAAGCAAGCTAATTATTCTATGCATAGCTGTCTATACATGCAGATGCTATAGAGTTGCATGGGTGTGGTTGAGACGGATATGAGATACAGGAGGTGTTTGGGGCTTTAGTGTGGTTTAACAAACTTGTGATAACTAGCAAAGCATGTACCGCACGTGTGTGTGTGTGTGTGTGTGTATGGGGGGTAGATCGCATCAAAATGACGTATTCATTTTGATGCGAATACGTCGAAAACGTCTGACAACATCTCTGCGATCTGACTGATGTCTGATACCTACCATTTCCATAGACTTACAATGGTTGCACAGGTGTCACGCACATGTGGCGCCGGCGATGTGTGGTGTAACGTTAACACATTAACGTGTCGCCTGTGCCTACACAACACACCAACACTACACCTGACATAACGAATGAACGTAAGTGTCTTTAGTGACGCTACAATGGTTAGGTGCGCTGCACAATCGAGCAATGTCTGTGTGACACCTAACACTTAGCACATTTCTAGTTACATGTAGAGGCAGGTGTTGGTGGTGTTGCGTCATAGTGCTTCGCAGTTGAAACGTGCAAACTTGCACCTGCCTCTGCATGTAACTAGAAAGTGTTAGGTGTTGCAGACGTTGCTCAATAGTGATGGCTGACCTAACCATTGTAGCTTCACTCAAAACCATACCTGCTGCTGCACCTAACTACTTATAGGTAGGCAGGCAGGTACGTGCTTGAGGTACTAGTACGCATTATTTTGGATTGCGATCAACCCCCATAGTGGGTGTGTGTGTGTGCAGTGGCGTAACGAGTTGGAGCCGGACCCCAGTGCAAGATGCAGGGGGTAAAAGCTCATCAAAGGTTAGCGGTTAGCGGGGGCGAGATAAAGAGGGGCCCGTGTGTGCGGGCCCTAAACTGTTGCGGGCCACAATGCAGCTACATTACCTGCATGTATGGTAGTTGCGCCTGTGTGTGTGTGTGTGTGTTTGCGTGTGCATGTGCACGCGTGTGTTCTCACTGTGCGCATGTGTGCATGCAGAAAGAGCAGCGAAGAGTCTCTGAGGGAGAGGCAGAGGGTGGTGGCGCTGGCCAACATGAAGGAGCCCAGCCTGCTACAGTTCTACATATCCAGGGAGTGGCTGAACAAGTTCAACACCTTCACAGAACCTGGCCCCATCAGCAACCACACCTTCCTCTGTCAGCATGGAGGTCAGTAGGAGCTTTACTTATGGATTTACTACACAGGGCAGGACAATATTGTCTTTGAGTGGAATTGTATCATCATGAAATGAGGTTATCGACTTACCCAGTGATTATAGGCCGTTTAAGGATGTGTCGACTAGTCGTTGCTTGGTAGTCGGCACCAGATATAGTAGTCGGTTAAAAGCTTTTTATTTCTCTCTGAGAAATATGATAGAAATATGCATATATATGCATAGAATTAGACCATGCTTTTAATAGGCCTAATTAACCAACGTTAAACAATGTGCAGTTTCCCAAAACATCTTATTATTAATTTAATAATTTTATTGACTCTGGTTCACAATTCTCAACAGCGCTCTTCACCCCAGTCAGTAACTGCGGTCATGTGAGCTGCACTGCCGTTCGCGATCAATTGGTCACCACTTCATTTAATTAGCTGTTTTAATTAGATATAAAATAATAACCATGGATGTATGAACTAGGGATGTGCTCCCGCTGAAGGATACAACTCACGGCGGCGCTCAGCTGTTCTGGTCGCTCCGGAGGCGCATCGTTGAAATGTCAATCAGTTCAGTCCGTTTCACAGTAAAGAAACCACTTTTCAGCCTTTTTTTGTTACGTTGAATATTGTTTTCAATATTTCCATAACTATGTTATTAGTTAACTTTTATTTAATGAGTTGGTGTCATGTTTTTTATGATAATGTGCAATGGTCATAATGCAAGTGGCCCACTTTTCAGCGCAATTATTTTTTTAGCAAAATGTGAAAAATGGCTGTTAAAATATACCCAATATTTTTTCAGATAATCATATCATGATATTTATCTGTATCATGTAAATTTCCCTATGATTATCGTGGCAGTACATTTTTCCATGCTGCCTAGGCCCGGCTGCAGACCGGTTTTGATAGGTGGCTTATCCCAAATCCGCCCATTAAATATTTAATCCCTCTGACTTGGGAACTGATTATTATGAATGAATAACCACATCACATTGTAACGTACAGCCCTTTTCACCTAACTAATAATACAAACTATAGCGGAGCATATAAAACGGCCTATGGTCGCATTTAATCTACTGTTGTGGGTTCCTATTACTAACGTTTTTACAGACCAAAAAGTCTCCATACAAATGCGCACATTAATGCATGAACATGATAATATCTTTTCCATTTCTGTTCAGGAATCCCGCCTAATAAATACCACTACATTGACGACCTGGTTGTAATACTTCCCCAGAACGTGTGGGAGTACCTGTACAACAGGTGAACCCTTAACAATTAACAATTAACTTAGTGTTGAAGTTGATGAAGTGTTGATTTTCAATTAGGTCAATTGGATTGATATGCTCATGAACATCATGAATAGTGATTTACAGTACAATGATGGGTTATTTTAAACTACAAAATGATCATCTCTTTAGAAGTTCACCATTGGTTTGAGCATTTACATGCCTTTCTATTTAATATTATTATTATATTCTCCTCAGTTTCGGAGGGGGCCCGGCGGTGAACCACCTCTACATGTGTGCCATCTGCCAGGTGGAGATAGAAACTCTGGCGAAACGCCGGAAAGTGGAAGTGGAAACGTTCATCAAGGTAACAACAAGCTGCTGAAGCTGTATGTATGTATGTGTACAGTCATCCTCTGTGTTGTACAGCCAATAACCTCCGTCTTTTCCCTCGTCCAAAGCTAAACAAAGAGTTCCAGGCTGAGGAGGCGCCCGGTGTGATCCTGTGCATCAGCATGCAGTGGTTCAGAGAGTGGGAGAGCTTTGTGAAGGGCAAAGATAACGGTACGAAACACAGTGGAGTTAGTGGCTCCCCCTTGTGGACAGATGTATCACGCTTTATGACCGTTTCTCCTCAGAGCCTCCCAGCCCCATTGACAACAGTAAGATCGGACTCATGAAGGGAGGACACATACAACTCAAACAAGGTGAGTCTTCGGTATTGGAGCAGTAGACTGTAGAGTTGCTGGTTCTCCTCATTGACTAAAGCGTTGCGATGTCCTTAAGCAAGACGGCCAACTCCCAACAGTTGACACCACCCGATCAGCTTTATTGTATATTGTTTTTCAGATGTTTTTATAGTATATACCGGATCATTTGGAAATGTATTGTTATCGAGAAAAATACAAACCACAGGAACAGAACAGAACACGTCTTATTCCAAGGACTTTGTCTGAATGACTCAGAGTATGACCCATTGGAGCCAATCAGAAACCTAGAAGCTGCAGTGCCACATGTGTGACAAAGAGAGATTGCGGTCCTTGAGGTTTGATTTCGACGTGTGTCTGATTGCATCATGTCTGGATGACGACTGATATGACTGGTGTGTTTCGTCAGGCGCAGACTATGGCCAGATCTCCGAGGAGACGTGGCTCTACCTGTTGGGCATCTATGGCGGAGGGCCAGAGATCGCCGTGAGACAGACGGTGGCGCCCGCCGATCCTGATGTGCTTCACGGGGAGAGGAAGATTGAGGCGGAGACCAGAGCTCTTTGAAGGTGAGATAGACAAGTGGAAAAGTGTATTTCTTCTAACCTTATCTAAACACTGCTCAACGTTTTCTGAGACACACACACACACACATACACATAAGCCTCTGTCACACATGCACCCCAGGCCAGTAACTTAACGGCATAGGATTGATGTGTGAATGGGAGTAGGTATGGAAATGCAGGCAAATCCGTTCCGCCAATGTCCCTGCATGGCCTTCTAACTATGTAATGTAGGATATTGTATAATAGTATGTACCCAAAAAGTATTAGAAATGAGTCCTGACATTGGGTTTGAATTGGCCATGGTTATGCTCGAACCGCAAACCAATCGGTTCCCAGACTGCTGACCTCAGCAAACTCTCGGATGAACGACGAGCCAACCGATCAGATGCAACATCTTGTATATTCATACCAATCCACCTTATATACACGCAGCACGGACGTTCGACAAATAATATTAGCGAAACCAAACCACAGGTTCACGAAAATGACAACTAAAACGGTCTAGTGTTTATACTGAGAATATGAGGAATACGATGTCTGCGGCAGCTGTGCAACACGGTACAGACCTGCCGACTAGTTGTTTTGCTGTAACGAAAGCGACCTGGCAGGCAGCGCAATCTCCGTTATCGACTGTTACCGACCATGGATGTGTTATGAGAACGTGGACAGGGTTGAAGCTCAGCGGGTGTGGACCGATAAGGTGATATGGCAACTAACGACGACAAAAATACAATTATAATGATTCATAGCTTGTCGTTTCTGTAATGTGTTGTCTGAATTTGCAGCGCGTTGTCTAAATGCTGCGCATGTGTTGTCAATTTGATGAAGATGTTTTCTTAATTAGCTTGTGTTTTGTCTATTTGCATGTGTTTTCTTAAGTTGCAGTGTGTTGAGCTCTCAGGGCCACCGTACAAGCACACACAACGTAGGACATGCTGCCGTACGACGCTCTATTGTCCACCTGTGTTTATCCATGCCTGCTTTGCAGTATAAACACCGTTCTTATGATACATCCATGGTAAACACTTGACGAATCATGTGACGGAGTAGGAGAGCGAAAACATCTTCATCCATCTAGAAAAGCCGTCAGTGCCGTTCTTTGCTCATTAAGAAATACTCTCCAGTTCAGATATAACTGATGCTATAGCAGCATCTATGCTAACCTCTTTAGGTTAGTTGCTTCTCGCTATCGTCACACATGTGGTCACAACTAAACCACGCCCGTAGCTGCCAGTAGTTCCTCACAGGACGCTGATTGGTCTGAACCACTGTGGTTCGGCCACAAGCACATAACTTGAAGCCCGGCCAGACCGATCTCCAGAGAGATACAGCATGTGAACTCCGGAAATCCGGAGGCTAGGTCTCACAAGGCTAGGTTTACTCGAAGGATTGTAAAAAACAGCGAATTGGACAGAATTGGACAGAATTGGACAGGCACAAAGGTAAAACGTAATTTCCAGGAGGACTATAACGGCATTGCCAGTGCTATGTGAATGGTAGCATAAAACGATTTAAACCACCCATTTAAACTGCTGCCTTTACTGGAAGACTTAATCTGGCAATTTTATGGCATTCATGTGTGGAAGGGGCTACACACACACACACACACACACACACAGTCCCACAAGACCCACATTTACTGGAAACCTTTGGAGAACGGATGCTTTCGTCTTTCATCACACATTCCTGCTCACTAATAGAAGATACACAATGCCATGCATGGTAATAAAAACAACAGTGGCTCCAAAACAGAAGCTGTAAAAATGGACTATATTAGGGTGTAGTCCTTTCTGTTAAAGTACTGGGTATAGTTTTTGTTTCTCAACATCGTCTCTTTCCTATTCTCCGCAGGTATACTCACTTCTCCTGCCCCTCACATGAAGCTGACACATTTGCACCCTGGCACAAACCATGTCAATGAGCACTTTGCAATTGAAGCGGCCCGTAGTTGTTTTGCCCTGTCCCAAGAAGGCAAAAGAAGGTTCCTAATGTCTCATAGTGTAGTTAAAAAAGGTATTTATTGACCAATCTTTCCATGTTATTTCTCATTTGACAGATGTGAAATAGCTACGGTAGCTATGGTGTTTCGGAAACAGGAGTTATGTTCACTAGCTGCCTGGCTGTTGATGGTACTTCACAGCCGGTCATGGTGGCAGATAATGTGATGCATTATGCAACATAAGCATCTGCCTGGTGACTTTTGTTAGTTTACATTAATTAACTCATTCATTAAACCACCAAGCAATCCAATGACATTTCACCCCAATGGACTGAAAGGTCCCCAAAGGTCAAAGGTAACAAATAAAAATAAAAAGGACCTTAATAAGTCTATGTGTCTATGTTAGAGAAAGAGTCATCTGCCCCCTCCACAAGCAGAGTTTAAAGGGATAGTTCAGATTTTTTGAAGTGGGGTTGTATGAGGTACTTATTTACAGTCAGTGTATTACTTACAGTAGAAGGCGGTCGGCACGCCTCCAGTTTGGAGAAGCAAACAGCTGTAACAGCACAGACTTGTCTGCTTCTCCAAACTGGAGGCGTGCCGACCGCCTGTAATATACTCACTCTAGATAAGTACCTCATACAACCCCACTTAAAAAAAATGCAAACTATCCCTTTAACAACATGCTGTTACATCAAATGTAGCCTAAATGAACAAGCTTTAATCTTGAACCTTACATCTTTTTTTTTTTAATTATCTGAACCCTTTGGGATACATTGTTTGCCTGAACAAGTAATATATTTGGACAATTATGCAATGTCAATACAATACGACAAAAACATAGTCATGCTATGACACGTGCATGCAAAATTATTAGAAAAACGAATCTCTAGTTTGCATATAACAAGATGCTAATTGCATGCAAGGTTACATTTATTCTGCAGGGTACATCAATTCAGGGAGTGGCCCTGTATTCTGGTAAATACTCAATTTATTAAGTGGTGTAGATTATAATGACAGTGAAAATTGGAGAACAACACAAAATGTGGTTAGGGCTATTTTTTACAACTGTCTTGCTTAACACATTTATTTAGTCTTAAATATATATATATATATATATATATATATATATATATATATATATATATATATATATATATCTCAATCACTACATAAGCTATTGCTGCATATAAAGAGATATACAGACTTTTGAAAGCGAATGAAAAGTGGTTTAAAAAGATGTAGATTACTTGATGTTTTGTACATAAGGACGTATGTTACGTATGTTTTACATTTGGTTGAAATCGTCTGTGTAATTTATTTGTTGTGGTATTCATCACATGGGCGAGACCAGTGCTCACATGTGTACGGTCAGAGATGGCTGGCTGTTATTGATGTTGACAAGTCGTTTTTACAGTGCACATATGTAAGGTCTGATCATGTATAACATGACAATAAAGGGTCAGTTTCGATTTCAAAGTGAGTTCTGATAGGTGGAACTTGAATCATCATTGATTAGCTTTATTGATTATTGGATTTGTGAGATGCATATTGAATTATGAATAAATAATAAATAGGACATTTGTTGTTTGGTTTGCATAATACTTTATATTAACCATTAACTATTTTGGATGACATGATTCCACAGATCCACAGGAAAATGGCGTGTGTTCGAACCAACTCCGTGTTAGGTTATGTTTCTCTCAGTGATTCAAACTTGGTGTATTTATTTTTAAATCTCTATACATATTTTCAAACAAACGTGAGTGTAGCTGATCAAGCATTATGGAGGACTATTGCCATGCCCACAAATGCACAACCAACACATAGCTATTATTTTCCAAGTAACACCATGGCATTCATTTCAGACATTTCAAACTGATTCACATTAAGCTAATTAGTACAAGCTTTTATATTATCTATAATACCGGTAGGGTAACGTACCCACGCTAAACAACAGCATTCTCATTGCATGCTTGGTTTAATGGTTCCAACTGGTTTTGCTTATTCTTGCTTATTCAAAGGGAAAAACTTTCTTATCAATATGTATAACTTTACACACTGTTAATCGAGTACTGAGGTAGCTTATCACAGTGTCAAATCACTAGTAGTATAATACTGCATGTTATTGCAAGGTAATAATGACAATGCCTTTGTCATCCTCTTCCACCGAATATGTAGCGTTGACGCTCCATCCTACGTGCATGTCTTAAATTACATCATGGGCTTCCTATTTAGTCATGCAAGTGGTTTTTATCCAAAACAACGGTCATTTGACTATACACGCATGAAGGAGTTGGGCATCTTGCTCAACAATGACTGATGATGACTGTCTTGAGCTTTGCTGTAGGTCTGCGCACGTCAGTCCTATCGTGCCATCCTCCATGAAGTGGGGAAGCCTAATGGGACTTCCACTCATCTGTAGGGTTTTATATGATGTTGATTATCATGTTAGGGAATAATAACAGGCCTCCAGGGAACATTTAACATCAGATGTGGGTGACTAATGCAGCAGTATGTTATTTAGTAATGTTCAAAACGTGTTCAAAACTGCTTGGCATTTTATTTGCCGTTTTAGTTTTTCTTCTTTAAAAAGTGTTCTGTTTTGTGGTTTATTTTCCTAAGTTCTCTCTTTCTATAGCACAAAAATGCAGGAGGCAGAAGCCATGTAAATTAATCAAAACTAGAACTAGTTTACCTTTTAAATATAAAATGATTTACATCATGCTGGTTGCTGCTATTATTTCCATATTTTAAAGATGACTGCAACAGCTATATATATATTTTTTTAATTTTATTTTTTTAAAGGGCAGCAATGTTTTTACACCCATGCTCTAATCAATGCTTAAAATAATAATACACAATTTAACATAGCAGGTACTTTTTTTCCTAAATGGTACAACACAGTTGATATTGAAATAACAACCCCATGGTCACGTTATACATGATAACCACAAACATGTATGTAGTATGGAGCAAAATGATCCTGATGCATGATGAGTAAATAGTTCCTTATTATGATTTTAGTATTATTATTTATATTATACGTAAGTCTGTAGAGGACATGCAATATAATTTATCTTGTGATGACGAGATAAACTTGTGAAAGCATTAACAATTAAGACAAGGTCATTCGATTAGCCTAGGCTACCGTAATCACATTGCCTCTATTGATTTCCAAATTTGTGCATTTTGAACTGACTGATGGCTGCTACTTCTGATGTCTGACCGCATTACGTTTGACTTTTACCACGGATTGACTCATGATCTTGACCCTTCACAAGATGAATAAGTCGTGATCTCGAGATAACGGAAGCCAAATAATATTATTGCATGGCCTCTACATACTTCCATAGTGTTTGTGTTATTTTGTGTGCATCTTATAAATAAATCAGGAAAAAAGCGAGAAAGAGAGAGAGGGAGATAGAGAGACAGAGAGGGACATCGTGGGTGCCCGGCTATGATGTCATCTAAAGTTGATCGGGCGTGCTGCTGTACCCAGCCTGCCCAGACAGAGGCACACAGGCACCGCAGGAGGAGGCGGAGGCAACGGTGTTAGCATTCATGGATATGATGACAGCATTCAGCGTCCTTGCAGACAGGAGCACAAGTACCCATAGGAAGAAAGGTATGTGGAAGTATTGCACTGTTTCTGTCCGTCTCTGCTTTCAGAGTCAGGGGGGGGGGGGGTGGGGGTAGTGTATTGCAGAGGTAATGGTAACTTAATAGTGATACTGCATTTGGTTCCACCCCCCAAAAAAAACGTTTGCACACAGCCCCAGTATGAGATAATCTTTCCATATACAGTATACACGGCAAATAGGGTTATAATGATCCTTACAAAAAAAATCTATCATGCTTCAAGGTTACATGTAGGTTATTACATGCTCCGGACAGTGTGTGTGATTCAGTGTGTGCCATGTGTGATTCAGGGTCTCTGCCAGTGCTTAGTGGGCCTGATTAACAGCAGACTAGGGAGAGACAGGAGCCAGACGTGTGTAAGAGATGGAGAGGGGTGGGGAGGGGAAGGATGCTGTCCAAAAAGGCAACACCCAAATTCAGTGAGATTGGAGGGGTGTGGCTGTGGTGTACACAATGGCTGACCACTTGTCCTTATGTCCCTGCTGAGGGGGCTCAGGACTGGTCGTACGGCCCCTCACCTTGGCATGAAGAAGACATTATCCAAAGGTCAGATGGCACATTTTCATTATCGGTCTCATCAGTTGAAAGACGGGCCCTGATTTGTCTGTGTAGATGATGTGATTGCCAACTCTGTGGCAATATTGGCACGATTTCCAACGAATTTTATGATCAAAATTCCATGGTACTGCACTGTGTCTCACTACTGTGTCTCACTACTTTCAGGCCAGTGTGTGGGTGAGTGAGTGAAGCGAGGCGAACGTTGCCCTTGAAAATGAGCTACCAGGTAGTTGTAGTATATGGGGACCGTAAATCACAGCAGCAAGCAAGCAAGCATGGAGCATATAGACATGCGATGTAAGACAGCAGGTCAGACAATCTTGTCTGCCCTCACGCGTACCTCTGATGTGGCGCAATCATCACAGCAGAACCGGCTTTTTCTTGGCCTCAGTCATGAATGTGTTCATGTTATGTTTCATATTGTGAATGAATGATATCATTCTTTTGGTTGAGCATGTGTGCCCAGGTACCGCTCCTCTTTGTGACATCGGACAGCAAGTTAGGTTTAAAAATGCCCCCCGTTGTGCATGAACTCAAACTGTCCTGTTTGTTATTGACAATTATGTGTGTGCGTGTGTGTGTGTGTGTGTGTGTGTGTGTGTGTGTTTACATGCTTTCTAGGTTTGCATGAGACAACCCTTTTTTAAAACCAGGATAAAGAAATATCCCGGCACAACTGTAGCAATCAAAACAACCGCAATTCAGAACAGATCCAAGGAGATTACATTCACAAATACAGTGGTTTACTTAATAAAATGCCAGGTAGTAACAAGCAACAACATAGGACCATTTTATTGTCCTATAAAGTAGGTCAACATTGTTTTATACAACATTATTTCATTAAGCTGGTATCAACCATATGAACACGATGTTAAGTGAGCTTGTGTGAAACAATATAGGACAATTTTATGACCCATTTATCAAACCAATACAACAAAATTACATTGTTCAAGAGGAGTGGTATCATTGTTTGCATTGTCCTCTTCTTGAAGGTGCCTGTATAGTGGACTCAACCCATGGACTACCTCTCTGAGAACCTAATTTCTCCCCCCCCCCCCCCCCCCCCACCAGTGTATTTTCGCTCTCAATAAATATTTACAGTCAGTGTCTGGCAGTTTCCAGAGACAACCAACCTGGTCAGTGACGTATCCACCGTCAGTGTTTTGCAGGTCTGGGATTTGGATAGGGCTGTGTGGCAGTCTGCAGTGTGGTTGGTGGAAGGAGGACTCTCAACCACAGGCAGTTCTCTCCCTCTCTCTCTCGTCTGTCTGCTGCTCTCCCTCTCCCTTTCCCTCTCTCTCTTTCATCTGTCTGCTACGCCATATTACAACTTTGTGTGTGTGTGTGTGTGTGTGTGTGTGTGTGTGTGTGTGTGTCTCTCGCTCTTGCTCTTGCTCTTGCTCTCGCTGTCGCCCTCTCTCTCTCTCTCTGTCTCTCTCTCTCTCCTTTGCTGCAGGCGGTTTGTATGGGGCTTTGTATAAGCCCATTCGGCTGGGAACGTCTCACTCGCACACCACAGCACAGCACAGCACAACACAGCACTGCTCACACACCCAAGCTGCACTCTCTCCAAAGGGCCGCTTCGGGAAAGCATGAGTCACATACAGTATACAACACATGTTGTTTTTGGGTCTCAGTGAAAAAGGGGATCATCGATGAGTAACATGAATTGTAACTGTCCGTCTGTCTGTCTGTCTGTCTGTCTGTCTGGTCTGATCCCTCCCATTCGTCAGAGGGGCGTGGCTTCCCGGCGGTACATCTGGGTGCGTACTGAAGAACACACCGAAGGACATCCCTGACCCCCAGGGGTCGACCGCTCTAGCTTGGCCATGGGCTGCGCAGTGTGTTCCCATCTGGCGGACATGTGGAGCGCGTCGGGGAGCCGCTCGGGTCCCCGGGGGCCCGTGGAGCTGGCGGCGTACCCACAGACGCTGAAGGGGGGCTACCACCGAGCCACGGGCCTCCACTACATGTCCTCCTTCTCCGACGCCGAGGACTGCGGCGGCGGCGGCAGCGGCGATGACAGCACCAGCAGCGGCAGTTCCACGGACAGGCAGACGCACAGGATCGATTGCTGACCTGTGCCATCGTGTTAACTGCGTTCCCTTCTGCTGTTGTTTTCTTCTACTCTGCCGCCTGTGTCTGCAGCCTGTCTTCTTAAGCCTAATTTGAGCCTAATTTGTCACCAAAAATGACATCACCGCCACAGCCGCTGACATCATCATCACAGCCGCTGTCATGTCGGCACGTTACACCTGCCGAGCTTGTACCATCTTGCCATTTCCAATAAATGTGTGTATATCCTCCAACAAATGACTGTGTCTTGTGTCGGAGGGCCCCAGCAAAAGCCACTTGTGTGGCGCGTGCGGCCGGGGTAAAACTGCTACACTGGCGCCCAACATGGGGCTTCTCCGACCGACGGGAGGGACACGGGAGGGCTGCCCGGACACACGCGCGAGTCACCGGCCGCGCTCATCGAAAGCCACCTCCCAGCGCCAGCCCTTTCCCAGACAGCAGCGACCTGCCCAGCGGAGGAGAGGGCATGCAGCTAGCCTCCCCCCCCCCCCCCCCCCCCGGATCCGGCCCGGAGCAGCCCAGGTCCAGCCGTACCTCTGCCAGCCAGCACAGCACAGCCTAGCACCCCAAGGCCCCCCCCCCCCAGGATGGAGGCCGGAGGGCGGGGTTAGCGTGTGACACATGGGGAGGTGTAGAGGCAGTGGGGTTTGAGGGTTGTTTTTATTTTAATTTGAGGTATGGCAACCCTGTAAAGAGTCCAGGTTTTTCGTAGGTATGGTAAGAGTCCAATTTGTAGTTTCCTTCTTGCCGAAAAGCCACTTATGTGGCGTGTGGCGGCGGTAAGCTGCTACACTAGTCTTTTCTTTTCTTCGCTTCTTATTTTCTCGTGTCTTCTTATGTTTTCTTGTACTCCAGTCATCCCTTTTGTTTTCTCTTTCCACTCAATGCTCTCTCTTGATGCTCTCTCTTCTCCTCTTCTACTTGTATGTAGGCCTACTTCTTTTTTCTACTTCTTTTCTCAACACCTTTTCTCAATCTGAGGAAAACCTCATGCAAACATAAGCCAAATATAATGAACACAAAACAAAACAAGTCACTGGCAACAAACATTGTTGATAATTGCATAATGATCACTTTTGTTTGTCTTGTTTTATACTTAGTTAACCCCTAAAGAACGTGTTCTTGAGGAATGATATCCATAATAGGACGAGTTACAATGGTTATTATGGGGATATTAACTGTTAAACAAAAGGTAAACACTGTCGGAGCAGTGAAAATCGACTTTGTTATGACCTTGTTGAAATAACCTTGTTATGGAAATATGTCTTGTTTTGTCCAACCAGAAGCCCTTATTTTGGCAGGTGTTTCAGGCATGGATCAGGTTGATGACATATTGATCAAGCTAAATTCCTCAAGGGTTAAAGCAGGCCAACTTTTGTAGCACCCTGCATTTGCCATATAAACATGTCCTGCAAATTGATGAAATAGTTGCAAAATCTGCATATGCTAGCATTGAACAACAAGTGTCTCACTTAATCTTTAATTTAGAGCGCTGTTTCACAATGTGTATGTTGCCTATGGGTAAGCAAGACGTTTGTGACGCCAAAACGCAAAGCGTGTTTGATTTGTCCTCAGAACCCATTTAATTACACTCATTAGACTGCCGAAGGGCTTCTTCTTTGTAACCTGCCATTTAAAGGTTTCCTCATCCCCACGCCCAAACACTGGCTGGATGAATTTGAAACGTTCAGTCGTAAAGACGTGTTGCAATGCCAATAAAATCAATGCACAGAATCAAAACAAAGGTAATGTCATTTTTCTTATCTTTATTTTGTGTTTCATTATTTATTGATGTGGTTTTTCTTATTGTTGTTGTGGTTTATCTGTCTGTCTGCCTCTACCAATCTACCCCACAGGCATGCAAACGCATGCATGTGTTTCATGTTGAGAAAATAATACAGACCACCCATTTTATTTATTCATTTTACAAAGTGAGTTACTAACTCTGATTGTGTAAAGGGCTATGTAGGCCTAATGTAAATTTAAAATATATGTATGTGTGTGTGTGTGTGTGTGTGTGTGTATGTATGTGTGTGTGTGTGTATGTGTGTGTATATATATATATTATATATATATATATATATATATATATATATATATATATATATACACACACATACACATCACACATATATATATATATATATATATATATATATATATATATATATATATACACATACATATATATATATATATATATATATATATATATATATATATATATATATATATATATATATATATATATATATATATACACACATACATATATACATATATATATATATATATATATACACACATACATATATACATATATATATATATATATATATATATATATATATATATATATATATATATATATATATATATATATATATGTATACATACACACACACACACACACACACACACACATCTCCAATCTCCAGCCCACAAGTTATTGAGAAAGCAGTTGTTCCAGTGTACCAGCCCAGGGTGGGATGCCCCATGCTGTGACGTCAGGGCGACTATAAAGCCGTCCCGAGGCGTGGAGGCATTCAGTCCCCTCGCACCCACGCCGCCGCCACCACCACGACGACGAGCCAGGACCCCTAACCCCGACCCAGGACCCTCTCCAGGCAGGACTTAAGACCCTCTAGTCCAGTCCAGGACCTTAAGACCCTCCAGTCCAGGCGGGACTTCCCCGAGACCCAGGCCAAGCCATGCTGAGGAGCAACGTGTTCTCCTGCTTCGTCTTCTACGCCGTGCTGCTCATCCTGAAGATGTACGCGCTGGCGATCATCACGGGACAGCTGCGGCTCCGCAGGAAGGTGAGCGGGGGAGAGGAAAACAAAGCGGGACATATAAGTAACGGTCCCTCAAAGCTCACTATTTCCTGACGACGGATTTTGAAGCTGCTTCTTATTGTGGTGGTTGTTGTTGTTGTTGTTGTTAAAAGGCTTTCGCGAACCCAGAAGACGCTCTGAGGCACGGTGGGCTGCAGTTCTTCAGAGAGGACCCAGACGTGGAGCGCTGCAGAAGGTGGGAGACCCTACTGTCACGACACTGTCACGACACTGTAATGACACTGTCATGACACTGTCACGACACTGTCATTACAGTGTCATTACACTGTCAGTGACACTGTAATGACACTGCCATGACACTGTAATGCCTGCTGTATGCCTGCTGTATTCCTGCTGTATGCCTGCTGTATGCCTGCTGCCTGCTGTATGCCTGTTGCCTGCTGTATGCCTGTTGCTTGCTGTATGCTGTACGCCTGCTGTATGCCTGCTGTATGCCTGCTGTACGCCTACAATGAAGTATCTCCAAAACAAGTATCCCTGCTATAGAGAATGAACTTGATCGTTCTCCAGTTGAAGTTCGGCAGTCCGACCCACGGGTTATTTTAGGTCAAGTCTAGATTCAGTAATTAGCCTGCATACTTAGTTGATATGAATATATGTAGGCTACTATGACAATATTCAATTTATAATCCCTGTAATCTTTTACGGTGTCCCACAGGGCCTTTGTTGAGTGGATAATGTAGATTTAGCTTGAGAATGTAACACTATATTGACAAATAGCTTGGCCCCAAAGCCCAGAGACTAACTTGTACCTATAGCTAACAAGATGTCTTTTTTTCCCCATTTGTCCATTGCCACGTGCTATGCTGTGCTGTTCAGTGATTTGTACAGCCTCACCTCGTCTCCACGGGATATTGCAGTTTTATTATGTTATTTCATTTACAGCCAGTCAAATGTCCCCACATTAGTCACTTTGTTCAAATGAATGTAAGGACTTGGGTGTATCACTAGTCATTCTTGTAAGGTATTGCAGCTAAGTCCAATCTCTATCTATGTTTATCCATTGTCCTCGCCATGGAAAATATTATTGTGCTGACAAATTTCACAGTGGAAAAGCAGGAATGTTAGTCTAGGGGGTTGGGAATTTCACAGACGCTGAACAGCCAAAATAACTGCATGAATGACCAGTGTTTTGACCAGTCCTGTCTTGAATGTTTAGTATTATAATATAAATTATAATATAAATTGCGACATGGTTCAATCATGACAAAAAACAAAAGTACGTGGTTACAAGCCTCGCTTGCTGCTTACGCACATTCATATTTCCAACCTTACATCACTGTCGGAAAGAGTCATGCAATTAAATGGTCTGGATGATGAAAACCAGATGTTTGTGTTTGAGCGTACGTGTGGTTCTGTGTGTCTGTGCAAAGAAAGTGCTTGACGTCAATGAAAGTTTATTTCTGTATCTAATATAGAGGTGTTCAGTGACATGAGAAGAATGAATCAATCTAATTGACATCTAATTAATCCATTGCCTTCTAGAGCGCACCTCAACGACATGGAGAATATCCTTCCCTTCCTGTTCCTGGGTGCTGTCTACTCCCTGACCGGACCTTCACTTCCTGTCGCGCGACTTCACTTCCTAGTCTTCCTGCTCTGCCGTGTGCTGCACAGCGTGGCCTACCTGTTTGCGCTGACCCCTCCCACCCGCTCTGTGGCTTACGTCATTGGCCAGGTACCGTGCGTTTCCATGGCACTGCAGGTCCTTGTGGCGGTTATCCCGTACGCCTGACCCACTCCAGCCCACCTTATTAGGAACACTTGATGGCCCAGCCAGCAACGAATTGGTGACTTATTTGACGGCGCTTAGGATATCATGACATTTATGATAAAGGACACACGGAGCGAAGAGAGAATCCACTACAAGACTAGGATTAGGAGTCCGAGTGCAATATTTGGTGTGTGCTTACACCAAGGTTTGATGCTATGAAGTGCTCAGTATTGTATTTTGGTAATTTTGCGTAATATTCAAAATGTGATAATTTTCCTTCTCCTGCCTGAGGGATATGTTGTTAAGTGAAGACTCATGATGTACTGTACATTTATTTTATTTCATTTTTTTTTTGTAATGCAAGTGAAGGTTGTGTTTTATTGTCGCTTGTCTTCATCAGTAAACTGACCTCACAGAGTTAGGAAAATTAAAAGGGGAACATACTACTACACACCAGTACTATGAAATCTGAGTACTACACTGCGTTTCCAGAGCATACAAACTGCAGACATGCAGCTGTATGTTGGAATGCTGTACTTCCTGAGTGCATTTCATGCTGTGTTTAACATTTGGTTAAACGTTCAACAGAAGCCTGATGGACACAAGTGTGTGCTTTTGTAATGAACGTTTGTAATGAGTTGTAATATAGGAAAAAGTTTGAACTGAATCGGGATTCGTGTGAAGGTTTGAGTCGAGGTGAACATAGGGCTCATTAATCTTGCTACAGCATGCTCGTAGATAGCTCAAATTTCTGAACACCACCATCACAAACATTTTTTTTTTTTTTGGGGGGGGGGGGTAATTCTTGTAGCATTCCTTACATAACTTATTTTATTGCAAGTATGAAACTAACGTTTTATTTCTGTGAGCATTGCCTAGCTATGTTTTAAACTATGATATAACAATTTACAAACTGTCTTCTACAAATTAGATTGTATATCATAACATGCACAGTTTGCCTTGCAAACTGTAACAATGCGTTGCTTTTAATTGCAAAATAGTTTATTAATTTAATTTGTTTCCAAGAGGATTATTAAATAATAAAAACATTATAGAAAAATGTAAATGAGTACTTGCTTCAAAGTTCAGTGGACAGTGGGTTCTGAGCCCCATTATAACGATGCATTGTGTTTTTATAGCTGTGTGTGAATGCATGAATGAATGCTTGTGTTTGTGCCTATGTGTGTTTCTGCATGCATGCGTCTGTGTTTCAATGTGTGGTGTGTGTGTGTCTGTGTATGAGTGTGTGCTTGAGATTGGGTCAGAGATTGATTCAGTTCATTTGAGTCAGCATTCCTGGACCTATTATGTAAGACCTGGGGCTGTGTCCAATAAACGGTCTAGAAGGGACTGGCAGGATGTGCAGATCGTTGGTATTGCTCTTCTGCGCAGCAGACCAAGGCAGTCATCACATTCATATTATGACGTTAGCATCTGAAACAATACTAAGTAATGTGTAATTTGTTAGAAATTACCTAGCCATCAGTCAGATTTTAGTACGTAAAATGTGCTGACTGCCCCTGGCTCTGTATGAGCCAATTTAGACCCCATCCTGGGTCATTTCTGAACAAACAGGGCATCTCGTCCCTGATTGGTTCAGGGAATTCTTCTTGTCTGTCAAGGGCGTGAAATACAACACTTCTCAATGGTGGAGAAACATAGGAAGGGAGGGAGCAGAAAGGGATGTGGATTTTTTTTGGATAAAATCTTGCTCTCTTCAGCTCTTTTCTGCTCTCTCTTTACAACTCTCGAATCTTACCTACAGCACCTTTAAGTTGGAACTCAAGTCAGACTTATACCCGCTTGCATTCTTTCATTAAAATACAACTTATATGATACTCACCAACTATGAAACTTTCCACTTTGTGGAAGTTTAATGTTCTGCGTGTGAGTCTTTGAGTGAGAACACAAGTGGGGACCCCCAGGCATCCAAAGCTTGGCACTGGTAATGGACCACAGAGACACACACACACACACACACACACACGCACACACACACACACACACACACACACACACACACACACATGCAATGCTAGTTTTGATATGCTATTCACTTCCTGTTTCTGATGCAACTCTATAGCATCATCATGTATTATATAACTCTGGATGTGTATATATGACTCAACTGTTGAACTTAGTGGTTTCAAATGTTCATAATTGCTTGACTTCCACTGTATCGTGCCAGGTTACACTGGCCTTTGCCTGAATCCTGGAAGTAGTTTGACTTTTGAATCCAGACACATTATGTCTGGCAGTCAGTTGACGATATGGCTCTTGGCTGCTTTTCTTCCTTTTACAGTTAACTCCTATAAAAAAAGCACACTATCTATTGGGAAATCATTCATTTGACACAAACCTTTTGAAGCAAAACAGCCTATCTTTCCCAAATTCTTCAACAGGCTATATATTACGAATGGCTTAGAATAAACTGTTGAGAGGCCCAAGTTATGTAAAAGCAAATGAAAATCCATGTCACCATCTAAATAAATATAAATAGTAAAAGACGTGAAAGAAAGTCGCCATGTTCTTAAGTCTACTAACTCTTTATATATTAAAACCATGTTAAAACTTTTACCCTATTCACTTTCATGTTTTCTTTAATGACATATTCTTCTGATATCTCTACCAATGATGTGACTGAACATGAGACTTTAGAGCTCAATTGTTTCAATAGGCCTACATTGACAAACTGAGGGCCGGAAGTGGTTTTCAAACATTATGTTTTTGTTTGTTAATCCTTTGCTATGAATAATAAAAAAGAAGCCACCTTTAAAGTGCAATAGGTGGGAAATTACTACAACTCCTTTGAAGCAGTTTGGGCATGCCTTGTGTGTACACATGTGCTCATACACGTCAGTGAAATGGCGTGGTATGTACCTGCCCATGCCCTTGGGGCATATTTAAAGCAATAATGACCCAATGATTTGTGTGGTGTAGGCCTACTCCTTTCCCCCCACAAATACACAAAAATACTAAGCAATTCACTGGTCCAGTGAGCTGAACAGATCCATTGTGATATTGCATAAGACTTGGTTATGTATAAGGGCACTAAGCAGACCAACAAATATATCTTATATATTAATTTGATTATCATCATCATTATCATCATGTTGTTGTTAGCATATAAGTATACATACACAAAGGTAAGCTTTGCGTTGGTTCAGTCAGCCAATGGAGCCATGGCTCAGGGCTTTGTGACAGCACGGCATAGTAGGATGGCTAAAGTCAACAGAAACTAGCAGATGTCTCAGACGACGATGATTAATACTACTTGGATTAGGCTATATACTTGAGACATAACCTGAGACTGCTGATGGCTTAGCCATCTATGAAGTCGAGTGACAGAATCACTTCGGTCGACATCTATGACGACTCCCAACCGCCATGGCATAGTAAGGCTGCTTATAGTCAACAGAAACCAGCTGATGGAAGCTGATTACCTTTGGCAGTACATCTTGTACAATTCAGGCACCAGGTGACAATTCAAAATATAGTGGAATATAATGCAGTAAGGCTCTCATCATCCTGCATTGCTTTCAAATATTTATTATCCTGTAGATCTGTTCTCATTTATTATCCCTGTTGAGTCAACAGGCATGATTTCCTCTTCTGTCCTCTTTTGTGTCTTTTCTTTGGGGAAGTAATCTCTTTAAATGTGCATGTGGCACCTATTCATGACAATTATTACTTCATTATTTATAAACCCCTGGGATTTAATAGCTCATATGTATTTTTTATTTCCATTTCACTTTTCCCAATTCAAAACACAAGAGATAACAACAGCAATACCTTCAAAAAAAATGTTAACACAGAGGTAATGTTATTCATTAGATGACAAGTTTCCCTCTAGGCGTCACAGACAAAACAAATGCTAAAAAAACAACAAGACAGCTATTGCCTTCTCATTAAATCTTTTAATGCACACCTGTGGTCCTTGAGCAATCATGGCACCCAGGATAAACCCGCTATAACCACACACTGTCATGACGTAGTGTTACAGCAATGTCATGACAGTGTTACACCTATGTCACGACGTAGTGTTTCACATCTATGTCATTACGTAGTGTTACACCTATGTTGTGACGCAGTGTTACATCTGTCATGACGTAGTGTTACATATATGTCATGATGTAGTGTTACATCTATGTAATGACGTAGTGTTACATCTATGTCATGATGTAGTGTTACATCAATGTCATGACGTAGTGTTACATCTATGTCATGATGTAGTGTTACATCAATGTCATGACGTAGTGTTACATCTATGTCATGACGTAGTGTTACATCAATGTCATGACGTAGTGTCACATCTATGTCATGACGTAGTGTTACATCTATGTCATGACGTAGTGTTACACCTATGTTGTGATGCAGTGTTACATCTATGTCATGACGTAGTGTTACATCTATGGCATGGCGTAGTGTTACATCTACACTGACGTAATGTTACATCTATGTCATGATGCAGTGTTACATCTATGTCATGACGTAGTGTTACATCTGTCATGACGTAGTGTTACACCTGTCATGACATAGTGTTACAACTATGTCATGACTAGTGTTACAGCTATGTCATGACGTAGTGTTACATCTGTCATGGCGTAGTGTTACAACTATGTCATGACGTAGTGTTACAGTTATGTCATGACGTAGTGTGACATCTATGTCATGACGTAGTGTTACATCTACGGCATAGCGTAGTGTTACAACTACGAGAGGCTACCAGAGGTAAGTGCGGAAATACTAAGCGCAGAATATCAAAGTAAGTGGCAGGACATACAAACACATGGATAATTGCCTCCTTGCTGTCATAGGCGTCCACACGCTGAGAAGAAAGGACAAAAAAGACTCAATGTCCTCCATTGCGTTAACTCTGGTTGCATTGAATATGATGTCATGGTAGTCACGTGGCTGTGATCCCCAGCCTACATTTTTAGGCTGTAGCTGTTTTGCGGTGGAGAAGCCAAAACAGTTTTAAGTGTTTGGTGGACAGACGAGTTCCGGGTACTTTGGGTGGAAATGTGGCTTCATTTAACGTGGTCAAGAAGGGACTCCTGGGTGTCAACACTGACCTCATTAGTATCTGCTGAGCTGACTCTGAAACTTTCCCCCACGGATCTCATTACATTTACATTTTACATTTACATTTAGGGCATTTAGCAGACGCTTTTGTCCAAAGCGACTTACAATAAGTACATTTGTTAGAAGAAAAGTGCAACAGTAAATCGCTATCGTTAGAGTAACAGAGGTAAGTGCGAAAATACTAAGCGCAGAGTATCAAAGTGAGTTGCAGGACATACAAACACAGAATAATTGCAAAGTTTTTTAAATTTTATTTATTAGACATGGCACTCATGGAAAAGGATGATAAGCGGGGTCCAGGTGAGCTCTGAACAGGTGGGTCTTGAGTCTCTTGCGGAAGCAGGTGATGGACTCTGCGGTCCTCACGTCAGCAGGGAGGTCGTTCCGCCACAGCGGCGCCAAGACAGAGAAGAGTTGCGACTTGGCTGTGCGACCTTTGCTTGCTCTCAGGGATGGCGGTACCAGCAGGCCGAGGTAGTTGCAGACATCATGTTGTGATAGATTCATTATTTTTACTGGGAACACATGATTTTCAGATGACACTAGTGTAGGTAAAACAACCAGACCACTCGGTAGTGGAGCCTTCACAGGCTCCAACAAAAGTAGGGGACTGTCATCTCCCACGGTCCTGAGACCCTTAGCCATCACTCTAGCCCCTGATGAGGCTGGTATATGTACAACATCTTTCCCAGAGACAGGGTTAGCAAATAAAACCTGGTCTACAACACTGGCTGACTGCATCCGCTGGAAAGTTTCTCTCCAGCCAGGATCAAGCTGACCACCCAAGGTGGTATCAAATTCAGACAACACTAATTCCTTGCATCAAGAGATGTATTCGTCACATGCATAATTGTACAACAGCAGTGAAAATAGAATTGCAACAACTCCATCAACTGTGCAATAGCAAACATACAACTATATAGCAGTATAAATTAAATAAAAGGAATGTAACGGACGCTATATACATAATAAAAATAAAATAAGTAAAAATATAAGGCAAGTTATAAACAATTAGCAGCGTGTAGGTCAGTTTTTAAAGGCAGTCAGTTTTTAAAATCAGTTTTAAAGTGTTTATGGTCCATATGGCTTGGAGGGAAAAAGCTCCTTCTCAGCCTCTCAGACTGCCACGACGAAGCAGAGACGCATGCCAGAGGGCTGCCACTGAAACAGTTTTATGGTTGAGGTGGTAAATGTCCTTTATGATCTAGTTTGCCCTGGATCTGCACCACCTGGTGTAGATGTCCTTGGGGCAGGGCAGTCCCGGTGATGCGTTCGTCGCACCGAAACACTTTGTGAAGGGCTTTCTTGTCCCGAGAGCTGTGATGATGTGAGGCAGTGATGCTTCCAGACAGCACAGACCCTACTGTGGCGGCATGTCAGGTCCTCAGAGATGTGAACTCCAAGGTGTTCACATCTCACACCTGTACCTGAATGATGTTCATTCCAATCAGTCCTGGGTTAGAAAATGTCAATCAAAAACCCCCACTCAGGTATAGTAAGTTCCATATTTAGGACATCTTACTCAATGTAGCCTAAATAAGGGTATGCCTAACCCATTGTGTAATTATTAACTAGCTGCTGATAAATAGCTGTTATTCTAACCACCCACCAGTTTTAAAGAAACTCTCGTCAGTACGTTACTAACAGTATCTTGTATACACCCTGCTGATTCACCTCTGATTTTAAAGGTCTCATTTCATCGTTTTTTCGTTAATTTTGCAGTGGTCTCTAGTATTAATGAATGCCCTGTGAGCCGGTTTTGGTGAAAATAATGCTCTGGTGCGCCTGTTTCAGGCTGTTCTAGTTTGGAGGAGGTGGTGGGCGGGGAAGAACGAGAGGTTTTCGGCTCTTACTCATTTATACTAATATTCATGACATTTAAATTACTTGCCTCTGATTGGCTAACAGCGCTGTCCGTCACAGTGATGTTAGCCAATCAGAGGCGAGTGATCCCTCTAGTGCGTTATCAACCATATCTTATACATATGTTACTATATACATCCATTAGATACATTCATGATATAAGATGTCTATGTTATCAACACGACAAATCACCATGACGTCACAACAACAATATACGTTCTTCCGGGTGGCAAAAGACGAAGCGTTCTCCGATGGCAGAACTAGTAAACCCCTCCATATCATTTGACAGGGCAGAGCGATCGAGAAAACAGTACATGGCTTGAATGAATGATTTTCTTCTTGCGGGGCGCTACGTGACGTCTCATTAATTCATACGGGTATGGGAAGTCTCATACATTTTTTTTTCATTAAATTACAAGAATAAAGTCGTAAATATTGAATTAATTCCGAGAATAAAGTCGTACATATTGAATTAATTACGGCTACACTATAGGCTACACGTTAAACGTTTATTATACGGTTGTGCTCACTGAGCAAACCCAGGTTTAAAGCAGCCTACAGGTTAACGTGTGTTACATGTTGTTTCAGAAGTCGGGGTATTCCTGGACTCTTTCGCGTCTATCTCCGGAACGGAAAATGATAGCGACGTAGTACTTTTTTTAATGAAACCGAGAGATGCAGCATTTAGAACTTACAGCTTCAGATCAACAACAATGTATTTAACAATGTAACACTGTTTACAGGAGCCGGCTGGATCGCTTCAGTGGAAGCCGCTCTCTTCCTGCCACCCGGAAGTATCTTGACGCCTATTGTTTACACACATTCTGAAATGCCGTATACGGTTTTCCTGAGGGCGGTCTCAAGCCAAGGTAGGCGAGGTCATGAATATTCATACACATTCATACGTCAGACTGTTGGGCTTTTTCTCACTTCCTCGTTTCTGACTTCCTCGTCCGTCTATGTTCTTACATTGGCTAATGCATGCAATGGGGGTAGAAGAACGTTTTCCACGTGCAGCATGCATATGCAACTAGGAGTGACCTATCATATTCCAAAAGGAGCAAGTAAAAACGGTTTACCGGTGAAGGAGACCTTTAACGTCTACAACTCGACACTCAATGACTATGCTCCAAAATCCTACTTCTGCTGACAATGGGCCTCATTCATGAACCGTTCTTAAGAACAAATGTGTTCTTAAGTCCTACTTACGAAGATTTTACGAAGATTGTGGCATTCATGAATTTTTTTCTTATCCAGGATTTTTCTTAGGTAAGAACAAATCCTACGAACACTCAGGAGTACTCTTAAGCACATTTCAGTGCCGACATGTTGGCATGGTTGTGTTGTCTTATTTTGTTAAGTTCAATAAAATACATTACAGTGAAATTTCTGTCATATATGTATTTATTTATTCATTTCATTTTTTTTTTCATTTTTCATTTTAATTAAGATGTGCCAACGCTTTAACATGAATCAAGTACATTGGAAACCATGCCGTCAATTAGTGATCCCAACCTATAGGTGGCATTTCTCCATCCACGGCCTACAAAACAATGGCATATACTGTATATTGCTGCTACAGGAGATTGGGGATCGTGAACTACGGAGGGAACGAATCTTTCAGGACCACGTAGATCTTTTTTCAGAGGCCCTGCACACGGCCCTGCAGTCCCTTTTATGGGCCCTTTTATGGGCATTAATGGGCGGTTACCTATGCTAATCCTATGTTAATTAGACTCACCTGGCACGCGCGCTCAGTTTACGAGGAGATGGCGTTCATCAATCTAAGAACACAGCTGCCAACAATTCAGCGGCTTAAGAACACTTTGATGAATCTGACGTCGGGTCTTCTTAGAAATCTTCTTAAGAAGGACTTAAGAAAGAATCTAAGAAGATTCTTAAGAAGATATTGGTGAATGAGGCCCAATGTCTTTGCATGAGCCAATTACCTCCCCTCGAGTTGCTTGGCTCACTGCAATCGGGGGAACCTGTTTTGGAGTACCTGGGTGTAGCTTTTGTGTGTTCCCCACTAGCCTGGTTGCACCTCCTGGCTACATGTCCTACCGTCAAGGGCGTAACTTTGGGTCTGCCATTGGGGGGGTTAAACTCGCGGCATATTTATTTATTTATTTGTTTATTTATTTATTGAATCATTTTCTTGTGTAAAAGGTGACATGCCAATTTGCCGTTCTTGTATTAGAAATACATTGCGATACTTTTACTGATTTTGGCTACTTTTTGACTATTTATGCCATAATGACACAGTAGTTAAATTCAGTGTTTAAGCACTAGCCAACAGTGGCAGCTTCCACCTAATTGATTTTGTGTGTGTGTTCACTATCTTATGAAAAAAAACACAAGAACTTAAAGATTAATCAATTGCATCACTGTATTGGCACCTACATGCAGCAAATGTATTATGCACAATTCAACTCTCAAACACATCACACAATACAGGGTGGCACACTGGAGTGCAGCTTGCACCTCTATTCTGAACATGGCAAACTGATTTCACATATTGGTGGGCATCACCAGTTCAAACTAACAAAATCTAAACAAAAGCATGTAAATACAAAAGAAGGCCTATCTGTCAATCACATTTGAAGGTATTTTACAACATATTAGGCTAAAATAAGAATTGACTAAAAGAAACAGGATGCTATACTGACGTCTATTCTGCCAGCAACTATAGTACTACTAGCAGACTATAGACATTGTTGGGCAATTCAGATAAAAGCACCAAACACCTGTTTGCGTCTCTGTGTAAAAGAAATGAACTGTACACACTGACTTCTTAGTTAAGAGGTCCAATTTGTCCTGATGGATCGTCCCGCGTCTGTGTGAAACGATCTGGGTTCTCATAAACCCGTTTGCGGTGGTAAGAGACGAGCAGAGTCTACAGCGTCCGCTTGCAGAGCAGAGTCTACAGCGTCCGTTCACTCCAATAATAACCCGGTCACGGTGATAGATTACGCTAACCCTAACCTAACCATAACCCTAACCATAACCATAACCCTAACCATAACCATAACCCTTTTTGGAGTGAATTGTTTCACAGTAGACTGCGGACGCTGTAGACTCTGCTCTGCGAGCGGACGCTGTAGACTCTGCTCGTCTCTTACCACCGCGAACGGGTTTATGAGAACCCAGATCGTTTCACACAGACGCGGGAGGGAACCTTTTGCGTCAGTATCAGATGTCTAGGGGCGTGATGACAAATCGTCGGTAGGCTATATTACGAGTTGGGATGAGAACGTGTTGGATATTATGGCCCTGTCACGATCCCTGTGTTGGAGGGTGTTTTCCCCCCTCTGTTCTCCTCTCTCCCTCTCCCTGCAGTGCTGGAGTGCAGAGGTGGGCGGAGCCCACTCATGAGACACACCTGAGCACCATTTGCTCATTAAGACAAGACTATTTCTACCTGCTGGATTGTCACTTCAGTGCCGGAAGATTTCCATGCAAGCACATGTGTCTCGCCACTTTGCTCCGCGTTTTCTGCCTCCAGCTCCAGCGATTCTTGATGGTTGGTTGAATTCTTTTGTTACTTTGTTTCCAGTTTTTCCACTTAAAGTGCGATTTTGAGTTTTTCTACATTTTTCTCCCTTTTTGTTAATAAATATTATTATCGTATCTGCATTTGGGTCCTGGCCTTGTCTTTAGATTCTCGTACCGTAACAGAATCTTCCGGCCATTAACATGGACCCAGCAGAGACCGAGAACCTTAAGCGTGCCATAGCCTCACAAGGGACAGTAGTTGGCCAACACGAGGCGACCCTGCAGCAATTAATGGGTCACATGCAGCAGATCTCAGCCAACCTGGCTCAGCTGGGTGGCCAGCTCGCCGATATGAGGGATCGTCTCCCTCTGCCTCCTACCACAAGTCCTTCACCGCCAGCTGATCAACCTGCTTCCTCGCTGACCCCCAGAGAACCGTACATCCCGATCCCTCCCAGGTATTCAGGGGATTTAGGCACATGTTCACAGTTTTTGCTGCAATGCTCACTAGTATTTAACTTGCAACCTGCCACATACTCCACAACTCAGTCAAAGATCGCCTTCATCATTAGCTTGCTCACAGGCCAGGCAGCCGCCTGGGCCTTAGCTCTCAGCACAGGGGGGTCAGAGATTCTGCGGAATTATACCTCATTCACAGAAGAGATGAAGCTTATTTTTGATCACCCAGTGAAAGGAAAGGAAGCAGTGGGGCAGCTCCTAGACCTACAGCAGGGTGGCCAAACTGTATCCCAGTATGCGGTTAACTTCCGCATTTTGGCCGCCAGTAGCGGGTGGGGGGACTCAGCACTGCAGGCTATTTTCCAAAAAGGTTTAGCAGCACACATTAAGGATGAGTTAGCCGTTCGAGAAGACTGCTCTACACTTAATGAACTGATTGATTTAAGCATAAGAATAGATAATAGAATTAGAGAGAGACAGCGGGAGAGGAGATCAGACCAAGCTCGACGCACTCCAGTCTCCTGGCACACCAGCCCAGGGGTCTCCGCCTGCTCCTCTGACCATACCCCTACCAACGCTCCCGAGCCTCGGCCCGATCCAGATTCTTCCTGCGAGCCCATGCAACTGGGACGAGCCCGCCTCACGCCAACGGAAAGGCAGAGACGGATGAAAGGGAAGCTGTGTCTCTACTGCGGTAAAGGGGGCCACTTCCTCACAACCTGCCCCGAGGTGCCAAAAGACGGGGCTCACCAGTAAGTCGGGGGGCGCTGGTGAGCCGAGTTTCCTCCTCTTCTGCCTCCCAGATCCTTGTACCAGGTATGCTGCACGGGTCACAACAAACACTCCCCGTCCAAGTACTCATAGATTCAGGAGCGGATGATAATTTCATGGATGCTGCCTTTGCAGAGGCTAACAACCTCCTCCTCAGCCCACTGTCCTCCCCTAAGGAGGTTTTAGCCATAGACGGCAGCCTATTAGACACTGTCACTCACAGAACTGCACCAGTTAAACTCACACTCTCCAGCAACCATCACGAACACCTGGAGTTTTACATCATCAAATCTCCGCTCACCACCGTAGTATTAGGCATCCCCTGGTTAAAACGGCACAACCCTCACATCGATTGGTCCACCGCCACCATCCGTAGTTGGAGTACGTACTGCCATGCTCACTGCCTCAAATCAGCATTAGCCATTAAGACTCCTGACACTGAGCACACTCCCGAGAAAATAGACTTGACCCATGTCCCAGATGATTATCACGATTTGAAGGAGGTTTTCAGTAAAAACTCAGCCTGTTCACTCCCCCCGCACAGACCCTATGACTGCGGCATAGACCTGCTCCCCGGTGCTCCTCTTCCCTCGAGGAGACTATACAACCTGACCAAGCCTGAAAAAACCACTATGGAGACTTATATAAATGACTCTCTGGCTTCTGGACTCATCAGACCCTCCTCCTCACCACTGGGCGCAGGTTTCTTCTTCGTGGAGAAGAAGGACAAATCCCTGCGCCCTTGCATCGACTATACCGGACTTAATGACATCACCATTAAGAACAAATATCCTCTGCCGCTAATTGACTCCGCATTCAGCCCTCTCCACGATGCTACTGTGTTTACGAAATTAGACCTTCGTAATGCCTACCATTTGGTTAGAATCAGAGAAGGTGATGAATGGAAAACAGCTTTTAACACACACCTTGGACACTTTGAGTATTTGGTGATGCCTTTTGGCCTAACTAATGCACCTGCTGTTTTTCAATGTCTGGTGAATGATGTGTTAAGAGACCTCCTAGACAAAAATGTATTTGTGTATCTCGATGATATTTTGATTTTCTCTCGATCACAAGAAGAACATGTAACCCATGTAAGAGAGGTACTGAAAAGGTTGCTGGAGAACAAACTGTTTGTTAAAGCAGAAAAATGTGAATTTCATGCATCCACTGTGTCATTCCTGGGTTTTGTGGTAGAGAAGGGACAACTCAGAGCCGACCCTGCAAAAATAGAGGCCGTGGCGGGGTGGCCAGTCCCTGAAAATCGCAAACAGCTACAGCGCTTCCTGGGGTTCGCCAATTTTTACAGGCGTTTTATCCGTAACTACAGTCACATAGCAGCCCCCCTTACCAGACTTACCTCCAGTAAGCTTCTTTTCTCTTGGTCCCCCCCTGCACAGAAGGCTTTTGATCAGCTCAAAACTCTGTTCACTAATGCTCCTGTTCTTGCCCATCCAGATCCTGAGCAGCAGTTTGTGGTAGAGGTGGATGCGTCAGATTCAGGGGTGGGGGCCGTTTTCTCTCAGCGCCTCCCTGTGGATCACAAATTACATCCCTGCGCTTTTTTCTCTCGTCGCCTCTCGCCCGCTGAACGCAATTATGACGTGGGCAACCGGGAACTGTTGGCAGTGGTGCTGGCCCTTCAAGAGTGGCGACACTGGCTGGAGGGAGCTGCCCAGCCTTTCATTGTGTGGACTGACCATAAGAATTTGTCTTACCTTCGTGCAGCCAAGAGACTGAACTCCCGGCAGGCTCGCTGGGCTCTCTTCCTGGGGAGGTTCAACTTCACCCTGACTTACCGCCCTGGCTCACGGAACATCAAGCCTGATGCCCTCTCCCGTCAATTCACCCCTGAGGAGGGGGAGAGTGACACAGGGACGATCCTCCCTCCCGTGTGTGTGGTGGGGGCGGTCCGGTGGCGGGTGGAGCAGGAAGTCCTCGATGCTCTTAAGGAACACTCGGTCCCGGAGGGGTGCCCGTCTGGACGCCTGTACGTTCCTCCTCCCGCCAGGTCAGCGGTGCTGGTGTGGGGACACACCTCCCGGATTGCCTGTCATCCCGGGGTTCATCGGACGCTCGCGCTGGTCCAGCAGCGCTTCTGGTGGCCGTCCATGGCTACAGATGTCCGGACCTTCATCGCCGCCTGCTCAGTCTGTGCCCGCAGTAAATCATCACACCAGGCTCCAGCGGGTCTCCTGCATCCCTTACCTGTGCCTCCACGCCCCTGGTCCCACATAGCGGTGGATTTTGTCACTGGTCTCCCGGTCTCAGAAGGTAATGACACTATCTTGACTGTCATTGACCGATTCTCCAAGGCGGTTCATTTTGTTCCCCTCCCTAAACTCCCCACCGCCTTGGAGACCGCTAACCTGCTCATCCTGCATGTGCTCAGACTTCACGGAATCCCCTTGGACATTGTTTCGGACCGGGGGCCGCAGTTCGCCTCACGGGTCTGGAGGGCATTCTGTAAGGCACTAGGGATCACTGCCAGCCTAACCTCTGGTTACCACCCGCAATCCAACGGCCAGACTGAGCGGGCCAACCAGGATTTGGAGACCTCATTACGCTGCGTTGCCTCTCGCCACCCCGCATCCTGGTCCACCCATCTTCCTTGGGTGGAATACGCTCACAACTCTCTGATCAGCTCCGCCACAGGTATGTCTCCATTCATGGTGACATCTGGTTTCCAACCCCCTCTTTTCCCCAATCAAGAGACAGAGTCAGCGGTTCCTTCCGTTCAAGCCCAGTTCCGCAGGGTTCGGCGGGTCTGGCGGGAGGCACGAGCGGCGCTGGGCCGGACGGCGGAGCGAAACAAGCGGCTGGCGGATCGACGGCGTATGCCCGCGCCAGCCTACCAGGTGGGTCAGCGAGTCTGGCTTTCATCACGGGACCTCCCACTCCAAACTGAGTCACGGAAGCTGGCTCCCCGCTTCATCGGACCTTATCCGATCGAGAAGATCATTAACCCCAGCGCAGTCAGACTCCAGCTCCCAGCCTCCCTCAAGGTACATCCAGTGTTTCATGTGTCCCTCCTCAAACCCGTTAATGACAGCCCTCTTCAGCCACCAGCACCACAGCCACCCCCTCCTCGCATCATTGACGACCAACCAGCCTACACGGTTAATCGCATCCTGGATGTCCGCAGGAGAGGCCGGGGTTATCAGTACCTCGTTGACTGGGAGGGATATGGCCCCGAAGAACGCTCCAGGATCTCGCGTGCCCTCATTTTGGACCCACAGCTGCTGCGGGATTTTTACACCCAAAATCCAGGTAAACCTGGTAGAATGCCAGGAGGCGTTCATTGAGGGGAGGGTACTGTCACGATCCCTGTGTTGGAGGGTGTTTTTCCCCCCTCTGTTCTCCTCTCTCCCTCTCCCTGCAGTGCTGGAGTGCAGAGGTGGGCGGAGCCCACTCATGAGACACACCTGAGCACCATTTGCTCATTAAGACAGACTATTTCTACCTGCTGGATTGTCACTTCAGTGCCGGAAGATTTCCATGCAAGCACACGTGTCTCGCCACTTTGCTCCGCGTTTTCTGCCTCCAGCTCCAGCGATTCTCCTTTGAGGTTGAATTCTTTTGTTACTTTGTTTCCAGTTTTTCCACTTAAAGTGCGATTTTGAGTTTTTCTACATTTTTCTCCCTTTTTGTTAATAAACATTATTATCGTATCTGCATTTGGGTCCTGGCCTTGTCTTTAGATTCTCGTACCGTAACAGGCCCCCCTTGTTCAGATGCGTTCCGCGGTCCATGCTATAGCATGGACCGCGGAACGCATCTGAACAATAATATTCATTTATAGTGCATGAAATGAACCACTGAGAATTCGAACACCACTACAAAATGGCGAGCACCCTATATTGTGCACTATATCCGTGATAGGGAACGATTTCGAACACAGCTCATGGTATAACAATAGGGGTATTTACCTCCTTTTCGTCAGGATCTTTACTCTTTTTCGACCAACAATGAAAAAGAGTTGTCTGGCTGCCTTTCCGTGTCCTTTTCATCGCCACATTCATTTAGCATGAACTTTCTCAACTATTCATCCCAGCGACTGCGCGAAATAGTTCGGTTTGGTAAAGAAAACGGGTTGGGTCATACTAAGTAGTCGGTGGGCGGGCGGGGAGGGGGGGGTACATTACAGATGATTAAAACATGATACTATCTTGCTGCCAAATTAAATTAATAAAGAAAACAAACAGAATATTTCATATTTTTCTGAATTATGTGTGATGATATTGGGGGGGTTATATTAGCTGGATCTGATTTTTGGGGGGGTCATGACCCCCCTAACCCCCCCGCAAATTACGCGCCTGCCTACCGTGTTACACTTGAAACATATGGGCTGTCCATCATCTGTTTACTTTGGCTCTGTCCTAGGTCTACGGTGTGTCTGCCATGCCTTCTGAACTGTAAAATCATTAACAGCTTTAGTTAACTAACTAATTGTTTGATCTTGCTCAGCTAACCTTTTACCCTGTTTTGCGACTGCATTTAAAATATCTAAAGTGGCATCTCTATCTTACTCTACAGAAACGGATAAACACTGAGGCTCAAAGGTCACCTCTGACTGTACTTGTCTACTTTTCACGAACATGGGACCATATGACTACAGGATGGCCTCATTACGAACAGGACTCTGGCAAACTTGCAGAGCTCTCATTTTTAAATTTGCAAACCTTCAATAAACTGGTCTCTAAGTATTACCCTCTCAATGGGTACAATATCTCTAGACTGTTACAAAGCTGAGGATATGAGACAGAGCATGGGAGTAATCACGGAGGCTTTCCCCCTCAAATTGTTTACGTTGGTAAAAGGTCTGGATCTTGTAAGAATGTTAGAAGTTCACTGGGGACACTTATCTTATCTTATTTCCCATACACAAACCTCTTCCAAAGCCGGACCCATTAAGAGTGAAAAAATGAAATCAAACTATTCTTCTAAAGACTGTTCTCTAGCCCTGAGAGCTCTTTTCACCTCCTCAATGAATTCCTCCACTGACCTCCCACCCTTACTTAAATCACCACTAAAACCCTGAACCTGAAGTTCCCGTGGTATGTAAATGTATGAACGCAAGGAGTTGTTACCACCATTTAACCCGCTCCCCGCTGCTTCATCTCGCCATTTGTACACATCTTGAATTTTATCATAGCATAACATAACAACATAACATAACAATGATTACATGTACATACAACAGACAACAAAAACATATAACAACAGATTAGCATGTGTGACTGCATGCATGGACCTTACAGCACTATGCTCTCTATACAAACACATTGACTTACATTAACAAACTAAAACATGACATCTGGTACAAAATCGTATCTATTACATCTATTACAAACTTATGAACAATAACATTATACACATACATTTGATAAAAACTTATGTATTTACCCTGATACGTGGTTTATATGTGGTCTATATACTTATTCTATTCTAATGATGCTACATATATTTTGTGTCTCCAGTGCATTCTACAGTGTGGAAGCATTCCTTTCTCTGGTCATCTTTTGACAGAAGTCAAGGATGCCCTTTCATAGTTATGGTTTACAAGGGACTACCTTGCAGAGATACTCAGGACCAAACACGTCTTCGGTTCTGCTGTGTTGTCATTCCTTATAAGGTGCTCATTGGACCGGACAGGAGGCCTAAAAATGGATCACTATCATTGCATGACGTTTGTGTGTCGTCATGTATAAATACACCTTGTGTAGAATGGGATGTTGTCTAGTCTGGCCTGTTATTGTATTTAACCACTTGAACTGCAAATCTACTTGTTGCTGCGACTTCTCGGTCTGAGTCTTCAACTTCATCCAAACTGAGCAGAAAAATCCCCTTTCATACCCTAAATGTCACTTGATGCACTCTGCATCCATTTTGTTTGCAAGGTTTTCTTCACAACCAGGAAAAGGCCCACAATCCACCTGGCATGACTATCTATCAATTTGCACATGCTCCCGTGTTGTGACAGATTGCAACTACAACCTTCACAATAGAGAGCCCATGTCCCTCCCCTTTCGCTGTATGGTAGTCCGCGGCGAGAGACAAATCCTATTTGAATTGCGCCATGAATAGGATGTTTGCAATTTAAAAGAACATTTTTCAAGTCAAGAAAGGCGCAGTTTATTTAGTTTTGTGTGAAACCAGTCAGTAGATGTACATCTCCCACAAAATATGCCACCAATATAACACCAACAATTATCTTCCCTTGTGTTTTATCCAGCGACTCCTGGTCCTTTTATCAGCCGGGAAGCGGAAGAACGAGCAAGAGACATCGCGTCAACGTTAGCTTCAGTAGCTCTGGGTAGCTTGTGGAGAGAGAACGTTATGACGTCACTTTTGGGTGTGTAGTCTTTCTAATTCCGTATTTTCACAGTCTTTTGACTTGCAAAATTATCTTTTAAATTGACTAACATCCTATCTACTATTACCTACCTACTATAATTTGTCGACCGGACGTTTTTGTGACCGGATTTGCATCAAACTCTCGGCTATAGTGAACTTTGCGAGGCCATGCGCAACATCTTGTCTCGAGCTAGCAAACCTCCAGACAAGTCAGGTAACATTTCTGAAGCTGACTATTCGCTAGCTACCTAATCTACTGTTCCTCACATGCCGCCATGTTTGACCGACAGAGAGAGGCAGGCGTATAACGTTAGTGTGCCGCCCTGCCGTGTGTGTGTGGGTAGACGGAGGGAGGGAGTGGGAGAGAGAGTGGTGTGTACGCTAATGTTACAGGTTGAGTAATGGCACATAGTATAATTCAAGGCACAATTCAAACAGGATCAAAAAATGATTTGTCCCTCGCCGTTGACTAGGCCTACCGCTTATTTCCTCCAAAATAAGGTCCCATGGTGGTCAATCAGAAGGGGAGGGACTTAAGCTCTCTATAGATTAATAATAGTTAAGTAACACACGCCTTTCCAAATAAACAGAGCGAATCCAAGTTATTAATTGCCATATGGCCACATATAATAGTAGTGAACAGAAAATAAATACATTATCCTGTAGGCCTATATGAACCCTCCACCCATACCCCTCTGTCTATTCAGCCATTATTAAAAAATATTGGCAAATGAGATTGCATTATTTTGAAAAGGGAACAAAACGGCACACGGCATAGGAACATAATATTTATTATAAAGCACATTATGTATGGCTCCCTCTAGGGGACTAACAGACAGTAACACTTTCAAAACTACTTCACACGTGGGCTCCCCGCCCCCTTCAGTGATAGGAACAAGCCATCACTGGTTACCTACTAGAAAAATAAAACGGATTAGAGGACATATTTATATGGAAATGATATGCTAATTAAAATAAAACACGTAGGTTTTGCTGCAGAATAAACATGGATTTCTTAAATGAGCGTTCAGAGAGATAGACAGAGGCACGAGAAAAGTTGTACAACGAAATTTGGGGGGTGCTCCCGCAGAGCTACCGTGCACAACAAAACAAAACAAAACAAACAAAAAACAAAATAGAAAATTAAAAACTGTACAATAATAAATACTGTAACTGAGGAAGTAGTGCAATAAATAGAATAAATATGAATACCGAAAATATGAATAAGTTACATTAAAAAAAGAAATCGTACAACCATTTCTTTTTTTAATGTAACTTATTTATATTTTCGTTAACATTCCAAACATTTTAAGGCACAGACGTTGGCACAGAGGTGGTGTCCAAGGTGCTGAAAGGGAGGCAGGAGGAGGTAGGTAGGTTGGGTGGTTATTGTCCAGGTCTGTGCGTGTGTCTGTAAGTGTTTGCAGTTTGTATGGCCCAGGGGAAGAAGCTCTTTGTCAGTCTGCTGGTGTGGAAATTTGTAGACCTGTAGCGTCTCCCAGAGGGCAACAGATCAAACGGGGGGTAGGCAGGGTGTGAGGGATCTCCTGTGATGGCGTTGATTTTCCTGAGACAGCAGGATGTGGAGATGTTTTCCAGGCTGGGCAGAGGGCAGCCGATGATCTTTTGGGCAGTGTTTATGACCCTCTGCACTGCCTTCCTGTCCTTGGCTATGGAGCCTGCATACCAGACGCCCAGACAGTACGTCAGTACGCTCTCCACCGAGGAGTGATAGAAGGCCAGCAGCAGCTTCGTGTCCAGATTGTTCTTCCTGAGGACACGCAGGAAGTGTAGCCACTGCTGAGCCTTCTTTACCAGGACCCTGATGTTGTGAGTCCAGGAGTGGTCTGCGGAGATGTGGGTGCCCAGAAACCTGAAGGTGTTGACAGTCTCCACTTGCTCTCCGTTGATGAGGAGGGGGGTGTGGTCCTGTCTGATCTTCCTGAAGTCCATGATAAATTCTTTAGTTTTATGGACATTCAGGGTCAGGTTGTTATCTGAGCCCCAGGATAACAGTTTCCTCACCTCAGCCCTGTACGCTGTCTCGTCGCCGTTGCAGATGAGCCCAACCACTGTTGTGTCGTCCACATATTTTATAATGCGGTTGGTTGGGTGGGCTGGAGAGCAGTTGTTTGTACAGGGCGTACAGCAGGGGGCTCAAAACGCAGCTTTGAGGGGAACCAGTGCTAAGTGTGATTGTGGAGGAGTGGTGGGGGCCGAGTCTCACAGACTGTGGGCGGCTCGTCAGAAAGCTTTTAATCCAGTTGCAGGTGGAGAGGGGGATCTGTAATTCCAGTAGTTTGGTGAAGAGAATGTCCGGTAAGATGGTGTTAAACACTGACCTGTAGTCCACGAAGAGCATCCTCACGTAGCTCTTCTTGTTCTCCAGGTGGCTCAGCGCTGTATGAAGTGTGAGGGCGATGGCATCCTCCGTAGACCGGTTTGCCCTGTACGCAAACTGGTCGGGGTCGAGGGAGGGAGGGAGACAGTCTCTGATGTGCTGGGAGACTGATCGCTCCAGGCACTTTATGATAACAGACGTCAGGGCGATGGGTCTGTAATCGTTCAGGCCGTCTATGGCAGGTTTCTTGGGAATGGGGACGATGGTGGAGGCCTTCAGACATGTGGGGACGGTGGCATGTGTCAGGGAGAGGTTGAAGAGTCTGGTGAGGATCCCTGCCAGTTGGTCGGTGCATGATTTTTATCACCGCCCCGGTGCCGTCAGGACCAGCGGTTCACTGCTCTGAGGTTTTTCCTCACCTCGTGCTCCTGGAGAAAGAGAGGTGGGGTGCTGGAACCAGGGGGAGGCAGTGACTGCAGGTAAGTGGTGGTGGTCTCAAAGCGGGCAAAGAAGCTGTTCAGCTCCTCTGCCCGTGAGATGCTGCTGCTGCTGGAGGATGTAGGAGGGGGCTGGCCTTTGTAGTTGGTTAAAGCCTGGATGCCCCTCCACACCTGACGCGGGTGCAGTAGCGTGCGGCTCATGTGGGCAGGTGGGGGGCGACGAACCACCTACTTGCAAGAGCAGGCTCCCAAAAAAATAGTTCCTCCAAAAATCCTTGCTCCAGCTCCATGAATCTATTTCTAATAATATTTGCATCACATTAACTATCTATAGTTTCTGTAGACCTTTACACTATTTTTGGTACGTTGACATCAAGTTTTGATGGTGGCAATTCTACTTGAGCGTAATCTTTCAATGTTGGGGCGGTTCAACTCAACGGTCGCGCTCCTCCGTATGTTCATCACGTAACCCTGCAGGCTGCAATAGGGATTTCAACCCGCGCTAATAGAGTCCTATATGGTCGTCAACTTATCCACCCCATGCTCAACTAGAATTACTCCGCCAATAGACCCTTTCATTGTTTGTAAACATTCCAAGCCACGAGAGTGCGCACACGTCTTTTCGCGCCTAATGGGGTCAGAAAACAAAGTGAAGTACATGGCTGTCAACGATTCTCCTCAGAATATTTCCGAATATGCTCTCTCGTTGCCGATTAAGGACCGGGAATAATATCTCATCAAATTGGTATTGGCTGACGGCGATAGTTTGCCAGACCCAGCTTCCATTAAAGATTGGGTAGATGACAGTATGGCAGATATCCAGTGGCCAGCTATTCACTCTTACCTATAGATAAACCGCCCGTACACTCGAGAAAGTCTATGCGCATACAAGTCGCTGGACGCCTATAGAGTCAGCGTCAAGGGAAGAAGACGTTGTACAAGGCATGGGTGATCTACAACAAGGAGAAGTGCTACATTCACACGGCTAACTGCACCTGCATGGCGGGGTAAGTTTATTTATTTATTCTTAAACCAGTGGACAACGTCCTAATCTGGTCAACGCCACTGCTGGTCCTATTTTCACATCCAACAGCGCTACAGGTCGGCATTTTAGACTTTTTGTTTGGACTTCGTTAGTGGAAGTCTATGTGAGTAGGGTTTTTTCTGACCCCAAGACGCGTGCGCATATTTCTGTGACGTTGCACTCGAAGGGGTCTATGCACTTCGTTACTGTATTATACAGCTCGAGCTAAAGATGATTCCAGACCTGGTTGGTGTTTCCATTGCACATACTAATTCGCCCGACATCATGCATGTGTTGCGGCTGACACATTCAAAGCTTCAAAGCACGTTCGGTATTTTTGTTCATAATTAGTTTAGTTAACATCGATTAATGTAGCTCAAATATACACATTAAAAAACATATTGTGGGCGTGGTCGGCCACACGGGTAGCTTCGCCCCACTGAAATTGAGGCTCACCGCACGCTACTGCGCGGGTGACCTCTATTTTCCACCACTAACATAGACAGCCTGCGCCAGTGCTTCAGCAACCAAGGCATTCCTGAAATGGTGTGGTGAGTGACAATCCCCACACGGCTGTTCGGAGATAGACCTTTTTGCGTAAGAGGAGAACACTCAGTGCCCTCTGTTTTATTCCCTGACAAAGCATGCCGATTAGGCTGGATACTTTAGCGCATGAGTGGCCGCGTGTCCTCTTGTACACTTTACCCCCATTTGAGCTGATCACTCCTACTCTCGCCAGGGTGTGGGAGGGGGGTCTCACTCTGATTCTGATAGCTCCCCGCTGGCCGGGGAAACACTGGCTAGCGGAGATATTTCAGCTGCTGTGCAGCCTGCCATGGCCTTTGCCCCTCCGCAGGGATCTCCTGTGGCAGGCGCGTGGAGAGATCTTCCACCCTCATCCAGAGCGCATGGCTCGATGGGCCTGGCCCATGAAAAGTTTAGCTTGACTACTACTGGGCTTCCACGGAGTGTTGTTGCAACTATTCAGAGTGCCAGAGCAAACTACCATGTGGGGATTTATCAATAATGCTCGAGTGGCTGTCACACCTACCTTTTGAGCCACTGCAACAGATGGAGCTCAAGATGCTCTCCTTTAAAATGGCTTTATTACTCACATTGGCCTCTGCAAAGCGCGTGAGTGACATCCATGCGTTGTCAGTGAACCTCATGTATGCAGTTTTCTATAGGGGATTCTAAGGTTTTACTGAAACCTAATCCTGCACTTGTGCCCAAGGTTTTTAACCCGGCATTATCATATCACCCTATTGAGCTGCTGGCTTTCTATCCTCCTCCGTTCTCCATGCAGAAGCATGAACGGCTAAATGTGCTATGTTGATAGGACAGCTGGATTCAGAAAATCTGAGCTGCTGTTATCCAAATGTCTACACCACATTTGGGTAAACTGCAAAACTGTGTTTGTCACACTGGATCATGGGGGCTATTACCTTGGCCTATAACACCAAGGAGTTTGCGACACCTTGTAGGTCTCCGTGCTCATTCAACTTGCGGTATAGCTACATTGTGGGCACTGTTTCAGGGTGTTTCTGTTGAAGAGATATGTACGGCTGCCAGCTGGGCTACGGCATACTTTCTCCAATTTTACAAGCACAGAAGAGGTGTGCTTAATTAGACTGAAGGGAGGATGTTGCATGAGGTTTTTATAGCAGGAGGAGGTCCCTCCTGTAAAGAGCAGACATCATGTCTGTCTGCCAGTCAAGTGTGTAGTGTAAAATTGCTCCTGGGACAGCGTAGGGGTGTGTCCCACAGTGAGATACCAAAACAAATATTGAAAGAGGACAGAGCCACAAGGGTTATGGGTTGAAATCTTTACCTAGGAAATGGGACACCTTGTTACGTTATCAGAAGCCAATAATGGCACATGTGTCCAGCAACGAGGCTGTAGGCACTCCGGACAGAGGTTTCCACAATGCCAGTGTAATGCCGAGTTCTGCATGCACCCAGAGATGTGCAACATTGGTTTAACTACAAGCCAGCGGTCCAATGCTTGTCCAAGCTAACAGAAGAATAATACGGATTAGCATGGTTTATGAATTGCTGAAAGTGTACATTTTATGCACGTGACCCTGTATATTTCCACAGAACGCTATGGATGTGATGTTGTATGATTGAATTTTATTAGTTTTAGTTTCATTTTGACTATATATCGTCATTGATGAATAACAGTGAAGGCTAGTACTAGTATAAAAAGAAAAATCCTCTTTACAAAACATTATGGTGTCCAGTGCCCGCTGACCTGTAGTTAAACCAATGTTTCACGGTGTGCATGCACATCTCGGCGTCACACCAAAAACATGTGTCATAGTCTCAAGTCAACAGAATATATTCTGACACCACTCATGGGACTGATATTATATATATATATATATATATATATATATATATATATATATATATATATATATAATGTATATATCGATAATTGTGTTTTATTTTATTTTATTTATTTGTCAATTGCTTTATTTGTTTTTGTTATATTTTTCTGTATGTTTTTTTGCATGATACCACAGTTAACCCTATTTTGGGTCAAACAGCATGTTATGGTTTTCTGAAGTCAAGGAGCATGCAAAGTTATTCATCAACATAACTTTATTTCTAGCTGAACATATACACAATATTAACCTTACAGTTTCACAACACTCAACATCAAAATATGTTTCAGTCCACATTCCTGGCGTTTTGTGATTTTTTTACTTTGCTGCTATGTTCCCAGATAAAGTTCCATATACACACTTTCATTGTCTCTCTCTCACGCACGCATGCACACACACACACTCACTCACTCACACACGCATGCACACATTCAGTCTGTGCTAGGGTGACCAGATGAGATTGGCTGAAATTCGGGACTTTTTTTTTTTTTTTTTTGGGGGGGGGGGGGGGGGGGTGTTGTTGTAGGCAGTGACAAAATTCTTTGGGGGGGGGGGGGGGTTGCGGGATTCGGGACAAACGCTTCGGCATTCGGGACAAACGCTTAGATTTCTGTCCCGAATTTCTCAGGACGTCTGGTCACCCTAGTCTGTGCTACCTGTTAGACCTACTTCCTGCATCCAAGTCATGTACACAAAACGCACACTACGTTATTCTGGCAGAATATAATTGCCAGACTCGTGTACAACCCTGAGGTGGGACCACGTTATTTTCACTATGAGTTGGACATGTGTAAATAAATATATTTTCTGAAAGTTTTGATTGCGACCAGTGGGAGGCAGTACAGGGACATTGTTGTATGGACTGCAGGACAGGGGCGTCTCTAGGATTTTGACACATCCGGGGCTTAGCCCAGAAGAGTTAAGCAGATGCGCGCCGAAATTTTTAGACATAGAGACATTCATTCATCATGTACAATTAGGTCTCTGCATTAACTCTACTGTCTTTGTTAATTTCTTGTTTGTAACTTTTTACTTTCACTCTACACTTGCCTTTCTCATTTACTTATTATTATTATTATTATTATTATTATTATTATTGTTATTATTATTACTTCCGCTCTTTTACTGCGTTTAACTCCTCCTTCATACTTTGTGCTATTTCAACAATTAATATATCAAAACATGCAGCTTTTTCAGGACAGTGTTGCTATATCTTTTCTCTTTTCATACTATTTATACTATACATACATACTATACCGAGCTCAAATCTCCAAGTGCGCCTGCTGCCTGACACCGCTGTTTTGGGTGAATGACGTGCGACCTGGGGGTGTTAACCACTTGTGCGCCAAAGCCAAAGAAGTGGCTTTTAAAATAATAATAATAATAATTAATTGTTACTCAAACCTGTCCAAAAACACTGTTTTATCGAAGCATCAACATAAGATGACCGTAGTTTAACCTTAACAAAAAAAAATAATAATAATAATAATAATTTTTTTTTTTTAAATTAATATTCGGGGCTAATTAAAAAACATCCGGGCCTTTAGCCCCGAATGTTTTAGCCTAGGGACGCCACTGCTGCAGGATCGCCAATAATACGATTATATAAAGTCAGAACTTGAAATGGTGCCTCAAAAACTACAAATAATATGGATATACTAACTGTCCATTTTCAATTTTCCTAGTAGTTATATGTCTGATCATGCATTGCGAGCAACCCTAGTGAACGACGCTAGGGCGTGACCTGTGCAGGCTCAAACCATGGGTTGGGCTGGGCTTAAGCTTTGTTTGTTAAGAAAAAAAAGAAGGTGCTACAGACACATGTAGGCATTGTGTCATGTCTCCAGGAATGAATTCCCCTATACCCTAATCACACAAAATATACCAAGCAGCCCCTTTATGCTCAAAACTATCTCCCCCCTCAGACCCTCTAGCCCCCTCCTTCCCGCATGGGCTGAGCTGCGCTTGGCTGCCAGATGGTGACCAGGAAGGGGGGACACTTCAACATCCCGTCCCTAGAGAGGGGTTGCAGGGCGACCACCTGGATGCAAAATGACAACCCCTTCCCCATGGACTCTGACGTAGACTGGTAGATCGGCGTGACCTCGTAGCGGATGCCGCAGTCGTCGGCGAGTGTGGCGGGGCCACCGTGTGCGCTCAACGTGCCCACGACGGGCCCCGTCGATTTCACCGCCAGGTGCTTGTGCGCGACCACAGACGGATCCACGGGCACGACCACAAACGCTCGCTGCAGGCGCTCCCCGACGTTGCATTTTAAATCCACCGGCCAGCAGTACTCCTTGAGGTCTTTAGAGGGATACATTGACATTAGAATCACACTGTCTAGAACAGTGCAAGGGCCATATTATTGCACTTGTGCAAATTAAGTTTGATTAATAAATGCAAGTCAATGAATCAAATCTTTAATTTTAAAACCATCACTGATGGAATGAACCTACATTTAGATGTGATAAAGCAGGCTGGTATACGTTATCGTTATTTCTTACTTCTGTGTTCTTCCTCTGTAGAGTCTGTGAGCCGTATGTTGCGGGTATCTCCCAGTTGCAGTTTCTTGGTAAAGGTCAGAGCAGTGCAGTCCATCAGGCACTGAGTGGGCATCACGATGGAGCTCGGGATCTCTTGGATAAGAGACTCCTGCTCTGTACACTCCATTGTCCCCACGGCCACCAGCACCAGAGACAGGCTGCCAACACGCATCCAAAGGCTTAAATATAGGGACATGCTGTCCAGTCGAAAAAAACAACAACCCCAAAACAATGTGGAGGTGGATGTGTTTAGTTACTATTCTTCCTGCTCCTCTGGGTTTTCTTCACTCGAGGATCACCAAAGCGTGATGGTGAAAGAGCACAACGCTGTTGGAAGTTGTTCATCTGTTTGCAGTGGGATATCTAGAGCGGTGTGCCAGCATTTCTCTCTTTTTCCTTTAATAGCTTAGCTGCAACTGCCTGACAGATATGAAATACTGTGAAGCTTAAATTGCACTCGTTCTCCTCCCCGCCCTGGCTATTTGAAAACCTTAACCCTAACTCATTCACACTCAAAACAAACACATTTGAGATAGGAATGTAATAATACAATTGATGTTTATTTAAACGGTTAAAGCACATAATCAGAGGTTAGTACAGAGTAGCACAAAAAAAAACGACAGTTCATTTTCAAACATTGCATAACATCCTTGATTTTGAATTGTCAGAAGTGCTATGTAGTACTATTAATATTTAGTATATAAATGGTTTTGTGAGAAAGCACTATACTATATTTCTAGCTTGCTGTTCTCTGTTGCATGTTTTCTGTTCAAATACATCCACAGCAACAAGAAGCTAAATTATTTTCAAACACAACAAAATAGACAATGTAAATGTATCCCAGATATATTTAAAAAGGCAACATTATATGCAACCCAATAACTCCCACGGCCCCTTCTTTCTCCCAGTTGAAACATGAAAACTGGAACAAGGTCAATGGAATGAGAGTGCAAATGTAACTCTAACTCAAACACAAGAGAGCAGAAAACATTGAAATGCTGTTTTATTTAAGCAGAAATTAAAAATATAAAATATAGTACTATTTTAAAGAAAAAACAAGTATTTGCATGATGTTTAGTTAATGGTCAGTGCATCATGCGTATTGCTGAATGAATACAAAGCTGAGGTGAATGCAGTTGAAATTGAGATCAGAGCTCTTTCTCTGGGAGAGGTTGGACTTTGGCCTGCACCGTGTTCACATTTTTGTAGGGAACACTCGACCGCAGATGGTTTGCAGAATTGATTTCCTGCCATTTGCTAATCGGGCAGTGTTGTGACATAATACTTGGCTTTTAATAGCTCTGTGTACATACGGTATTTTTAACAGCTAGACTCAACACATTCATCGCAATTGTCAGACATTACCCCCTATAGTCTAGTCTGTTTCAGTCACTGTTAATGTTACTTTTTTGCTATCAAAATTGGCAAAACATAACCAACATTTCTGCTATCAATGCTTTACACAGATTACAGGAATATCATGACCGCTGATGTAATCAGTGTTTGCCAAAGGAAGATGTGTTTGTTTCTTCACTCTAATCTAACTGTCTCAAAATGAAAACCAGAACATAAATGTTTAACTAAAAGAGAAAAAAAGAGGTCCACTGAGAAATGTGTCAAACTGAGACAACAATTTTTTTACTCTTTGTTGGTGTTGCCGGGGCCACAGCCACACGCGCGGGTTAGCGCTGCAGACGAGATTACGAGGGAGCTGAGCTCGTCCATGTACACGACGGGCACTGTCTCCTTGGAGGTTGGCTCACAGCACTGGAGCTAAAAAAAGACAGTTGGAAGAGAGGGGTGGAAGGGTGTGGCTATTTATTGGCAGAACATTGTGAAAGGCGATAGTGTTGAGTTTTTATTGGTTTTCAAAACAACCAGAGACAACATTTCTATGGTAGGCTACTGTTTGCAATTTAATTGACAAAATCAAGCTTCAGATGTTTTTCTTCCTTTTGGGGTTTTTTTATTGGCAAATCTGACAGATTAAATAAAAAATAATTGAATAAAATATGACCCAATACAAGTGAATGTGTATGTGTACCTGTGAGGGGCTGTCGTTAACAGCGGAGGGGGGGTTTGCCAGGCAACGCACATTGTTGGGGTCGCAGGGTGCGCACTGCACAACCCTGAAGCTCTCAGGGTAGATCACCCAGTTGTCCCAACCCAGATCTGTCAAACACAGCACAAGGCATGGATTAATACTTCACACACACACAAACACACACACACACACACACACACACAGTGGCAGTCCTACCATTAAGGCGGACTAGGCGATTGCCTTAGGCCCCCAATCAGCAGGGGGCCCCCAACCAGTTGACCCCGCCTCAACCAGCAGTGCCCGCGTCTTACGTCGGTCCGGGCTGTATTGCAATCACGTCCCCCCGTTGGTCGTAGGTCCGGGGTGGATTACGATCGCGCGTGCACCCCCCCCCCCCCCCCCCCCCCCCCCCCCATCGGTCGTAGGTCCGGGGTGTGTCACGATCGCGCGCACCCCCGCCGTCGGTCGTAGGTCCGGGCTGTATTGCGATCGCGCACCCCCCCACCCTCACCCCCCCCGTCGGGCCTCTGGACTGACAGTGCCCAGGGGCCCTGGGGTTACTGATCCGGCCCTGAGAGGTTTGTTTACGTTAGTGAATGAGACACGAGTACATACAAGGTATGGATTAATACTTCTATACACACACATACAGTATGGATTAATACTTTTATACACACACACACACACACACACACACACACACACACACACACACACACACACACACACACACACACACACTCACTCACCCACATGCATGGGTTGTACCTTCCAGGGAGATTTGAGATACCAGTTGACAGCACTTGAGGTCTGTGCTGTTGCCAACTCCAGGTGCCACCTCAGGTGAGTTGTCCGACGGAGCAGAACCTGAGGGAACATTCAGACAAAGACACTCATGTACAACTTTTAGTACAATCAGTCAAAAAGGGTATTTAAAAGAATGTTTGGTAACACTTTAGATTAGGGACCACATATTCACCATTAAATAGTTAAGCATGCATATTGACTCTTTATTAGTCATTATAAAGCACTTATTAATGCATTATTCTGCATGACCATATTCTACAACTACTAGGCCATTAACCTTATTAGAGTTTCCCCTCAATAACCTCCTAATTACTGCTTATTGATAGTAAGGAAGGAAGTTGTACATAAATTACGATCTTAGCAACTAGTTAATGGTGAATATGTGGTCCCTGATCTAAATTGTTACCAAATGTTTTGTATTTTTGTATACATAAATTAGGAGAACAACATCTAGTACAATCAGTCAAATGAGTAAAGTAGAATAATAATAGTGTACTAATAATTTGGGGCCAGGAAAAGTCCTCGCCCTTAGTCGCCAAAACCCATATGTTTCAATAAAGGTATTTCACAGCCTATCAAATGCCTGCAACTATGCAGTTTGTGTTTGGTAAATGTGATGCACATCCCAACATCCATATTTGGTCATGACCTTATATGAATCAGAGATCAGGGAAAGTAATTAGATTTTGTTGTTGTGGTGGATAGATGCGTTATACATAACAATAAGATAACAATGGAAAAGAAACAGACTTTGATAGAGTTTGATTAGTTAGAGTTTGATTTGGCACAATAAGTATACTTGCCTAAAGCGAAAGAAAGTGAAATGCCCCATTTAATCAGAGACTATAGATGCCCTAACAAAAACTTGCTCATTAAAAATATTGATTGTAAGTTGGTTTGGATGAAAGCATCAGCTTAATGACTAAATAGTAAAAATAAATAAAAGTAAATTGTATTGGTAACTTACTTCTTTTGTTTAGGTTTTGTACTAAAAATATGCATTACTTGGACCTGTTCTTTTCTTAACGTAATGTTTTGTTTGTTATGTAATGTTCCCCTACCCTTGAATCTGTGGCCAATAGCACTGAAGGTGTTTTTCCACTGCTCTCTGATAGGGGCCAGCTGACCCATGGGCAGCTGTGGCTCCACCTGCAGGTTCAGGGCCCGAAGCAGACTCCTCCTGATGGAAGGCAATTCATCCCTCTGGCACCTGAAACAGCAACACAAAACAAACACACCCATACATTTCATACATTGCACTCAATTGAGTAGTGAATGATCGACTGAACTGAAAATATAACAAGCTGTTAAATTTACAACAAAGCCAAACCAAATTTTGTGTTTTTAACCCCCAAAGAACAGTATTGCAAAATGATTACTGTTGTCTTTGGCTTGTCTTGTGTATCAATAATTTACACTGGTAATGCCTGCACTGAATAGCATGCTATCACTCCTTGCCATCTCTAGTATTATACCACAGGTCAAGTTAACCATATATCAAAACTGGATAAAACTCTCAGATTCCCCCCCACTCCCCTGAAGATTTATGAGAACCTTTGAGATGTCTTCTTGACACCATTAATCATAACCTCTGGCTCTGTGCTATTTTTCAAAAACAAAACCCTGGATTGTCTAACCTGTGTTGGTCATAAATGGGATCGACGGTGGGTCCTCCTTGGTGGTCTTTCTTTGGTGGCATGACAAACGCCACCACTAGCGAAGAGCCCAGCAGGACTGTCATGGCGACGAAGGCGAGGGCCATCTTTTTAATGTTTGGATGTGTGGTGTGGCGTGATGGTGACAGCAGTGTTGGCGCTGCTGGTGTCGGTGGAGGTATGACGCGACTAGACGTGGGGATGCTGTAGTAGCTATTGTTTGGTGGGGGCCCTGGGAACCTGGCTTTTTATCTTCATTTGCACCTGCTTGGCCTTGAGATGCTTAACATTGTTGTCTTAGCCCCCCTTTTTGGTGTTCAGAGGACAATCTGGCAGAGAGAGAGAGAGAGAGAGAGAGAGAGAGAGAGAGAGAGAGAGAGAGAGAGAGAGAGAGAGAGAGAGAGAGAGAGAGAGAGAGAGAGAGAGAGAGAGAGAGAGAGAGAGAGAGAGAGAGAGAGAGAGAGAGAGAGACTGAAGATTGTGAAGGAGGTAGAGTGAGAAAAAAATGCCAAAGACCACACTTGTGTGGTATGAAAAGGTGATTGAAATAGTTGATGAGTCACAAAGCATACATCCTTTTATGACCACAAATGACATTATAAAACTATTTCAAATGTAACTATATTAATATATATAATTGCCATCAACCAAAAACAAGGATTATTGAAATCAAATGTATAGATTTAAACATATGGACAAATGATGTACATGACATTCAGAAACAAAAGAGGACCAGTTCGTTCCTATCCAAGGGATAGTATGTGTCAGACTTTCATACTGGATACTAAAATGCCCTTGAATTGGCTTCATTGATTTGAACATACATATTTGAATTGTGCATAAGTCTTGAAGTTTGTCTTGTATAAAAAGTCAGTTAACTTCCCTTGCCCAAATTAGATTTTAAATTGTAATCCACTGACAGGACAAGGAATATACTTTTGAACTGTTTTCAACCTACAATGACTGATAATTTGCATCATACATCCTTGGTCCCAATGAAGGGTGCATTATAAGTTGAATGTATTATTATTGTTATTTATTATTATTATTATTATTAATTATATTTTGTATTATTATTATTATCTAATTTTTCTAATTTCTTCTTTTCCAAAAACTGCTTTATTAAGCAATGTTATGTTATATTGCGATTATATCAGTTGCAAACAAAACATAAATATGAAATATAATTAAAGTGTCATATTGCGAGCAATTTGCTCTCAAAAGAATAATTTTTGTATCCTATGGAAACTGTGATTCAACTTACATTGGATCTGACTAATACCTGTAAAAAAACAATCAGTCATGTCCGTAGTCTACTATGCAACACAAATGGTAGTTTACTACTCCAGCCAGTAGGGAGATCCTTAGTAACGAGCTGGCAACTGAGATGCTTGAAAGTTTCAAGCTCCTGAGTCAGCCAGCCAACTTGAGCTAATGCTTTCTAGAGATCATGGGATTTCCTCATTTGAATAAATACCAGACATTTAAACACACAAGTGTGTTGCCAGCTCAATGTTTTTGAAACTAAGATATTTGCTGAAATTTATTTTTTTAATGGACAGATTTTGCTACTATGCCCACAAATTTCACATACATTTTTAAGCTAGTAGCGCCGTGTTATGGGTGGAATCAATGGCCGGGTAATACTCATAGTTATGAGGCATTTTTCATAATAATCCTCGACAAGTTGTGCTGTTAGAATAATGTAAAGTAAAGAAAAGTGCTTATTTTGCACTTTGCGGAGGCAAGGGTTCTTAGCCCCGTGTTGTGCATTATCTTTCGATAGCCGCAGAGAGGATTATCCCGCTTATACCATGGCCACTTGCAAATCATTCAAATATAAGGGTGTTAATTCATATTTTTGGCAATTTTTTTTTCTCAAAATAAAAACTTTTAGCTTGCACTATTTGTTGTATTTTTTCCATGGACACAATTTGAAACTGCGTCCGTGAATGTATTTGTAAGCTAGTATCACAATTTCAGTGAACCAGCAGATGTGCGGATGCCAATGACAGAGCAGTCACATAACTTCCGAGGACGACTGGAAGATTTGATTATTTTCATTTGGTATAATGAGAACTGTATTACTCTGTCTCCAGCCAACCACAATGGAGTATTCACCCAGGCCATAGTATAATAAGAACTGTATTACTCTGTCTCCAGCCAATCAGAATGGAGAATCAGAATTTCCAAAAGTACAGGAACTTTGGGGGTGGGGCTTCCAGCACTGAACTTTTCTCCCCATTTGCAAAGCAGTAAATCACGATCACCAAGGCAACAATACCGCACACAGCTTTGTCCGTGTTGGTTGGCTGACTAGTCCTTATCACCCGAAAATAAATCTCACAGGTGCTATTGTGGGTGATGGATCGCCATAAAAGGAAAAAACATTGCTACCTGTTCTATTCATATTTAGGAAATTACCAAGCCGTTATTATCAGTAGGTAGAGCTTTTTGGTGTTTTTGGCCTCGACTAAACATTGAAATAGCTTAATACATTTGAGATTGGAATACCTACCGAACGAACAAACATTCATATATTCGGGCTCAGGCCTTTGGCTCACCATTATCATCGGTACTAAACCCAAAATACTCCCAAACAGGGGCAGAGGCAATTTTCTTTTTTACTAGTACGCTATCCCCACAACTCGCAGTCGCCATCTTTCTCAGCTCAGCTGCCTGCCTGTGTTGTGTACTACAATACTACCTAATCTTCGGGGGTCTTTAGACTGCGGTGGAAACGCAGACAACAACAAATTGAAGGAACCTCTTAGTTCCTCCAAAAATAGTTCCTAGGACTAAAAGCTGTGGGCTCTGGGTGGAAACACAGATTAGATTACCCTTCGCTGAGGCCCAAAGAGGGTCACAACCAAGAAACAACATTTCCTCTTGGCCTGAGGTGAACCTACTCACAAATGTTGCTTTTGTGGATGAGTTGAGTAAATATCCAGGCTGTAATTTATCATAGGAATGCAGTGAGCAGTGGAAAAACACCTTCAGTACTATTGGCCACAGATCCAAGGGCACCTCAGGGGAACATTAACAAACACAACATTACAGAATTGCTTAGGACAAGCCGAGACGTGTGTCTGTGTGTGTGTGTGTGTACATTACAATGAATTGCCAAAAATAATGTTACCATATTGCATATGTTGCCACACAGACATGTGTATCGAGCATCCGAGATGAAAGGTGAGAGGAGTATGATAAAATATAGTTGAACTTCATTAATCTCAAAGGAAATTCTTGAGCTGGTCCGATGTTTCTGCTGTCCCTCCTGCAGAAGGGGGAGGAGTTATACGGTTTGATGGCCACTGGTAGGAAGGACTTCCTGTGGCGTTCTGTGGTGCACCTCGGTGGACTCAGTCTACAGCTGAAGGTGCTCTGATATGACTCCATTGTGGCATGCAGGGAATTAGATATATTTTCCATAATACTGGGTAGTTGTGGCACATACAATTACGAAAAATGTTTTATCACTCTCCTACTCTCTGGAAAATACACACACACACACACACATACACACACACACACACACACACACACACACACACACACACACACACCTTCTTTCTTCTACAAGCCAGCAGTTGGACACATGAATCATTCCTTCGTTCATACGTAGTTTACACACACTCTGAGACACACATACATGCACACACATTGAAAAACCAAAAAACACAGTACAATTCATCGACCCATAGTGTCTGCCAGTGACAAATCCTGCTAATGATTTCCAAACACACAACTCATCCATTCATAGGAAAACTCAGTCTACTTCCGTCTTTATAACCTCCGATAGTACGAATCATTAACTCGTAGGGATATTTGATATTATAGCATAAATTCAAACATAAATTTGGATTCCCTTCACAGAGTCAGATTGGCAAGATAGTTAAATTAAAAAATAAAATGTAACTTAGGCCTACCAATCTGATGATCTCGAATTGGGTTCCTGCCGACAACGCCATTTGATTAAAACATTTTAAAAACATTTCTTGTGGGACACTTCTTGACATCAAAAGAAGACACACTATGACACCTTTCACCTCTAAGGTGAATTAATACAAAGTGTGTTGAATTAATAATAAATTAAAGAAGGTGTAATTTTTGCGTGACACACACACTGACATACATACACACACTGAGACACACACACACAGTCACATAGAATGAAACCCCCCCCTCCCCCCCCCCCCCCCCCCCCCCCCCACACACACACAAACACTCATCCCCATCCCAGGACACCGCGGGGGAAATCCAAGTTCATGGCAGGCCACGGAAAGTTTGGAAGCTTTTTTTAAATCGTTGAAGACCTTGAACGTCTGACATCTCCAACTATAGGCTCGTCCCATCGCAGTCATGTGGGGAGTGACTCTGCTGACAGCTGTTGCTGCTGCTTCTGCTCCTGGAACACACACAATCACAAAGCGCTCCACAAAGAGATACTTGTGTTGCGCTGAAGGTCTGAGGAGGATGCTTGCTGCAGGTGCCCCTTAGAATTTAATTAATGACATATTCAAAGACGATATACAGGTATGTTGTTGCACCTGGGAACTGAGGCATCAATCTGAAGCTAAGAGAGTGTATTGTATGGAATGCCATTTTGTCAATATTAAATAAATAAAAACATGAATAAATAAATATGCCTATGAAATAAATAAATATGGACATGAAATACATCCTGAAACAAATAAATGAGGCAATAAATATATAAATAAGTGTAAAAATATCAATATAGTTCAATGAATATATAAACAGTAAATTATGTTTTTCAAAGGACTACTTGTATTTCATAATTTGTTGAGAATAAATAATAACATATGTATCAGCAGGCTGTAATATCTACACATAGCCACAAAGGAATAGAAATAAATATACAAGTTGTATTAACTGCACCTGATCACTAGATGGCGGCAAACATAATACACTGGGGGCGGGCGCTCAACACTAGCCAATCAGAGCATAGTATGCGTCATAGAGGCCACGCCTGCCCAGGTACTACCAAACTACAGATCCGGGGGGAAGCCAGAAACCCTACAGGCAGCGTATCTGGACAGATACACAGCTAAGGGTCGCTCCACGCATGACTTTTACAATACCCCTCCTTTTGCTTCATAGATAAATACCTAAAGCTAAACAAATAAAGTGAGTTAAAGCGATCCTGTGTCGGCAGCCTCCTTCCTCAATGAACATCACTACAAATTCCACATTTTTTTATTTCAGGGGACTTTTATTTCATAATGCCACATTTATATCAATTTCTTATATTCAAATGAATGTGGTGTGGGTGGTTATGGGTGGTTACTATTGTGTTCTAGGTAGTTACTAGGGTGTTATGGGTGGTTTATATGGTGTTCTATGTAGTTGCTAGGGTGTTATGGGTGGTTGCTAGGGTGTTCTAGGTAGTTGCTAGGGTGTTATGGGTGGTTTCTAGGTGGTTTTGGGCTCATGTTCGTTCATTGTCCTCAACCTGGCAACCCGCGTGAGCTTTGAGTCTGGGGAGGAGGGGGCAGGCGGAGAAAACTCCAATATTATGAATTTGAACAGCAGTGCCCATTTTAAACGCTGAGTGTCATTTTTACATATAATTTAACTAACAGTTAACAGTTAACTAATGTGTCTAGTACTAATGGTGTTCATTAGTGGTGTTCAAGGTATTCATTTATACATTATTTAAAAGTTTGTAAAGACGCTCCATAGACGTGAGGTAGTCGGCAAAATAGACAGTGAAAATACTTTGGTGATGACGCTGTCTGTGACTGGACAGCATCACACATGTGAGCTGCTGCAGTTCAGCGAGGCAGCCGTGAGTTAACCAGTGTGTCCCAAGTGTAGTTCATAGTTCCCCAGGACATACATAACTGGGGAATGGGTAAAGAGATTATTTACACATAGATAAATATATATAATGAGATAGCGCATACATACATACACACATGGTCATTTTTTCTCATATAAGATTAAAATCATGAATGCTTTTTGTCCTAGGAAACTTACACTGGCAATAAGTAGATATGTTATTAGTCTTTTAGGTACGTACAGATGTAGACACAGTTCACCAACAAGTTGGCTAATGAAGGTAATATTTTAATTGTACTTGGTTTCCATTTTAAAATAACTGCAACTCTCGTCCTTCGTCTTTCATACATCCTCTTCATGGCCTGAAGCTGAACTCATTTTGCTATGTATTATTTATTTTTTGCATACATGTATATGGTTTCACCAAAGTGCTTGGAAAATATAGGGTAGGTTTTTGAAAACAACTTTCATTTTTTAAGACCAAATGATAATTTCAGTGTGTCCTTGTCCAAGGGCGTCAGTTGGTTTTAGAAGTGGTGGGGATGGGGGTGCGCGATTGTCGACGGGGGGGGCGCGATTGTCAACGGGGGGGGGGGGGGGGGGGGGATGTCATGTCATCGTGCGCGCCTATCGCATGATTTAGACTTGACGGTTTCGGTTGAGTATGTGGGGATTTTTTCGGTCGCAATTGGTTTGCACATTTTTAAAAGTGGTGGGGACAAAATGAATCTTGACGAAAACTGGTGGGTACTCGTCCCCAGCGTCCCCAGCGTAACTGACGCCTATGTCCATGTCTAACAACGGCACACTCAGAAAACAAGCTCAGTTTTCTGAGTGTGCTATGGGTTGTCAGAGCGCGACCCACCTCTAACTGGATTGCGACCCAATTTTGGGTCTTGATCCAAAGTTTAAGAAACGCTGCAAGAAGATCCTGAAACTCCTGCAGAAGATCTTCAGCTGGCTGCCCCTGGCCACGGTGATCGATGGCAAGGTGCTGGTGGTTCACGGGGGGATATCCGACCCCACAGACCTCAACATCATAGCCAGGATGGAAAGCCACAAGGTAAACTTTACAGCAGAACCAGTGGAGTTCACTCATTGATTTCTACACACCACAAAGAAAAGTCTTCGATTTGGTCTGTCAGCCTGTCTGTCCATCTGCCCATACGTCCGTGAATATGTGGCCAGCAGTAACAGAAGATCTGTTTACCGCACAGAGGTAAGGAGAAGAACCACCAAAATTAATGTTAATTCGGCAATAAAAGTTCTGTAACTATTAGCAAACTATTGTATTTATTTATGTAGTACAGCGTAGAGAAAATAGAATGACTTGTATGTTATCCATGTGATTTTTCAGAGAATAACCAAACAAGTGATTTTTACATCATCAATATAAAATCCTATATAATCATTAATCCTACATTTAAGTCCACAGGGAAAAGTAAAGTCTGTATGTTAAGCAGTGGCAAAAAAAAGAAAAAAAAGAAGGTGCTACAGATACATGTAGGCATTGTGCCATGTCTCCGGGAATGGATTCCCCTATACCGTAATCACCAGTGGCAAAGCTTCAAGGCCTTCAAGGTATTAGTACCCTGACCATTAAAGGGAGGCTGTGTCTCAATTAAGGGGCTGCATCCTTCGAAGGAAGCGGACCACGAAGGCCAAACTGAGCAGGCTAAATGAGACGGTCTGGTCTATGGAGGACTTCCTATTCGCTACAGTCACCAACTGTTCCCGCCTTCACCCTTGCGTCACGAAGCGCCCCTCCTGTCGCCTAGAAATCTTGACAGCTGCAGTTGACAATCAGGACACAGCTAGAAAAAAAGTATAATCTTATCTTAACAACAGTTAGTTAAAAAAGTGTAATCCTCAGCCGCTGGTATGGATGGGGACGCCACTTTCAATGAAAAAAACGGCACGCATTGCATCTTGGGATAGGTTTGGCCGCGAAGGATCCATCCATTGGGTCCTTCGAATTCGGGAAAAGAAGGCTGCGTTTTTAGGCCGCATTTGGAGGAGCCTTCGAAGCGGGACAGCCTTCGAAGCGGGACAGTCTTGTCGCGCCGCGGTGACAAAATCGGCCTTCAAATGCAGCCTTCGAAGGATGCTGCCCCTGGATTGAGACACAGCTCTAGCATAACTAGCGAACGATAGCCGACATAGAAAATGGCAGCAGGTGGAGATGATATTGATGCAGATTTATTATCAGTGCCCTTTTCAAGATGACCGTTTAAGTGTTTGAACATTCAGCATTTTGTTTCCACACACTTGTTAAATGATTGTTCATCATAAAGTGACTTCCTACGTGATGTCCAATAGCGTGCGTGTAGCTGTGTGTGCATGCGTGGCTGTGTGCATAACTAACAACGCAATTTTCGAATACCGAGCAGTAGCATTATATTTTGCCTAAAGCCTACATTTTTTTAGAGAAGGTACATAAGACCCCGTTCTGATAGGCACGGTTCGCCACTGGTTATCACACAAAATACACCAAGCCCCTTTACTCTCACAACTATCTCCCCCCTCAGACCCTCTAGCCCCCTCCTTCCCGCATGGGCTGAGCTGCGCTTGGCTGCCAGATGGTGACCAGGAAGGGGGGACACTTCAACATCCCGTCCCTAGAGAGGGGTTGCAGGGCGACCACCTGGATGCAAAATGACAACCCCTTCCCCATGGACTCTGACGTAGACTGGTAGATCGGCGTGACCTCGTAGCGGATGCCGCAGTCGTCGGCGAGTGTGGCGGGGCCACCGTGTGCGCTCAACGTGCCCACGACGGGCCCCGTCGATTTCACCGCCAGGTGCTCGTGCGCGACCACAGACGGATCCACGGGCACGACCACAAACGCTCGCTGCAGGCGCTCCCCGACGTTGCATTTTAAATCCACCGGCCAGCAGTACTCCTTGAGGTCTTTAGAGGGATACATTGACATTAGAATCACACTGTCTAGAACAGTGCAAGGGCCATATTAAGTTTGATTAATAAATGCAAGTCAATTAATCAAATCTTTAATTTTAAAACCATCACTGATGGAATGAACCTACATTAAGATGTGATAAAGCAGGCTGGTATATGTTATCAAAAAAAACTGTCTTTCTTACTTCTGTGTTCTTCCTCTGTAGAGTCTGTGAGCCGTATGTTGCGGGTATCTCCCAGTTGCAGTTTCTTGGTAAAGGTCAGAGCAGTGCAGTCCATCAGGCACTGAGTGGGCATCACGATGGAGCTCGGGATCTCTTGGATAAGAGACTCCTGCTCTGTACACTCCATTGTCCCCACGGCCACCAGCACCAGAGACAGGCTGCCAACACGCATCCAAAGGCTTAAATATAGGGACATGCTGTCCAGTCGAAAAAAACAACAACCCCAAAACAATGTGGAAGTGGATGTGTTTAGTTACTATTCTTCCTGCTCCTCTGGGTTTTCTTCAATCGAGGATCACAAAAGCGTGATGGTGAAAGAGCACAACGCTGTTGGAAGTTGTTCCTCTATGGGATATCTAGAGCGGTGTGCCAGCATTTCTCTCTTTTTCCTTTAATAGCTTAGCTGCAACTGCCTGACAGATATGAAATACTGTGAAGCTGTAATTGCACTCGTTCTCCTCCCCGCCCTGGCTATTTGAAAACCTTAACCCTAACTCATTCACACTCAAAACAAACACATTTGAGATAGGAATGTAATAATACAATTGATGTTTATTTAAACGGTTAAAGCACATAATCAGAGGTTAGTACAGATTAGCACAAAAAAAAAACGACAGTTCATTTTCAAACATTGCATAACATCCTTGATTTTGAATTGTCAGAAGTGCTATGTAGTACTATTAATATTTAGTATATACTGTAAATGGTTTTGTGAGAAAACACTATACTATATTTCTAGCTTGCTGTTCTCTGTTGCATGTTTTCTGTTCAAATACATCCACAGCAAAAACAAGACTTACCTTGAAGCTAAATTATTTTCAAACACAACAAAATAGACAATGTAAATATATCCCAGATATATTTAAAAAAGGCAACATTATATGCAACGCAATAACTCCCACGGCTCCTTCTTTCTCCCAGTTGAAACATGAAAACTGGAACAATGTCAATGGAATGAGAGTGCAAATGTAACTCTAACTCAAACACAAGAGAGCAGAAAACATTGAAATGCTGTTTTATTTAAGCAGAAATTAAAAATATAAAATATAGCACTTTTTTAAAGAAAAAACAACATATTTGCATGATGTTTAGTTAATGGTCAGTGCATCATGCGTATTGCTGAATGAATACAAAGCTGAGGTGAATGCAGTTGAGAGCTCTTTCTCTGGGAGAGGTTGGACTTTGGCCTGCACCGTGTTCACATTTTTGTAGGGAACACTCGACCGCAGATGGTTTGCAGAATTGATTTCCTGCCATTTGCTAATCGGGCAGTGTTGTGACATAATACTTGGCTTTTAATAGCTCTGTGTACATACAATATTTTTAACAGCTAGACTCAACACATTCATCGCAATTGTCAGACATTACCCCCTATAGTCTAGTCTGTGTTTCAGTCACTGTTACTGGAGGAATGTTTTGCTTGACCACACATACAGGTTTTCTAACAATCTATATTTGGTCTTCTAACAATTTACATTAGCCCTATGTATTGCATATCCCAGTTAAGTATGAAGTATTTTGCTTTTTTACTATCAAAATTGGCAAAAAACGTAACCAACATTTCTGCTATCAATGCTTTACACAGATTACAGGAATATCATGACCGCTGATGTAATCAGTGTTTCCCAAAGGAAGATGTGTTTGTTTCTTCACTCTAATCTAACTGTCTCAAAATGAAAACCAGAACATAAATGTTTAACTAAAAGAGAAAAAAAGAGGTCCACTGAGAAATGTGTCAAACTGAGACAACAATTTTTTTACTCTTTGTTGGTGTTGCCGGGGCCACAGCCACACGCGCGGGTTAGCGCTGCAGACGAGATTACGAGGGAGCTGAGCTCGTCCATGTACACGACGGGCACTGTCTCCTTGGAGGTTGGCTCACAGCACTGGAGCTAAAAAAAGACAGTTGGAAGAGAGGGGTGGAAGGGTGTGGCTATTTATTGGCAGAACATTGTGAAAGGCGATAGTGTTGAGTTTTTATTGGTTTTCAAAACAACCAGAGACAACATTTCTATGGTAGGCTACTGTTTGCAATTTAATTGACAAAATCAAGCTTCAGATGTTTTTCTTCCTTTTGGGGTTTTTTTATTGGCAAATCTGACAGATTAAATAAAAAATAATTGAATAAAATATGACCCAATACAAGTGAATGTGTATGTGTACCTGTGAGGGGCTGTCGTTAACAGCGGAGGGGGGGTTTGCCAGGCAACGCACATTGTTGGGGTCGCAGGGTGCGCACTGCACAACCCTGAAGCTCTCAGGGTAGATCACCCAGTTGTCCCAACCCAGATCTGTCAAACACAACACAAGGCATGGATTAATACTTCACACACACACACACACACACACACACACACACACACACACACACAGAACAAGGTATGGATTAATACTTCTATACACACACATACAGTATGGACTAATACTTTTATACACACACACACTCACACACATGCACAGGTTGTACCTTCCAGGGAGATTTGAGATACCAGTTGACAGCACTTGAGGTCTGTGCTGCTGCCAACTCCAGGTGCCACCTCAGGTGAGTTGTCCGACGGAGCAGAACCTGAGGGAACATTCAGACAAAGACACTCATGTACAACTTTTAGTACAATCAGTCAAAAAGGGTATTTAAAAGAAAGTTTTGTATTTTTGTATATGTAAATTAGGAGCACAACATCTAGTACAATCAGTCGAATCAGTGAAGTAGAATAATAATAGTGTACTAATAATTTGGGGGCAGGAAAAGTCGAGTCCCCCTTAGTCGCCAAAACCCATATGTCTGAATAAAGGTATTTCACAGCCTATCAAATGCCTGCAACTATGCAGTTTGTGCATGCTTACAGATTCCTGCCTCCTTTGCCGGAAGCGAAAGAAAGTGAAATGCTCCATTCAACCAGAGACTACAGATGCCCTAAACCCTACCTGCTCATTAATGACATACATCTAATAAAAGCATCATCGTAATGACAAAATAGTAAAAACAAAAAATTAAAAAAAGGAAATCGTATTGGTAACTTTTTTTGTGTCGTTTTTGGACTAAAAATATGCATTACTTGGACCTGTTCTTTTCTTAACATAATGTTTTGTTTGTTATGTAATGTTCCCCTACCCTTGAATCTGTGGCCAATAGCGCTGAAGGTGTGTTTCCACTGTTCTCTGATAGGGGCCAGCTGACCCATGGGCAGCTGTGGCTCCACCTGCAGGTTCAGGGCCCGAAGCAGACTCCTCCTGATGGAAGGCAATTCATTCCTCTGGCACCTGAAACTGCAACACAAAACAAACACACCCATACATTTTATACATTGCACCCAATCGAGTAGTAAATGATCGACTGAACTGAAAATATAACAAGCTGTCAAATTTACAGCAAAGCCAAACCAAATGTTGTGTTTTTAACACCTATACATTGTTTTTTAACAGTATTGCAAAATGATTACTAGGGATGTCCGATATTATCAGCCCACCGATATTATCGGCCGATATTGGCATAAAAAATCAATATCGGAAAATATCGGTATCAGTTTTTAAAAAAGCTCAAAATAACTAAAGTGGCCTATGGCGTGTTATACCTTGTTGGAAAGCTCTAATTGTCCTGAATCGAATGCAAGCGACCATTTTCTGTTAGTACAAAGACAGTGTGAAATAAATAAACACTTTTTTTGAAATAATTTCAGAAATCTGTTATGTTTCAAGTGACGACGTGGTTTGATGACATCATCAAACGTGCCACGCCGTCTCAATAACAAGCCTGGGCATGTGCGGCCGTGTAGTGGGACGCTAGTTGTAGCTGTAGTTATGTCGGTGGTTTGGAATTATTTCAAAGTTTGGAATTATTTAAAAGTTTCCGCATATATCGGTATCGGTATCGGTTGATATCGGTATCGGAAATTAAGAGTTGAACAATATCGGTTAACGGTTATCGGTAAAAAAGCCAATATCGGACATCCCTAATGATTACTGTTGTCTTTGGCTTGTCTTGTGTATCAATAATTTACACTGGTAATGCCTGCACTGAATAGCATGCCATCACTCCTTGCCATCTCTAGTATTATACCACAGGTCAAGTTAACCATATATCAAAACTGGATAAAACTCTCAGATTCCCCCCCACTCCCCTGAAGATTTATGAGAACCTTTGAGATGTCTTCTTGACACCATTAATCAGAACCTCTGGCTCTGTGCTATTTTTCAAAAACAAAACCCTGGATTGTCTAACCTGTGTTGGTCATAAATGGGATCGACGGTGGGTCCTCCTTGGTGGTCTTCCTTTGGTGGCATGACGAACGCGACCACTAGCGAAGAGCCCAGCAGGACTGTCGTGGCGACGAAGGCGAGGGCCATTTTTTAATGTTTGGACGCGTGATGTGGCGTGATGGTGACAGCAGTGTTGGCGCTGCTGGTGTCGGTGGAGGTATGATGCGACTAGACGTGGGGATGCTGTAGTAGCTATTGTTTGGTGGGGGCCCTGGGAACCTGGCTTTTTATCTTCATTTGCACCCGCTTGGCCTTGAGATGCTTAACATTGTTGTCTTAGCCCCCCTTTTTGGTGTTCAGAGGACAATCTGGCAGAGAGAGAGAGAGAAAGAGAGAGAGAGAGAGAGAGAGAGAGAAAACCCCTGAAGATTGTGAAAGAGGTAGAGAGAGAAAAAATGCCAAAGACCACACTTGTGTGGTATGAAAAGGTGATTGAAATAGTTACATCCTTTTATGACCACAAATGACACTATAAATCTATTTCAAATTTAACTATATTAATATATAACAACTGCCATCAACCAAAAACAAGGATTATTGAAATGTATAGATTTAAACATGTACAAATGATGTACATGACATTCAGAAACAAAAGAGGACCAGTTCGTTCCTATCCAAGGGATAGTATTTGTCACACTTTCATACTGGATACTAAAATGCCCTTGAATTGGCTTCATTGATTTGAACATACATATTTGAATTGTGCATAAGTCTTGAAGTTTGTCTTGTATAAAAAGTCAGCTAACTTCCCTTGCCCAAATTAGATTTTAAATTGTAATCCACTGACAGGACAAGGAATATACTTTTGAACTGTTTTCAACCTACAATGACTGCTAATTTGCATCATACATCCTTGGTCCCAATGAAGGGTGCATTATAAGTTGAATGTATTATTATTATTATTATTATTATATTATTATCTAATTTTTCTAATTTCTTCTTTTTCCAAAAACTGCTTTATTAAGGAATGTTATGTTATATTGCGATTATACCAGTTGCAAACAAAACAAAAATATGAAATATAATTAAAGTGTCATATTGCGGGGCAATTTGCTCTCAAAAAAATAATTTTTGTATCCTATGGAAACTGTGATTCAATTTACATTGGATCTGACTAATACCTGTAAAAAAAAACAATCAGTCATGTCCATAGGCTACTATGCAACACAAATGGTAGTTTACTATTCCAGCCAGTAGGGAGATCCTTAGAAACGACCTGGCAACTGAGATGCTTGAAAGTTTCAAGCTCCTGAGTCAGCCAGCCAACTTGAGCTAATGCTTTCTAGAGATCATGGGATTTCCTAATTTGAATAAATACCAGACATTTAAACACACAAGTGTGTTGCTAGCTCAATGTTGTTGTAACGTAATTTTTTTTTTAATGGACAGATTTTGCTACTATGCCCACAAATTTCACATACATGTTTAAGCTAGTAGTGCCGTGTTATGGGTGGAATCAATGGCCGGGTAATACTCATAGTTATGAGGCATTTTTCATAATAATCCTCGACAAGTTGTGCTGTTAGAATAATGTAAAGTAAAGAAAAGTGCTTATTTTGCACTTCGCGGAGGCAAACGTTCTAACCCCCGCGCTGTGCATTATCTTTCAATAGCCGCAGAGTGGAATATCCTGCTTATACCATGGCCACTTGCAAATCATTCAAATATAAGGGTGTTAATTCATATTTTTGGCCATTTTTTTGTCTCAAAATAAAAACTTTTAGCTTGCACTATTTATTGTGTTTTTTCCATGGACACAATTTGAAACTACGTCCGTGAAATTCACATGTATTTGTAAGCTAGTATCACAATTTCAGTGAACCAGCAGATGTGCAGATGCCAATGACAGAGCAGTCACATAACTTCCGAGGACGACTGGAAGATTTGATTATTTTTATTTGGTATAATGAGAACTGTATTACTCTGTCTCCAGCCAATCACAATGGAGTATCAGAACTTCAAAAAGTACAGGAATTTGGGGGTGGGGCTTCCAGCGCTGAACTTTTCCCTCCATTTGCAAAGCAGTAAATCACGATCAACAAGGCAACAATACCGCGCACAGCTTTGTCCGTGTTGGTTGGCTGAAGGGCTGGCCGGAATACATGATTTCAAGTTCCAGATAATCAGTCTGACTCGGGCCAGGTGAGGCTGTAAACCAGCTATCAACCACACACGTTCCACAACCTACTTCCAATTACCGCAAAGCAAGTAGGGGGTTTGAACATTGTGCAAGTTTTGATGAAATTGCTCGGCAGGACTAGTGCTTATCACCCGAAAATAAATCTCACAGGCGCTATTGTGGGTGACGGATCGCCATAAAAGGAAAAAACATTGCTACCTGTTCTATTCATATTTAGGAAATTACCAAGCCGTTATTATCAGTAGGTAGAGCTTTTTGGTATCTTTTGGTCTCGACTAAACATTGAAATAGCTTAATACATTTGAGATTGGAATACCTACCGAACGAACAAACATTCATATATTCGGGCTCAGGCCTTTGGCTCACCATTATGATCTGTACTAAACCCAAAATACTCCCAAACAGGGGCAGAGGCAATTTTCTTTTTTACTAGTATGCTATCCCCACAACTCGCAGTCACCATCTTTCTCAGCTCAGCTGCCTGCCTGTGTTGTGTACTACAATACAACCTAATCTTCGGGGGTCTTTAGACTGCGGTGGAAACGCAGACAACAACAAACTGAAGGAATCTCTTAGTTCCTCCAAAAATAGTTCCTAGGACTAAAAGCTGCGGGCTCTGGGTGGAAACACAGCTTAGATTACCCTTCTCTGAGGCCCAAAGAGGGTCACAACCAAGAAACAACATTTCCTCTTGGCCTGAGGTGAACCCACTCACAAATGTTGCTTTTGTGGATGAGTTGAGTAAATATGCAGGCTGTAATTTATCATAGGAATGCAGTGAGCAGTGGAAAAACACCTTCAGTACTATTGGCCACAGATCCAAGGGCACCTCAGGGGAACATTAACAAACACAACATTACAGAATTGCTTAGGACAAGCCGAGACGTGTGTCTGTGTGTGTGTGTGTGTGTACATTACAATGAATTGCCAAAAATAATGTTACCATATTGCATATGTTACCACACAGACATGTGTATCGAGCATCCGAGATAAAAGGTGAGAGGAGTATGATAAAATATAGTTGAACTTCATTAATCTCAAAGGAAATTCTTGCGCTGGTCCGATGTTTCTGCTGTCCCTCCTGCAGAAGGGGGAGGAGTTATACGGTTTGATGGCCACTGGTAGGAAGGACTTCCTGTGGCGTTCTGTGGTGCACCTCGGTGGACTCAGTCTACAGCTGAAGGTGCTCTGATATGACTCCATTGTGGCATGCAGGGAATTAGATATATTTTCCATAATACTGGGTAGTTGTGGCACATATACAATTACTACAATGTTTTATCACTCTCCTACTCTCTGGAAAATACACACACATACACTGAGATACACACATACACAAACACGTCTTTGTTCTACAAGCTGATATTACTTAATAGTATACGTGGTTGGACAATGCTTTCACATGAATCATTTTATATTCATCCATTTTTACATAGATACACACACCACACACACACACATGCACGCACACACACACACACACACACACATTCTTCTACAAGCCAGCAGTTGGACACATGAATCATTCTTTCATTCATACGTAGTTTACACACACACTCTGAGACACACACACACACACACATATTGAAAAAAACAAAAAACACGGTACAATTCATCGACCCATAGTGTCTGCCAGTGACAAATCCTGCTAATGATTTCCAAACACACAACTCATCCATTCATAGGAAAACTCAGTCTAATTCCGTCTTTATAACCTCCGATAGTACGAATCATTAATTTGTAAGGATATTCGATATTATAGCATAAAATAACAGAGGGAGCCTCCACCTAAATTCGTAAATTTGGATTCCCTTCACGGAGTCAGATTGGCAAGATAGTTAAATTATAAAATAAAATGTAACTTAGGCCTACCAATCTGATGATCTCAAATTGGGTTCCTGCCGACAACACCATTTGTATTAAAACATTTTAACACATTCACATTTCTTGTGGGACACTTCTTGACATCAAAAGAAGACACACTATAACACATTTCACCTCTAAGGTGAATTAATACAAAGTGTGTTGAATTAATTAATAATAAATTAAAGAAGGTGTAATTTTTGCGTGACACACACACACACATACACACACTGACATACATACACACACTGAGACACACACACAGTCACATAGAATGAAACCACCCCACTCCACACACACACACACACACACACACAGACACACACTGTCTCACACACACACAAACACGGGTTCATCCCAGGACACCAGATCCAAGTTCACGGCGGGCCATGGAAAGCTTGGAAGCTTTTTTTAAATCGTTGAAGACCTTGAACGTCTGACATCTCCAACTATAGACTCGTCCCATCGCAGTCATGTGGGGAGTGACTCTGCTGACAGCTGTTGCTGTCAACACACAATCACAAAGCACTCCACAAAGAGCTCTTATGTTGCACTGAAGGTTTGAGGAGGATGCTGCAGGTGCCCCTCCCTGAGACACTTTAGTATTATTATTATTAGGGGTCCAAGCAGCGAAGCTGTGGGAACCGTCTTCTTCTTCTTCTTCTTCTTCTTCTTCTTCTTCTTCTTCTTCTTCTTCTTCTTCTTCTTCTTCTTCTTCTTCTTCTTCTTCTTCTTCTCCTCCTCCTCCTCCTCCTCCTCCTCCTCCTCCTCCTCCTCCTCCTCCTCCTCCTCCTCCTTCTTCTTCTCTTCTCTCCTCCTTCCTCTCTTCTTCTTCTTCTTCTTCTTCTTCTTCTTCTTCTTCTTCTTCTTCTTCTTCTTCTTTATTGTTCTCCACTAAAGTGTGTTGTGCAGCAACAACCATAAGACCTATGAACATAAAACTTTACAACATGGTCCCAAATTCCCCCACTACTCAGGCCCCAAAACCTGAGTCAATCTGTCAATCCGTTTCCAATATACAAGCCAATCAATTTTTATCAAAATGCCTAAGTACAGTAGATGTCTTGTATCTCGTCAACACTAATTTTCACGAAACTTCAAACGTATGATCTTTATGTAGCCTATGTATCAAAAAGAAATAATAATAATAAAATAATTCGAACAAAAACCATGGGACCCCTAATAATAACAATAATAATAATAATAATAATAATAATAATAATAATAATTTGTTGTGGATGGTTGCTATGGTGTTCTGGGTGGTTGCTAGGGTTTTCTAGGTGGTTTCAATGGTGTTCTAGGTGGTTACTAGGGTGTAATAGGTGGTTGCTAGGGTGTTCTGGTGGTTGCTAGGGTATTTAAGGTGGTTGCCAGGGTGTTCTGTGTGGTTGCTAGGGTGTTCTGGGTGGTTTCTAGGTGGTTTTGTGCTCATGTTTGTTCAGTGTCCTCAACCCGTGTGAGCTTTGAGTCTGAGGAGGAGGGGGAGGGTGGAGACAACTCTCTCCAATATTGTCAATTTGAACTGCAGTGCCCATTTTAAACACTTAGTGTCATTCACATTTCATCTTCCAGAAAATGGTAATCTTGTTATTGAATATGTATTCTAAGTTACATTTCTTGCTCCTCGGACCTTCAATTCTGCTCTGTGTGATTATGTGTGCAAGGGGAGCATCTTGCATCTTTTTAAACTATTAAACTATTAAACAAAAATAGTTAACATGAACCCCATTATTACATGATAACTAGGCAATTAGTTAACTGTTAATTAATTAACAGTTAACTTATTACTGCATTAACTAATGATAATTAATGTACCATTATTGTAAAGTGTTACCCACAAGCCTTTATTTTGCTTATTCAGGGCTAATCCTAATCCACTTACAACTTGTTGTTTTGATTAAGTGGTCACTGGGGATTGGCCAAGACACTCGCCTGCATAGTAGACGACGACAAGCAGGTCAGTTTTGTGGCTTAAAGACGGTGGTAAACAAAGGGGGTACTGGGTTAGAGACACAAAAGCAATGAGCTATAGGTGTCCTTGAAGAAGTTGTGTTGGCAGTGTGGTGGAAATTATGCAAATGAAGAAGGTAAACTTTGTTTATAGGATGCGGAGGAGCTGCTGGGAATTAACACTTTAACTGTAGCCAGGTAAGGTTTTTGTTTACAAGGTCCTGGCGGTGGATTTCACTCTGAGAGTTGAATTGACTGCGATTTGTATATTTAAAATATCCTGTGATCAAGTAGGATTCTGGTTGTATCATTGGAACTTATTACCATTTGCCTAATATGTAATGTAAGACATGGTACAGTGAATAACGTGCTTGCAGCAGTTGTATACAACAAAATGCTACAGCCAGTTGTAATCCCTGGCAATACATACCTGTTGTTCAAAATGTGTTTTACACTTCATATCAGTCAGTTAAATGGATTACCAACTGAATGAATGCTTTATTTTATGCACCCACACCACTCTTTCAGGTGCAGAGACATGCTGACCCTCGGGGATATATGAATATTGATTTGAATATTGGTTTCTTTGGCAGTGAAGAAACCACAACAGGACATGGGGTGTGGGATGGTGAAGACAGCAGCACCCCGGGGGAAGAAGAGAGGTAGGACAAGATCCACTTGTGTTGTTCATAGTTCCCCAGGAGATAACCACATAGACAAATATCTATACTGAGATAGAGCAAGAGAGAGAGAGAGAGAGATATTCATCTGTCAATAAACAGATATATATTTGTTTCATTTGAATCGTTTGTCTCCATAAATTGTTTAGCTTTGCCTCTGTTTCTTGTGTTTTACTTTCCCCAGAACATATCTCTGTTCCAGGTAAGTACATTTAAAGTTAGATGTTCCTGATCTGTTTTAATATCTTGTACATTTTTCACATTTCTATGAATGATAAATGTAACTATTTATTTTAACTCTATGCTAACTGTGAAGCTGCCACCGGTGAGTCTTTTGATCCATTACTATTATTTGCTATTTACTACTATTGAGTGCTTTTATTTATCCAAAGTGACTTACAGTGAGTTCAGATACAGGTCATTAAGGAGCAGAGCGGGTAGTGGCTGAGCCATGCCTACATAGGCTGTGGATATTTGGGATCGAACCCAGGACCTTTTGGCTCAGAGTTACCATAGCTACACTTTACTATCCTGCCTCCTGTAGCAGTAAACCAAACTGCAGTTTGTGTTGTTTTGGAGGAACAGGAACACGGCATAATACACATGTAAGACTATGGTTTATATGTTTCTCCTCCATCCATCCATCCTTCTTCTCCTCTCCAGCCATGAAGGCAGCTCTTCTGATCCAGCGCTGGTACCGCCAGTACGTGGCCCGCCTGGAGATGAGGCGCAGGTGCACCTGGAACATTTTCCAGTCCATCGAGTACGCAGGAGAACAGGATCAGATCAAGGTGCGTTATCCTAAAATAATCATCTGCCTTTGAACACTGATGTGGACATTCCTATCCGCCATGTTTTCCGGCCAAAAAAGATGGCCTTTCTTTATTTAAAATATATGCCTGTATCTGAATATTCATGAGTAATTACATGTATTTCATTCAATCACATGTATTTGATGATTGATCGATGGTTAATAATTTGCCTCATCATTTCCAGCTCTACAATTTCTTCGGCTACCTGATGGACCACTTCACTCCAGCCAGTAGTGAGAGTGAGATAATCCCTTTCATAATCCCATTCAGGTCCTCTTAGATTATTAGACAGTGAGCCAATCTCCATTTTAAGCCAACCCCCCCCCCCCCCCCCCCCCCCCCCCCCCCTTCGCTGATTGGCTCTGCCTCCTTACGCTGTCTTCCCGTCTCTCATCAGGAAGTCTCATCTCTCATATATTCCGCGAGAATGACGTCGTCCGTGATACCGAATGGGAGCGGTACTTCTGCTACAAGAGCATCGAGGTGCCTGATGGTTACCATGGGCCCCACCTCACCTTCCCAATGACCTTCTGTGAGGCGTCCAAGCTGGTGGAGGCCTTCAAGCACAAACAAGTAGGTGCACAGGTGGTGGTGCCGCACCTGTCATTTGAGCTGCCTTAGCCCGTGTATGCAAATGGAATCACATGTGATCATATCAAGGCTAATTCCTATTTTTATAATTGGTGGCACTAGCTGTAGATCTCCCACAGACACACAGTTTTATTTAAATTGAATTTTTTGTAAAGCGCCTTGGGTCCTATAAAAGGCGCTATAGAAATCAAATGTTTTATTATTATTATTGTTATTACTATTACTATTACCCTATTACTAACACATTAACCCTATGACTGACACTAATAATCACACCCATTATTATAGGGTTCATCTTAGTAATAAGGTTTTGCAGTTGAACATTTTTTTAAATGTATGCTTACTGTACATCAGCGCTCTGTACTACAACTACAACAATTAGCCATCAATAACACATTTAGCAAGTTTTGCTTTCTTCCCCAGAGAATCGCTCTTTTCTGCTCCCCATGATCCACCGTATCTGGGTTTCTGTTCTTCCGTGTTTTCGTTATTCCCAGTAGCTGCTCCATGCCCGGTATGTCCTGCAGCTCCTCGGAGAAGCGTGGAAGCTCCTGAGAATCCTTCCAAATATTAATTACGTCTCCACCTGCCACTCAAAGGAGATCACCATATGCGGTACACACGCACACACACACACACACACACACACACACACACACACACACACACACACACACACACACACACTATGTGATTTTTTTCTCATATAAGATGAAAAACATGAATTTTTTTTGTCCTAGGAGACTTACATGGGCAATTAGAAGATCTGTTATTAGTCTTTTATAAGGTACGTACAGATGTAGACACAGTTCACCAACAAGTAGGCTAATAAAGGTAATATTTTAATTGTACTTGGTTTCCATTGTAAAATAACTGCACCTCTCGTCTTTCGTCTTGCAGAATGGCCTGCCTTCCCCTGAGAAGCCCTACGTTTGGAACGGAGACTTTGTGGACCGTGGCAAGAGCTCCATGGAGATCCTCCTCATTCTGTTTGCCTTCCTGCTGGTGTATCCCAACGGGGTCCACCTCAACAGGGGAAACCATGAGGACCACATTGTTAACCTGAGGTGCGCCTACCAGACACACCAGCAGTAGCTACCCCTTCCCTTCCTATACCTCAACCCTAAACTATCTATTCTATGTTCTCTCATGTTCTTTCGTTCATCCTCTTAATGGCCTGAAGCCGAACTCAATAATTGTCCTGTGCATTGTTTACTTGTTGCAGATATGGTTTCACCAAAGAAGTGCTTGGAAAATATAGGGTAGGTTTTTGGAAATGTTGCATATTTAACATTTCAACAACTTTCATTTTCCCCATAATTCCCCATATTGCTATTTTCTATAGTGAACACGGATTAACTTCAGCTGGGCATATATCTAAATTTGATAAGACCAAATGACAATTTCAGTGTGTCCATGGGACCAAATAATGGCACACTCAGAAAACTCTGAGCTCAATTTTGTGTTTTGTGGGCGCGACCAAAGTTTAAGAAAACGCTGTTCTATAGGTTCATGGCAAGAAGATCCTGAAACTCCTGCAGAAGATCTTCAGCTGGCTGCCCCTGGCCACTGTGATCGATGGCAAGGTGCTGGTGGTTCACGGGGGGATATCCGACACCACAGACCTCAACATCATAGCCAGGATGGAAAGACACAAGGTAAACTTTACGGCAGAACCAGTGGAGTTCACTCATTGATTTCTACACACCACAAAGAAAAGTCTTCGATTTGTCTATCTTTTCATTTGCCCATACCTCCGTGAATATGTGGCACACAGTACGTGTCTGCTCTCCGGCCGCCCAAGAGAAGTCACCCATCGGCCAGCAGTAACAGAAGATCTCTTCACCACACCGAGGAAGGTGAGGAGAAGAACCACCAAGGGACAAGGGTCGATCGGCGGTGGGAGGCCTGCTCTCCGGCCAACCGTGTCCCAGGCCCGGGCTCCGGTTCCAGGCACAGTGTCCAACGGCGTTCGATCCATGGTGTATCCACCATGAGCCGCCGTAGCGAGGCAGTGGAGGAGGAGCTGAGGAGGAGGCGGCAGCAGGCCGGTCTCAGCCAGTCCCTCAATGAGCTGAGGAGGCTGGTCTCCTCCTCCTCCTCCTCCTCTGACGATGATGCCTCGGACTCAGAGCCCCAGACCCCCGATGATGACGAATGGAAACAAGTGAGTGAGAAGGGAAAGAAGATCATTAGAGCTTTGTTTTTGTAGTTTCAATGAAGAGATTACGGGTGACTCCCAGCCAAATCATTCTGGGTTCGAACCCCCAATGTCCGCACAGTCTACCTGTAGGCATCCTTTGAGCTAGATGCCTCTAACCCCTACCTGCTCATTAATGACAAGCAAAAAATTACAAATTTAAATTAAAGCATCTTCTAAATTATGAAATAGGAAATATGAAAACCTAAATCAAAGCAGAATTAGCATTCCCATAAGAGTGGAACAAATTTAACTAAAAAACATCAAAATATTTATACTAGTCTTTTTTGTTGTTGTAATTTGATATGTATATGCTCATCATTAACCAATGCTGCGTTGTTGGGATTACAAACATGAACGATGTGGTGTATCTGTGTCAGATGGTGGACATCCTGTGGAGCGACCCCATGGCCCAGGACGGCTGTGAGCCTAACCAGGTGCGGGGTGGGGGCTGCTACTGGGGGCCAGACGTCACGGAGGAGGTGCTGGGGAGACACCACCTCCAGCTGCTCATCCGCTCGCACGAGTGCAAGCAGGACGGCTACGAGTTCTGCCACAACCGCAGGGTGGGTGGTATTACTATTTTTAGCAAAATCAATATCAGTTTAAATGTACGCTAATGTAAGTAATATCGCATGTTGGGAGGAATTTCTAAAGGCATAAAGATTAGGACTATTAAACCTGCACTATGTACCTTTTCCCATGAGCAAGTGGCTTGGGTTGTAGCTAGTTATAGCTATAACATTGGATGGATTGACTCATGGATGGACGCGTTTCATTCCTGAAAAACATTCTAGTGCAGCTATTTTTGTAATGGAGTAAATAGCTGCGGTAGAAAAGTTACATAGTGCAGGTTTAAATAAGGCAAACTGAATGAAACTTTCCATTTAAACAAACCACAACAAACAGGGCTTGTCTGTTTGGTCCACAGGTGCTGACAATATTCTCAGCGTCCAACTATTACGAGGTGGGCAGCAACCGGGGGGCGTACATCCGCATGGGCCCTGACCTGGTTCCCCACTTAAACCAATACCAGTCCAGCCAGACCTGCCGGACACTCACCCTCAGACAGAGGTACCCCCCGACCACACTACCAACCAACCCCCCCCCCCCCAACCACACCACACCACACTCTTTCCCACCGTGGGAAAGAGTTTTCTTTTTGTACATTTTTCTTGTGCCCAAAGGAAGGGAGATAAGGAGGGACAAGGGCATGGTTTGATCGGGCATGTGGAACTACTATTTACTATTTAGTAACTTAGCTGCAGACTCTTTTATCCAAAGCGACTTGACAGTGAATTCTGATACAGGTCATTAATGAGCAGGTAGAGGTTCGGTCATCTTGCGCAGGGATGCCTACAGGTAGACTACAGGGGGATCGAACCCATAACCTTTCGGCTATAGAAGTTGAACACCCTAACCACTAAACTATCCTGCAGCTTAACAGACATTTTTATTTCACTACATCATAATACTGAACACAGAAAGATAAATACAGTATGATCTATGATGCAATATGGTTATGTGTGTCTGTGTGTGTGTGCGTTTCTCAGTGTTGGGAGAACAGAGCGGTCGGCTCTGTGCGCTTTGAGGGAGCAGCTATTCGCCCACAAGTCAGATCTCCTCGCTGCTTTCCAGCAGTATGATCCTAACAACACAGGTATGTTCACATCGCTATAGCAACCATTCAGCTTCATTTGATGGGCTTGAAAGCACATCGTACACTGCCTGGATGAGAAATTTGATGGGGTGTGGCTCGGCTCATGTTCCTCTCGGCCACAGTCTACCGTCTTGTCCAAGCTCCCTGTTGCTTCATTCCCACAGTCTTGCAGGTTCTCATCTCCTCCACTGCTGCTCTCACCTCCTCCTGAACTAGGCGGTGTTCATTTGAGGAGTTGGAAAGGATCCTAGCCCAGCTCGGCCTCGTGTGACCACTCCTACCAGCCTCTTGTTGTGACGCAAGCTTGCCTCTGCCTCCTGAACAGCTTCCTCTGCCCCCTGGATCCCTGTTTTAGCGTGTGATGCTTTTTGGAGTGCAATGGCTCAGGCTCTTTGGCAGCCCCAGCCATCTCCCGAGGTGGTAGCTGACCCACCTCTCTAAGGTCTCGACTGTCGAAGTCGGACCTGCATAGACGAGCCAGACTTGTCCACGGATTTCGGCCAGCCGTCCAACTCAGTGCAGGTCGACTGAATGGATGTCGTGTCCCTCAGAGAGCTGTCAAAAACCTTACCTAAGCTCTTGACTGGCTTCGGTTGGGATGGCTGTGCCTGCAATGTTGAACCGGAACTTGTCCTCCACCTTCCCTTTCCTCAGCACCATAGCGCTTGTTTTGGCTGGTGTGAAACGCACCCGGCCCACTCCACCAGCTTTTTGAGCAGCGTGGGACTGATTCTGTGGTGACCGTGAGGTCATCCATGAATGCCCTGATGGGTGGTTGCCATTGAGAGGAATTGGTTCTGGGCCCTCTACACTCAGCAGACTTAGTGAGCATGTTCATGGCTAGGGAGAACCGTGTCACAGAGATAGCGCACCCAGTGATGATGCCGATCTCCACCTTGTGCCAACATTGAATTGCTCCTGAAGAGACCCACATCCTGAAGTTGCTGTAGTAATCAGCGATGAGGTCTCTGATTCCACTGGGGATGTGATGTTTGGTCAGTGTGAGCTGCACCAACTTGTGTGGGGTGGAGCCACAATACTGACAGGTTGCCCTTGTTCTCTCTGGCCTCTCTGATGAGCTGTGTCACCACACCGGTGTGCTCCAGGCAGCCTGGCATCCCTGAAATGCCACCGTTCTGGACTGATGTGTCACGCTCTCTTTCCGGGTCGCTGTACTTTTTTAGCACTTTTTAAAATTGAGAGATTACAAGTGCATTGGACAGAAAGAAGAATCAAGCTAGAAAGACTCCTCTCCCTGCAATACAGATCTTTCTGTTCACTGGGAGACAACATAGCAGTGCAACTCAGCAGTGATGCTTATTCATCCCCATCTAGTGGCTGTGTATGGAAGCTAACCCATGATGTTACTGGGAGGGCTAAACTTCAGTGCTGTGGTCCGTCCACTAGGGGTGATCTCTCTGAAGCACTGGGCCAGTGCCATGGAGGGGGTGCTGAAGCTGGGTCTGCCCTGGCGAGTACTGCGCTCGCAGCTGGGCACCAGCACCCAGGACGGCAGGCTGGACTACCGGGAGTGGATCCAGGAGCTGGTCTTCACAGAGCCCAAACCTGAGGTCCATAGTGTGTGTGTGTGTGTGTGTGTGTGCCTGTGCAAGTGTAAAGTTTTTGCATGCATGACATACTATCATGCTGATATTTATTGATTATTGAACAGACAGACAGACAGACAGACAGACAGACAGACAGACTGTCGGCACTGCTATTAATGTAACTGTTTAAAATGAACACGCTGTCCCTTTAAATGTCAGCTGTCCAATGCCAACATCTTGGAGACCATGTACAGAAACCACTCCAACCTGGAGACCATCTTCAGGATCATAGACACAGACCACTCAGGTGAGACTCAGATAAGCCTCTTTTTAGCTGTCTGTATTCACTCATCTATATATTTATGGAATATACATAATCTTATACTTTTATCCAAAGTGACTTACACTGAAATTCATATTCATGGGAGTAAGGATCAGTCGGGGTCATCTCGCTCTAGGATGCCTACAAGTAGACTGCAGACATCTGGGTTTGAACCCAGAACCTATCTTTGAACACCCCAGTGACCGCCACACTATCCAGCCCCCACTACAATACTATCGGCGAATCAACATCTAAATGACCGTAAAAACAAAAGGCAGCAAAAAAGATCAGAAAAAAAATCTTTAATAAAAGAACAGCAGTGTAGTTGTAGCGGGGAGTTGATATGAGTACTGGCTTTTAGGAAACCACCAAGCTTGTGTGGGAAAAACTGTTACCTCCGAGTGCTCTTTCCTCTCAACATTGACAAAGCCCATGAAGCTATAAACACAATCTTTCACTGTATTACCCTTGGTCAAATTCAGTATAACGTCATCTAGGTTTCTCATTGCTGACCTTGTGACTTTGTTCTATTTCTGACCTGGTTGTGCTTATCGTCGCAGTGTCCTCTAAAGTATCATTTAGCAAGCTGCTCTTTAAGCTATTGTAATCCAATTGTACTATCAGTAAATATTTTGGTAAGAAGTATCTACAACACTTGTTTTGGTACCAAAATGTGAATTCTTTCCCACAGCTACGAGTCCAGCGTGTAGTCAAGTATTACAGTGTTGCACTTTTTTTTAGGTTAAGGATTTTTAAATATAGTTGTTTATAGTTTATGTTCATTGTCAGTATTGCCTAATTAAAATGACAAGGCATCACTTGTGTTTTTTCAAATTTTTGCTATGTGCTGCACCATCCAAAACACTGGCCATTAAATCTTTGCACCTAAAAACAAGTCTGCATTGTATCTAACCTTAAATCCAAAAAGTCTCATTCTGAAATCAGCATGTAGATGACTACAAATCTTTATACATTGCTGTTGTCAGTGCAGCATTTTGCGCTGGAAGTGGATTCAGCAAGTGAACACAACAGACACAATTCCACCTCACATTTAAACAATGCCTTATAAAGGTCATCTTGACACCGCAGCTAGCCGTAACCAAGACACTCAAATTGCCAACGGGATAAAACAAATCTTCCCCCCTCGTCCAGGTTTGCTGTCATTCGAAGAGTTTCGTCAGACCTGGAAACTCCTGAGCTCCCACCTCAAGACAGAGATCGACGACGAGGCCATCGCTGACCTGGCCCTCAGCATCGACTTCAACAAGGACGGCAGCATCGACATCAATGAGTTCATGGAGGCCTTTCGCCTGGTGGCCCTCACTGCACACCCATAGACTATAGACTGGGGTTGGGGGGGGGGGGGGGGTCTGGCTCCATATAAACATAATCACACCTACTGAAGGGATTGTATATGCTTATTTTAGTTTAAGATAGTTCGACTATTCTAACCGGTGCACAATTCGTTCAAGAGAAAATGTGTGTGAACGTATTTTAAACGTTGGCTGCTGAACAATAAAGACATGCATTACGAGTGACTGGGGGGGGTGGGGGTGGGACTTGGGTGTGATTTGTGAAATATATAATCTATACATTACACATACGATTAATGGTCTTTTACAGGCCCATAATTATATTAAATAATTATGGGATGGTGGTCATCTAAAGATTGAATATACAGAATTGTATATCACACTGGAAATACCTACTCATGCATGTGGCTTACATTAAAAAAAAGTGCTTTTCCATTTTGACGTCAATGTAATGTCTCTTGAGATTAAGCGCTGTATACTTGAATCAGTTTAACTGCAGCCAGTCCAGTCTGATTAGGAATACAAGACATGTCCTATAAACCCACTAAACAGCTGTTCTTACATAATGCAATTTAATCATTAAAAACATGTCGTTTGGTATAAAGAATATACAGTACCTATATATTAAACTGAAGCCAATATTTGGGACAAAGGGATCCCCCCCATTTTATACAGTCTAGGATAATTTGTGTCGGATGAAAGAAAGTCTTCAAGGATTTTTTTATTTATTATTAAAACATGGAGCTCGTCATGTCACAAAGGCAATGAAAAACCTATTTACAATGAATTCAATTTTGTTGTACAAACAATTGCCAAAGTCTGATCAATAGGTGAGTCAGTGTAGACAGTTGAAACCTATCCACTACCCTTCGTTAGTACAGAAAACACAGCGGGAGCAGTTAGTGGATCTCCTGAACATTATGCTGGTGTAACTGCAAAAAAAATTGTTCAGACATGTACGACGTTGGGTCATCTTAACCTTGTTCTCACATCTCAAGCAACTACATCTTTTCAGTTTTTTTGCTGTATGCATGTTTTCATGTGACGGTGTGAAAGAACACCGAGTTTGAGGTTGTGGTGCTTGTATGTTAAGGTGGGGTGGCTGTGTTTCAGCTGTGGACCCCGCCTCGGATGTGTCCGCTGTCCGTCAGCCCGTGCTCTATGAGCTTGATGTCCTCCAGGTCGTCCTTGATCACGCTGATCAGGTGGCTCAGGCCCTCCTGCTGCTGCTTCAGGTGCTGGAGAAGGAGAGAGAGTTTTTATATATAATAATAATAATAATAATAATAATAATAATAATAATAATAATATCGGCCGATAACGATCCATGGCCGATGTTAATGTTAAATGGCAAACCATAAGTAATAGAAATTGCATAGGCACACACACACACACACACACACACACACTTGTAACGGCGGCCATATCTCACCTGTTTGATTTCCCGGAGAACGTCAGCGTCCACGTTGTAGCGCTCCTCCGACCTCACCGCCCCAAAGTGGTTCTGCATCCGGATTTGTGACATCAACTCATTTAACCGCCCCTGGTTTATAAAAACACAGTGCAGAAATGTGTTAATATTATGGAGCCAAACAATTCCTACGTCTATTAAAAATTGGTTTAAAAACAGATTGAATTCAGCCATAGTATAGTACATGCCATAGCTGACATCAAACCAACCAACATCAAATCACTAATTAAGTTGCCAAATTCATGAAGCATTGGGCAACAAATGCAACATTTGACACCCCCACACACACTCACACACACACGCAAAGACACCCACCCACCTTGAACTGCGTGGGGGCATTGAGTTCAGACTGGATGGTGTCCAGCTGCACCCTGAGGTGTTCCTCGTCCACCTGGATGGCGTAGCCGCTCTTCCTCTGGATCTCCTGTTTTATCAGCACCTAGCAGGAGAACAGGGAGGGAAGCATGATGAGGTGATGAGTGAGGAGAAGCCGTGGGTGCAACAAAGATAGCGAAAGCGATGATTATTCCCTACTGGCACGACGAGGTGAACCCTGTGAACTAGCCAGCTGAACTCTTTTAGTTAGCCAAAGTAGCCCGATAAACTAGCCTGATGAACTAGCATTTAGCTAGCTGAAGTAGCCAGAGGAACTAGCTAGCCGTGTACAGCAGTAACCACAAGGAATGCATCCAATAAGGACTTGCCAAGACTTGGAGTACACAACACAGGCAAATGATGGCCAAAACTGTACTGAATAAAATCCAAATGTCAGTGTTTCTAAAGTGAATCCCTCTACAGGGGAGTGTTCTCTACCTGCAGGACTCTGTGAGACAGATCCATCAGCTTCCTCTTATACTGGGCTATCTTGGCCACCGTGGTCGCCTGGTTCTTCTGCAGCTCACTGATGTCCCCTGAGATGATCTGAGATGAGTGGACACGAGCGTTAGAGAAACAGAATGTAATTGTGTGTGTGAGTGAGTGATAGAAAAAAAAAAAGAAGTAGAAGAGCACGTTAGAGAACGTTAATAGAACAATGCAGCTAAATGTGGTTTACAGGGGGTTTGTCTGTTGGGATTTAAACAGGGGTTTTTGGTAGTGGCTGTTCTGGATGGTATGGTGGTCCATGATCCCCACTCACATCAACCCTGGTTTGGTGCTGCTTGGTCATCTGTTCCTGGATCTTCAGTCTGCGGAGCAGCTCCTTGAAGCCCACCATGGGCACCGGGATCAGCCTGCAGGGGAAGAAGGTAAAGCTCTGGTTTACTGGCTACACTGGTTTGAACTGTCTATAGGGAGGTCCCAGTCTCTGCGTTGCCAACCCAACTTACTTCTCAGGGTCAGGGTTGTCCACCTTGGCCTGCTCCCATATGATAGGATCCACGCCTGGGAATGACATGTGCACAAAACATGCATTAACTTTGGTGCTGAAACGGTTGTTTGCTTAGTCAATTAATGGAAAAATGTACTACTTTTGTTTTTTTTCTTGACTGTTCGTCGTATAAAGCTTGTCAAGTTCCAGCCATTACTCTGATTTGTGGTAACTTTGGATGGGTGTTTATGGCCATTATTTTTTATGGCAATGTTTGACAAAATAATGAATGCTTCATCTTACACTTTGCATTCCGTTCTTTTTATAAAATTACATGACGGAGACAGAGAAATAGAGACAGGCAGACCGACTGAGAGACAGACATACTGAGAGACAGACATACAGAGAGACAGAGAGAGACAGACAGAGACAGAGAGACAGAGAGAGAGACATACAGGAAGACAGACGGACAGAAAGACGAGAGAGAGAAACAATGAGGAAATTTTAAAAAAACACACGGGCTGACCTGCAGGGGCGTTCTGCAGCAGCTGTTTGAGCTGCGCTTGGGAGAGCTCCGTACGGGTGACCGACATGAGGACCCCTATCTGGGCCAGCTGGGCCTTCACGTTGGCCTGCTCCACGTAGCTGTACAGTGTGCTGGCCGGGATTCGCTTGGACGTGCCGTTTGGAGAGCGCTCCACCACGTACACAATCACCTCCGTCCTGGTGGTGGTGGAGGTATAGACACAGAGAGGGAAGCAAAATGAAAAACAACTTTTTGAAAAGATGACCAATGGATTTTTTTTTTGCCATTTGACATTGCACAGTTCAGATAAGATGAAATACTAATAGGCAGGAGACAATGCATTTTAAGTGTGGTACTTGATTGTCATATTAGGAGGACAAGCTGTGTATCATTGAAAATTATGTGTGTATATATATATATATATATATATATATATATATATATATATAGGGGTGCGCGATCGCAATACAGCCCGGACCGACGACCATGAGGAAAAAAAAAAAATATATATATATATATATATATATATATACACCCAATCGCAAAGGGCCCCTCTCGGCTCAAGGGCCCCTGGGCAAATGCCCAGGTTGCCCATATGGTAGATCCGGGCTTGCCTACTGATGTTCAGTGATTTTAAAAGTAGCCTCAATTAGGCCTGCATGAAGAAATGATTTGCTGTTGCAAAGACTCGTTTATGAATGCACTTTTTAAAAAGTTATGGAAATAAAATGTCTTCAAATACAATATTAAAAAATATTTACATTTGATCAGTTATTGAAAGTCATCATTGCCTGAAACACACAAAAGCATTTACTGCAGTGGGTTAGGTCAGGGGGTTGGGGGGGCTCGGCTGTCCTTACCTACTTTAAGGGGAGGCTCACATTCACCCAATTTGAAAACCCCTGCTCTAGAACCAACCAACTGATTGACAGTGAACACCATTTAATTTTGAGAGTTCTGTAACATTTCATTGCATTGCCACATATCTGTAGTGCAAATACTTCAGCTGTGAAATAAACCTTAATAAACCTTATCTATGCGTGGCGGTACAGGTGGTTAAGCTCCGTCTGCAGGGGAGACAGGAGAGGATGTGGCCCTCGGGACCCGATGAGAAGACTAAGCCCGCTTTTCCCGTTAAACCACGGTTGCCACGGTAGAGAATGGAGTGAAGCAACAAGCGAGCCAAAGGACTTTCGGACGGCTGAATTTCTGCTCAGTTTTATCGGATACATGTATCCAATTTTCTTTGTTGCAATTAAACCCTGTGTCAGTTTCACCCTTTATTTCTTTCACACCATGCAAATTAAACTTACTGGTCATCGGGCAAGGCCTTGACTCCCTCCACGTTGACAGATAGCATCTGGTTACTCCCCAGCAGCTTGAAGAGAGACTCCACCAGGGGTTGCTGCTGGGCGCGCACGTCCGCCTCCCTCTTGTTGAGGCACAGGGCCACAAGGCCGTCCTCATCCTTGTTACCGGGGATGCAGCTGTAGCCCACCGCCTGCACGACACACACACACACACACACACACACACACACACACACACACACACACACACACACACACACACACACACACACACACACACACACACACACACACACACACACACCTTTTAATTAGTAAGTCACTTTATATCCAATGTGCCTTGCACTGAAAATATGTAATTAGGGGCAGATAGGGGGTTAGAGGCATCTTACTCAAGGTTTCCTACAGTGTATGGACATTGGGGGTTCAAACCCAGGACCTTTCAGCTGGGAGTTTAATACCTGAGACGCTACACTATATCCACCCCCATTTCAGGTGAAGGTGCTCATATAGGCCCTCCAATCCCAACCAAGCACACACTTTGTGAATACAATAATACCCCCCCCCCCCCCCCCCCCCAAAAAAAAAAAGACCCAGCACACAGTAGAATTAGGGTTTGAACCCAGAAAAGACCATCCTAAAAGACTATCCTGCACCACAAAGCAAAACAAAAAACAGCTGACAGACGCATTAGGCCCAAATCACACCACAGCTGCGGTGTAATTTTGTAAAGGTTTTGCATTGCTCAGTGCTTCACTTTGAGTGCAGAAAGAAAAAGTTGAAAAATGTCAACTCTAGAAAAAAAAAAAAAGTGCCTGTTGCTTTGCAACAGTAACAATGCGCAACTTTGCATTTTTACAGTCTGCAAAGGTTTTTGGTGTGATCTGCACCTTTTACAATACAGCAAGAGTGACATGGACATGTACATCTATCCACACAAAACACCCAGTGGCGGAAATCAACGATGCCATCCGACCATTCATTCATCCACCATCTCTCCCCGTCATACCTTGAACCTGCAGAAGGGGTTCTCGAGGGTGAAGTCGACAGGCGGCGTGCTGTTGCTGTAGTAGCCCTTGCCCGTGCCCCAGTAGGCCTGCAGCTGGTTCCACTTGGCGAGGATGGCGTCACGCTCGTCCCCCAGCAGCGTGGGTGCCGAGAGGGCCGTCACCTGCTGGTACAGCTGGGCCTGCTGGGGTTGACCCTGTTGGGGCTGTTGGCCAAACAGGCCGCCTGGAAGCCCGCCGGGGAGAGACACACATGGAGTTGGACTGTTAAGCAGAATTTATAGCCGTGATGCGCCGTTCTTGAAGTGGGTGGCCAGTCCACGCATGGCTATGGCATTTATAGCCATTGTTTTGCCGCAATGCTGTTGTGGACGGCAGTTTGCGCAACTTTACATTTTCAAAGCTCGCTGGGTAGGGGGAAACTGAATGCAAAATGTTAAATAATGCAAAATAACTAAAATGTTTGTTACAAATAAATGCTGAGGTGGACGAGATGGACTGCTAATTCCTTGTGCTCTGCACGTGTGGGTAGGATTCCCCATCCTCATTGCCAACTAGTGTCCATTCTTCTCAGCATGGTCTCTCACCTTGCTGGGGCTGAGCAGCCTGGATATTGAAGCCACCGAACCCACCCAGACCGGTCCCTAATGCAGTCCCGAATCCAGTTGCCCCAGTGGCTGTCCCAGCTCCAAGTCCAGTTGAAAACCCAAACCCCTTGTTTTGGGTGTTACCGAACAGGCCTCCTTAAAAAAAAACATGAACAACAAAAGTAATACGATTAAAGCCCTTTATGTAATGCGTGACCTAATCATTTTTAATATGTTGAGGTTAAAAAAAAAAGGCCAGACTTGAGAATGATAGAGGAAGTGAGACATCTAGTGGCGGTTACATGCAACACACATTACAAAAAGGAAAACAAGTGCATAGTTTCTAGTACCTGTGTTTCACAAGAAATGCTGCTTTCTCAGAGGTTCCCGATATTGTTGCCTCAGATATTTTGTAAAAAACTTCTGTAGACTAGGCTATGACTACACCCAAAACATCTCATTTTCTCTAACTTAGATAACACAGAACAACAACAAAGCCTTTTAAAAATCACAGCCAGCAATTCCAAAATACATCTCTCAGAGAAGCACAGACCATTAGCAAAGATATTTGAAATTAGAAAACCAGTTTGGGAAAAAACTGGTTTCATTACAAATAAAACCCCATTGATAAGAAGATGTCACTCAAGTCCTGATTTGAGTAGGAGGGACCCTACCTGTGGTGTTAGCGGGAGCAGCGAAGCTAAAGGTGGAGCCTGGCACGGCAGCAGAGGTTGTACTGGTCCCGAAGCCACCGAAGGCCCCTGAGCAACAGAACACATGAGAAAAAAACTACCAAAACAAATAAGGCATGCAAGCAGTACACACGGACAGATGAAAGGGAAGAGATTAAAGAGGAAAAGAAAAATAATTCTATCTTATTCGATTAGATTTGAGAACCACTGCCCAATTTGTCTTTAAGAACCTAAAAGTACGTTTCAAAGTTGATTTGGGGCATAAAGTTCATGTGTCGGCTGTATCAGAATATTCATTGCATCACACTAGTGCCGATCAATGCGTTTTGTTTATGATGATATTCTTCTCTGAAAGGAAGTAATATTAAGTCTAACAGAGAACTCCTATTACATGCTTTCAGCCACACAAGTGTAATATTATTACAAATCTAAACTATACAGTCTAAAATAAGAACTGCATTCCTCCCAATACCAGAAAATGTGTCTGACAACCTAGGTTAATATTACAGGAGGTCCACGTGTTCTTGCTGCAAGCCAATGGCTTAATGTATTCAAAAATATTTAACAAGCTACAAAATTGGCATTCTACAAAATCAGTATCGGCTATCATTTTCTGTGTTTGATCAGATGAAATCAAATCAAAATCAACCGCTGCCACAAAATATGACTCTAGATGGAGTCTAATCATGCAAAATCAACAGTGCGTGTATTTGTTGAAACAACTCCAAACACAGGACAAAGTACACAACACTGTCATGTGGATGTGGAAATGGAGGACGAGGATGTGCACACAGATACTGATTAAATTGGGTCAATTTAAAAAGGGTCAACTACCTGTGCTAGCCAGGCTATTACCAACATTGAAAACAGTGCCAGTGGTGGGAGCTGTACCAGAGCACCCAACATTAAAGCTGACTGCTGCCGCGTTGGCATTTAAGCCAAATCCCCCAAAACTAAACCCACCAGCAGTGGTGTTCGCAGCTCCCAGCCCCCCAAATCCTGCAGCCATTGGAGGGCAGGCAGCAGGAGAGAGAGAGAGAGGGCGACATGGAGGAGATGGTTAAGAAAACAAAAAAAGAATGCAATCCTTACGAATCATTATGAAATCAAATGACTCATTACAGTGCATGTGTGTATCGTTAATTAACTTTGTATCTGAAAGCCTTTGTATCAAAAAATAAATGACATTTACTACACTAGTACATTTGATGTCTTCCATTATCTGATTCCTATGTGTACATACATTTGATTTACTTTGTAGAAATACAACCTGCAATGTTTTTTTGCAGGTTGTTTTTTTCCAGTTGTCCGCTTTTTCCATGATCTCATTTAACAAGCTACAATCTAAGAGCATCCTGATAAAAGCGGACGACTCCTGTTATATCCGAACTGGGCATGTTACTGGACGTAGACTAATATCTCAACAGCCATCCTTGGCCTCGGTCTTGTGCACGTGTCGAGTGTAGTCTCTTACCAGTTGTGGCGGAGCTAAACCCAAATCCTGGAGCTGCCGCAGCGGTTGTGGTTGCTGCCCCGAACCCAGGGGCGGTCAGGGCTGTGACAAGAGGCAACAGAGAGGTCAGAGTCAATGGCACCTGATCATACTGCATAAGCCCACGTTTACCACCATACCTTCATCCCAAAATATAGCAGAGGAATATTGTCTTGTGGATGTAGTGCTGACCAAACTGAAAGCACTATAATCTGCTCAGAATAAATATTACACATAAACTAAATGGTACAAATGAAGGCCATTTTAATTGTTTTGCTTCTGCCCCAGCAAAGCAGCAGTTAGGGCTTCAAGGAGATGAACAGACAAAATGATGAGCTTACTGCCGAATCCAGAGGCGGCAGTGGTTGTGGTGGCGGCGGTGCCAAAGCCAAATGCTGAGGATGCTGTGGTTTTGGCACCAAATGAACCAAATGAAAATCCAGTCGTGCCTTTATGACAGAATACAACATTTAATATGGGATGCTATGATCTGATGGGTAAGGTAAATTATAAACGGAGTAAAAATCGCAAGAAGTGTGCCATGTTTTTGGCTAAAAAACTGCTTCAGTTGTTGCTGCTCGTTTTTGGCAATGGTGCAACCGATGCAGCAGTAAATACACCAAACGGTCTGATCTGTAAATTATTTATTCAAACACTTAGAAAACTATTGTGTAATGCTTAAAATTGTACATCAAATTGGATTAGTCTTTAATAAACTTTGCTAATGAGCAGCAGCTGCGGACGTTAGCCAAGGGAGAGCAGCAAAGCTATAAGTCTGTGTTGTTATTGCTGCTGATTAAACAATGGCGGACGACTTTTGGTTTGTACATTTAGAAAACATGGCTATGATTAATAATCGAAACGTCGGATACATTTTGAGTAAAAAAAGCCTTACTTGCCGCAGGATTAGTCGCGGCGCCGCCGAAGTTGAACGCCATGTTTACGTTGGTCCTCCTCTCATGTCAGTCCGACTAGAAAACTCGGTAATAGCTGAAAGGTTCCGTGAGACTATATGACAGACAAATATTCTGATCAGTGGTGCTGAATACTCCTCAGTTCCTCGTTGTCGCAAGGGCGTAACTTTGGGTCTGCCATTGGGGGGGTTAAACTCGCGGCATATTTATTTATTTATTTGTTTATTTATTTATTGAATCATTTTCTTGTGTAAAAGGTGACATGCCAATTTGCCGTTCTTGTATTAGAAATACATTGCGATACTTTTACTGATTTTGGCTACTTTTTGACTATTTATGCCATAATGACACAGTAGTTAAATTCAGTGTTTAAGCACTAGCCAACAGTGGCAGCTTCCACCTAATTGATTTTGTGTGTGTGTTCACTATCTTATGAAAAAAAACACAAGAACTTAAAGATTAATCAATTGCATCACTGTATTGGCACCTACATGCAGCAAATGTATTATGCACAATTCAACTCTCAAACACATCACACAATACAGGGTGGCACACTGGAGTGCAGCTTGCACCTCTATTCTGAACATGGCAAACTGATTTCACATATTGGTGGGCATCACCAGTTCAAACTAACAAAATCTAAACAAAAGCATGTAAATACAAAAGAAGGCCTATCTGTCAATCACATTTGAAGGTATTTTACAACATATTAGGCTAAAATAAGAATTGACTAAAAGAAACAGGATGCTATACTGACGTCTATTCTGCCAGCAACTATAGTACTACTAGCAGACTATAGACATTGTTGGGCAATTCAGATAAAAGCACCAAACACCTGTTTGCGTCTCTGTGTAAAAGAAATGAACTGTACACACTGACTTCTTAGTTAAGAGGTCCAATTTGTCCTGATGGATCGTCCCGCGTCTGTGTGAAACGATCTGGGTTCTCATAAACCCGTTTGCGGTGGTAAGAGACGAGCAGAGTCTACAGCGTCCGCTTGCAGAGCAGAGTCTACAGCGTCCGTTCACTCCAATAATAACCCGGTCACGGTGATAGATTACGCTAACCCTAACCTAACCATAACCCTAACCATAACCATAACCCTAACCATAACCATAACCCTTTTTGGAGTGAATTGTTTCACAGTAGACTGCGGACGCTGTAGACTCTGCTCTGCGAGCGGACGCTGTAGACTCTGCTCGTCTCTTACCACCGCGAACGGGTTTATGAGAACCCAGATCGTTTCACACAGACGCGGGAGGGAACCTTTTGCGTCAGTATCAGATGTCTAGGGGCGTGATGACAAATCGTCGGTAGGCTATATTACGAGTTGGGATGAGAACGTGTTGGATATTATGGCCCTGTCACGATCCCTGTGTTGGAGGGTGTTTTCCCCCCTCTGTTCTCCTCTCTCCCTCTCCCTGCAGTGCTGGAGTGCAGAGGTGGGCGGAGCCCACTCATGAGACACACCTGAGCACCATTTGCTCATTAAGACAAGACTATTTCTACCTGCTGGATTGTCACTTCAGTGCCGGAAGATTTCCATGCAAGCACATGTGTCTCGCCACTTTGCTCCGCGTTTTCTGCCTCCAGCTCCAGCGATTCTTGATGGTTGGTTGAATTCTTTTGTTACTTTGTTTCCAGTTTTTCCACTTAAAGTGCGATTTTGAGTTTTTCTACATTTTTCTCCCTTTTTGTTAATAAATATTATTATCGTATCTGCATTTGGGTCCTGGCCTTGTCTTTAGATTCTCGTACCGTAACAGAATCTTCCGGCCATTAACATGGACCCAGCAGAGACCGAGAACCTTAAGCGTGCCATAGCCTCACAAGGGACAGTAGTTGGCCAACACGAGGCGACCCTGCAGCAATTAATGGGTCACATGCAGCAGATCTCAGCCAACCTGGCTCAGCTGGGTAGGCCAGCTCGCCGATATGAGGGATCGTCTCCCTCTGCCTCCTACCACAAGTCCTTCACCGCCAGCTGATCAACCTGCTTCCTCGCTGACCCCCAGAGAACCGTACATCCCGATCCCTCCCAGGTATTCAGGGGATTTAGGCACATGTTCACAGTTTTTGCTGCAATGCTCACTAGTATTTAACTTGCAACCTGCCACATACTCCACAACTCAGTCAAAGATCGCCTTCATCATTAGCTTGCTCACAGGCCAGGCAGCCGCCTGGGCCTTAGCTCTCAGCACAGGGGGGTCAGAGATTCTGCGGAATTATACCTCATTCACAGAAGAGATGAAGCTTATTTTTGATCACCCAGTGAAAGGAAAGGAAGCAGTGGGGCAGCTCCTAGACCTACAGCAGGGTGGCCAAACTGTATCCCAGTATGCGGTTAACTTCCGCATTTTGGCCGCCAGTAGCGGGTGGGGGGACTCAGCACTGCAGGCTATTTTCCAAAAAGGTTTAGCAGCACACATTAAGGATGAGTTAGCCGTTCGAGAAGACTGCTCTACACTTAATGAACTGATTGATTTAAGCATAAGAATAGATAATAGAATTAGAGAGAGACAGCGGGAGAGGAGATCAGACCAAGCTCGACGCACTCCAGTCTCCTGGCACACCAGCCCAGGGGTCTCCGCCTGCTCCTCTGACCATACCCCTACCAACGCTCCCGAGCCTCGGCCCGATCCAGATTCTTCCTGCGAGCCCATGCAACTGGGACGAGCCCGCCTCACGCCAACGGAAAGGCAGAGACGGATGAAAGGGAAGCTGTGTCTCTACTGCGGTAAAGGGGGCCACTTCCTCACAACCTGCCCCGAGGTGCCAAAAGACGGGGCTCACCAGTAAGTCGGGGGGCGCTGGTGAGCCGAGTTTCCTCCTCTTCTGCCTCCCAGATCCTTGTACCAGGTATGCTGCACGGGTCACAACAAACACTCCCCGTCCAAGTACTCATAGATTCAGGAGCGGATGATAATTTCATGGATGCTGCCTTTGCAGAGGCTAACAACCTCCTCCTCAGCCCACTGTCCTCCCCTAAGGAGGTTTTAGCCATAGACGGCAGCCTATTAGACACTGTCACTCACAGAACTGCACCAGTTAAACTCACACTCTCCAGCAACCATCACGAACACCTGGAGTTTTACATCATCAAATCTCCGCTCACCACCGTAGTATTAGGCATCCCCTGGTTAAAACGGCACAACCCTCACATCGATTGGTCCACCGCCACCATCCGTAGTTGGAGTACGTACTGCCATGCTCACTGCCTCAAATCAGCATTAGCCATTAAGACTCCTGACACTGAGCACACTCCCGAGAAAATAGACTTGACCCATGTCCCAGATGATTATCACGATTTGAAGGAGGTTTTCAGTAAAAACTCAGCCTGTTCACTCCCCCCGCACAGACCCTATGACTGCGGCATAGACCTGCTCCCCGGTGCTCCTCTTCCCTCGAGGAGACTATACAACCTGACCAAGCCTGAAAAAACCACTATGGAGACTTATATAAATGACTCTCTGGCTTCTGGACTCATCAGACCCTCCTCCTCACCACTGGGCGCAGGTTTCTTCTTCGTGGAGAAGAAGGACAAATCCCTGCGCCCTTGCATCGACTATACCGGACTTAATGACATCACCATTAAGAACAAATATCCTCTGCCGCTAATTGACTCCGCATTCAGCCCTCTCCACGATGCTACTGTGTTTACGAAATTAGACCTTCGTAATGCCTACCATTTGGTTAGAATCAGAGAAGGTGATGAATGGAAAACAGCTTTTAACACACACCTTGGACACTTTGAGTATTTGGTGATGCCTTTTGGCCTAACTAATGCACCTGCTGTTTTTCAATGTCTGGTGAATGATGTGTTAAGAGACCTCCTAGACAAAAATGTATTTGTGTATCTCGATGATATTTTGATTTTCTCTCGATCACAAGAAGAACATGTAACCCATGTAAGAGAGGTACTGAAAAGGTTGCTGGAGAACAAACTGTTTGTTAAAGCAGAAAAATGTGAATTTCATGCATCCACTGTGTCATTCCTGGGTTTTGTGGTAGAGAAGGGACAACTCAGAGCCGACCCTGCAAAAATAGAGGCCGTGGCGGGGTGGCCAGTCCCTGAAAATCGCAAACAGCTACAGCGCTTCCTGGGGTTCGCCAATTTTTACAGGCGTTTTATCCGTAACTACAGTCACATAGCAGCCCCCCTTACCAGACTTACCTCCAGTAAGCTTCTTTTCTCTTGGTCCCCCCCTGCACAGAAGGCTTTTGATCAGCTCAAAACTCTGTTCACTAATGCTCCTGTTCTTGCCCATCCAGATCCTGAGCAGCAGTTTGTGGTAGAGGTGGATGCGTCAGATTCAGGGGTGGGGGCCGTTTTCTCTCAGCGCCTCCCTGTGGATCACAAATTACATCCCTGCGCTTTTTTCTCTCGTCGCCTCTCGCCCGCTGAACGCAATTATGACGTGGGCAACCGGGAACTGTTGGCAGTGGTGCTGGCCCTTCAAGAGTGGCGACACTGGCTGGAGGGAGCTGCCCAGCCTTTCATTGTGTGGACTGACCATAAGAATTTGTCTTACCTTCGTGCAGCCAAGAGACTGAACTCCCGGCAGGCTCGCTGGGCTCTCTTCCTGGGGAGGTTCAACTTCACCCTGACTTACCGCCCTGGCTCACGGAACATCAAGCCTGATGCCCTCTCCCGTCAATTCACCCCTGAGGAGGGGGAGAGTGACACAGGGACGATCCTCCCTCCCGTGTGTGTGGTGGGGGCGGTCCGGTGGCGGGTGGAGCAGGAAGTCCTCGATGCTCTTAAGGAACACTCGGTCCCGGAGGGGTGCCCGTCTGGACGCCTGTACGTTCCTCCTCCCGCCAGGTCAGCGGTGCTGGTGTGGGGACACACCTCCCGGATTGCCTGTCATCCCGGGGTTCATCGGACGCTCGCGCTGGTCCAGCAGCGCTGGTCCAGCAGCGCTTCTGGTGGCCGTCCATGGCTACAGATGTCCGGACCTTCATCGCCGCCTGCTCAGTCTGTGCCCGCAGTAAATCATCACACCAGGCTCCAGCGGGTCTCCTGCATCCCTTACCTGTGCCTCCACGCCCCTGGTCCCACATAGCGGTGGATTTTGTCACTGGTCTCCCGGTCTCAGAAGGTAATGACACTATCTTGACTGTCATTGACCGATTCTCCAAGGCGGTTCATTTTGTTCCCCTCCCTAAACTCCCCACCGCCTTGGAGACCGCTAACCTGCTCATCCTGCATGTGCTCAGACTTCACGGAATCCCCTTGGACATTGTTTCGGACCGGGGGCCGCAGTTCGCCTCACGGGTCTGGAGGGCATTCTGTAAGGCACTAGGGATCACTGCCAGCCTAACCTCTGGTTACCACCCGCAATCCAACGGCCAGACTGAGCGGGCCAACCAGGATTTGGAGACCTCATTACGCTGCGTTGCCTCTCGCCACCCCCGCATCCTGGTCCACCCATCTTCCTTGGGTGGAATACGCTCACAACTCTCTGATCAGCTCCGCCACAGGTATGTCTCCATTCATGGTGACATCTGGTTTCCAACCCCCTCTTTTCCCCAATCAAGAGACAGAGTCAGCGGTTCCTTCCGTTCAAGCCCAGTTCCGCAGGGTTCGGCGGGTCTGGCGGGAGGCACGAGCGGCGCTGGGCCGGACGGCGGAGCGAAACAAGCGGCTGGCGGATCGACGGCGTATGCCCGCGCCAGCCTACCAGGTGGGTCAGCGAGTCTGGCTTTCATCACGGGACCTCCCACTCCAAACTGAGTCACGGAAGCTGGCTCCCCGCTTCATCGGACCTTATCCGATCGAGAAGATCATTAACCCCAGCGCAGTCAGACTCCAGCTCCCAGCCTCCCTCAAGGTACATCCAGTGTTTCATGTGTCCCTCCTCAAACCCGTTAATGACAGCCCTCTTCAGCCACCAGCACCACAGCCACCCCCTCCTCGCATCATTGACGACCAACCAGCCTACACGGTTAATCGCATCCTGGATGTCCGCAGGAGAGGCCGGGGTTATCAGTACCTCGTTGACTGGGAGGGATATGGCCCCGAAGAACGCTCCTGGATCTCGCGTGCCCTCATTTTGGACCCACAGCTGCTGCGGGACTTTTACACCCAAAATCCAGGTAAACCTGGTAGAACGCCAGGAGGCGTTCATTGAGGGGAGGGTACTGTCACGATCCCTGTGTTGGAGGGTGTTTTCCCCCCTCTGTTCTCCTCTCTCCCTCTCCCTGCAGTGCTGGAGTGCAGAGGTGGGCGGAGCCCACTCATGAGACACACCTGAGCACCATTTGCTCATTAAGACAAGACTATTTCTACCTGCTGGATTGTCACTTCAGTGCCGGAAGATTTCCATGCAAGCACATGTGTCTCGCCACTTTGCTCCGCGTTTTCTGCCTCCAGCTCCAGCGATTCTCCTTTGAGGTTGAATTCTTTTGTTACTTTGTTTCCAGTTTTTCCACTTAAAGTGCGATTTTGAGTTTTTCTACATTTTTCTCCCTTTTTGTTAATAAATATTATTATCGTATCTGCATTTGGGTCCTGGCCTTGTCTTTAGATTCTCGTACCGTAACAGGCCCCCCTTGTTCAGATGCGTTCCGCGGTCCATGCTATAGCATGGACCGCGGAACGCATCTGAACAATAATATTCATTTATAGTGCATGAAATGAACCACTGAGAATTCGAACACCACTACAAAATGGCGAGCACCCTATATTGTGCACTATATCCGTGATAGGGAACGATTTCGAACACAGCTCATGGTATAACAATAGGGGTATTTACCTCCTTTTCGTCAGGATCTTTACTCTTTTTCGACCAACAATGAAAAAGAGTTGTCTGGCTGCCTTTCCGTGTCCTTTTCATCGCCACATTCATTTAGCATGAACTTTCTCAACTATTCATCCCAGCGACTGCGCGAAATAGTTCGGTTTGGTAAAGAAAACGGGTTGGGTCATACTAAGTAGTCGGTGGGCGGGCGGGGAGGGGGGGGTACATTACAGATGATTAAAACATGATACTATCTTGCTGCCAAATTAAATTAATAAAGAAAACAAACAGAATATTTCATATTTTTCTGAATTATGTGTGATGATATTGGGGGGGTTATATTAGCTGGATCTGATTTTTGGGGGGGTCATGACCCCCCTAACCCCCCCGCAAATTACGCGCCTGCGTTGTCGACCATATAAATGTTAATGATGCCATTATTGATTATGTGGTGTTGAATCAACACCACATAGTCCTCCACATTTACAAGGCAGAGGAGGGGTAGGATGCAAACAGCATGTTATATTCAACATCAGGACATATTATGTCCAAATTCTATATAGCAGTTCAAGAGCCTACATTTTACAAAATGATCTCCATCTTGATATTATATATAGTAAAATAGAGAAAGAGAGAAACCTTCACATGAACATATGGCACAAAAGCTATTGAGCATAAGCTACACAAATGTCATTTTGCAAGTGTTGATTAGATGTGTATGTCTGTTTAAACTAATATGTGATGAGGCTATCATAACAACTATACAGTTCAATAACACAATACAAAGCAATTATTGTTAAACATTTGATTTTATTTCATTTTGGCACAAGAATCAATTAGAATACAAATCCTAAAATTAACATTTGTTCAGAAAAAACAACTTAATTGAATCAAATACTGACTTAATTGATTTCAAATACATACAATTCTGCAGATACACCTCAGATACATACCATTTAAACTATGTGTATACACGGTTCAAACAAGTTAAATGAGTATTCAGACATTTTTAACAATAGAATTTGTATGAATACAATGTAGATTTAAAAGCTCTGTTCAGCAATTTGCTTCATTGTGTTGAAAACATCCTCAATGACAAAAAAAACATTTTTCAATATAGGAAATTGTATGGAAAATGTAAATATCATTTTCTTTCTATCTTTCCAGTAAATCACTGAAAGTTTCACACCTGGCTAGACAGACATCTCTAACATCCTACCATTGTTGTCTAGTTTTGGTAAATGTATCATAGAAAAAACATCTAAAAATAACATTTGAAATACCTTCAGTAACAGTTACTACATTCTGTCCAGCAAGTAGGCTACTTCACAGCCATATCACAGACACATTGAAACTCAATGTGCAATACTTTGAGCCTTAATTGTGTCTAAAACAGAAACATTTCTGTGGTACAGAAATGGATGTTGTCCAGACACAAACTCACAAAAGCGATTGTAACAGTGACCGGCAGCATTTTCACAGGCTAAGGAAAACAGAACCTTATTTGAAAGTAACGTATTTTAAAATGTATTTGAATATATGATGTATATCAACTACAGAACTGTGCACACTGTAATGGTAGGGCAAGAATACTGTTATCTGCACATTATCTGCAGTGTAAAAATCTATTCTTCCATCACCAAAACGATAGAATTAGCTTTAATGGCACTAGAGAAAATGGCACTAGAGAAAACCTGATATGATTAGCTATAATATATCTATCTCGAAAATGTTCAAACATTAAAATTACACATTCAACAAAAAAATACAACTTTACAAAACTTAGAATATTTCTCACAGCTTTTAACTTGATGTGACATTATACATTTAGAGGAATATATGCAGTTCAAGATTACTTCAAATCTATATACAAACAGTGTCATATGCTCCTGACTAAACACAATGAACAACCAGAACATTACAATAACCCTATGAATCTATTGAAGCTTAACATAGTTGATGAATATGGTAAGGAATACATTTTTTCCCCCCAAATTATGTATTTATTTGTATTTGTAATAGTGAATGTATCCATTAGGTATTACTTTTAATACTTAACTGGACATGCAGCCAGTATGTTGGTGAGACTATAAGTATCTATCATAGAGCAAATTAAAACAAAAAAAATGTATTCGATCCCTTGTGGGACGTGGAATAAACTCTCCTTATACTTATCATGAGTATGCTTATAAATACGGATGGGATTCTTTCCTCTCTTTCCGAAATGACTTGGGCCCCTTTATCAAACCCTTCTTACTGGCTGGCGTCCACAGCGGTGGCTGTGCACATACGTAAGGGGGTCCAAGTGATTCCCTGACGCCCCCCGCTGACGAAGACTTCTACTGCTCGTAGCTGTGCATTTCTGTTCCGTTCTGGGGGTCTTCCTTCTCCTCTTCCTTCTCCTCTTGACTGACGGCCGTGAAGGGTGTGTCATCTTTGGCAGTGGTCTGCGGAGTAAACTGGTCAGGTGTGGTCTGGAAAGCCCAACCATGCCTTGTTCACAAAAAAACCCTGATATATATATATATATATATATATATATATATATAAATACATTTTCTGGTATTGAGTGATAGAAATGTCCCTATGCCCTCCGCGAAGATGTAGTGTAATTTTAAATATATAGCAGGTCATAAAGAAACAAAACAAAACATAGCCTATCAATGATTACAAAAGACAACAAAAAACATTAACAAATCATGCCACTTAATAAACCACACACCTTAAATATTTTATGGATGATGCTTGCGTGTGAAGGATAAAAAATGTATTAGGGTGGAATATGCAAACCTGAGACGTGAAAACATTGTTAAAAAGACAAAGACACACTTACAGAGGCAGTGTAGAGAGGCTTGGTGAATGCAATTCCTTCAACTTCCTTCTGCACAGGGAAATATCAGGTCAAACACATGCAATGCTGTCAGTATGATTTGAAGCAAATTAGTTATTAATTATTTTCCATGTTGTTAATTGGAACATGATGAGCAAACAGTTAGTGCTTGGTGTGAAATTGCGTGGCCTTTGAATGAGCAAGTTTACAACATAAATATTTTTAAATAGGTCCAGAACAATAAAGTTAAAAGCAGACAAACGTATACATAATAGAGCAAATTAATAAAAGGCCTTCACTAAATCACAGACCTCAAAAGCAAACACAATAATATAGAACATGTATTACAATGTAACGTTTTCAAAAATGTGACACATGAAATGTCTAACCTTCTGCTGTCGGTGGGTGCGGACCAGGAGGACGATGAAGATGATGAGCAAGATGGCGCCCAGGCCCAAGATAAGGAGAGGGAAGTTGGACACCAGAGACACTATGAGAAGCAGCTTCTTTAGCCTCTCCACGGAGGCGTCGTCTATCTCCACGCTCTATGGGAGAAAACCATCCCACCCCATGAGCGAACAAGCAATAAATTTTTTAAATAAAAAATTTAAATAAACTTTTTACTATTTAATACTATTTAGTCATTTAGCAGACACGACTATCAAGCTTTACATTTATTTTAAGATGTATGGCATTAATGAGCAGGTAGGGGTCTTTAGGTAGGCCTCTTGCTCATCTTTGAGCAAGAGGCCTACCTAAAGACCCCTACCTGCTTGAGTTATCTAAACATTTTGTGGTAGAGCCACAGATTTGTTCTTTTTTATATTTACAAGGTTATATATATATATATATTTATATTTATATTTACAAGGTTAATATTCGACTGTGAGTGAAGGTTTTTCTTTTTACAATGAAATAGTTAAGGGTTAGGGTTAAGGTTATATGTTGACTCACTGTATCCAATGTTGTGTTGGTCATACTATAGAATGATTTGCTTGTGTTTTGTGAATAATACAGAAGGAACTTAAAAAAGGATATTGCATACTAAATCGCAATATTGGTTAAAAGAAATCGCAATTAGATAGCTGATGGAACAGAACACCCAACAAAAAACATTGGCTCATCAAAATATAAAAATAAGTGCTTACCTCGTTGAGAAACATTACTGGGAATATTGTCTCATTTACTGTCTTTGTTATTCTGTAATAAGTGTGAAAGAGGGGAGCAGGAATTACATTTTGTAGAATAATTATATAGCTGATACCCAAGTATGTTAAAAAACTCCAAATACTCACGGAAAGTTAGACAGCTTGCTGATCAGGATATTAATCTGGGCCCTCTTGCTTGCACGTACAGGAACTCCAGTGGTCTAGGACAAACAGATTACCTTTTTTTAATCGAGTGAATGAAACAGCTTAATCAGTACAGTTGTGTTTTGCAAGGGTGTTTCAGTTTGTGTTGGAAGGTGGTGGAGCCATTGTTTTAGTAGTGTAGTTTACTTTACTTACTTTACTTTTTGGCCAATGCTCATTTGTTTCTTCTATATTTACATTGCATTGTATGTTTTCTTATTATGCAAATAAAACTTTCTCAAAGCGTTCTCATTTGTAAGTTCACATTTCTTGGTGCAAGCATTTTAAACAAATGATGCTTTTAAAGTGATGGGGACAAAATCTGTCATTTCAAAAAGTGCTGGGGACATTTCCCCAGTGTCCCCAGTGTAAATGACACCTCTTAACTAGTTTGTCATTTAGCAGACGTTTTTATCCAAAGGAGTTACAGTGATTTTTTGTTGCTGTTGATATAAGTCATTAATGAGCAGGTAGGGGTTCGGCATAATGCTCAAGGATGCCTACAGGGTAGACTGCCAGACATTGGGGGGGTTAAACCCAGAACCTATTGACTGGAAGTCAATCATCCTAAACACTAGACTGTTCTGCCCTGTCTTGGCAGATGGCAGAAGAACGGACAGAATCAGATTGTTACAAACACAAAACAAAGACCAAATTCCTTACGGGGTTCAGATCCAGAAAGGTCTGGTGGTGTTCCCTCACTGGGTTCAGCCCCTCGAAGGCATTGACGTATCTAGGTTCCCCCAGGTAGAAGTGTGGGAAGGAGGCAACCACGGGAGCTCCTGGGTAGGAAGGAGGTAAGGACAGGAGGTTAGGTTAGGTAATGAATGATTGTGGCAAAAAAGGCTTAAAGAGCAGAGCGGAAAGCAGATTCATGGAAAACAGTGAAGAAGCAACAGAAATATCCTGGAGTGTAAAAAACACTAAATATTTCCTTTTTTTCCCTTTATGAGGTGGATGAAACTGCGGACAAATGGACTTGGAAAAATAAATGGGCCAATGAAATTAAAAACAAAACACGGTGTTATTAAACACCTAGTTTATACCAGAAAATATATACCTATCCCTCTTTCTTATCCCTAGATATCTTGCCCTCACTACCTGTTTTTAAAAGAAAATTCAAAGAAGTGTTGATAAGCACCCAGATGGGAACATGTACATGTAGCCTAATTGTAGTGTATCTTTTTGACTTTGTTTTCTTTTGTCGTTTTGGTTGATTGATTCTTTTAAATTCTTGCATTTCTTCCTCTACTTATACTTAGATTTGGGTTGTTTTTGCTGTTTCTTTTGTTATGATTGACCCTTGTCCGCTAATGGCGTATAGCACAGATTCTCATAAATAATGCTCAGCTGTCATGCAGTTCCTTCCCCTCTTCAGTTCCTCACTAATCATGAACTAAGAAAACAACATGTTCCCGTGCCGTAATTGTATTGGACATGGACAGACAGGGTGTTTCCTGAAGTGATAAGGTAGCCAAATACTTAACAGTCTAGAGTAGACCAGCTTGTGTTCCTGTTAACTAACAATTAGTTGCATTGTTCCCAGACGGTAAGGATGTACAGCCGGAAGAGTTGTGCATCCTTACCCCCCCCCCCCATGAAACGGGTTCCAGCGCGCCTGTGTCACAGTAAATTGGGTGTCACAGCTGTCAGGGTCATTTACAGTGGCACGCACAGCAAACATTAGGATATGTATTTTTGGATAATTTGAGATATGTTCATATTAATTATAAATGTGTGTTATGAACATACACCTAGCCTACTTGAGTTAAAGGAGCAGTAGGCAAGATTTAGAGGAAATTCCACTAACCGACAAGAATTTGGTCACTGAATATCCATTATATTTAGATGTATAACGCTTATTTAAAAAATGTGTCCCGACTTCACTTTTGCAATGACTGAAAGGTGCTGGTATAACCGTTAACTGACGGATGTCAACTGTCTGTATTTTGGTGACATCACATCGTGATGCATTGCTGCCTTGGAAGTCCGCCTCAATCCACTAACCCTAACCCTAACCCGAACCCTAACCCTTTGAGACACAGCTAAGTCTGTGTCTCAATTCAGGGGCTGCGTCCTTTGAAGGCGGCACCGAGAGCGTTGTTAAATGAGGATCTCCTGTTTGCGTCACCAGCTGTTCCCGGACTTACCCTAACCCTAACCCTAACCCGTAACCCAGTTGAATTGTTGTTTATTACAGTGAATCATTAATCGTTCATCTTGCTTTTATAGCTTGACGGGAAAGAAGACACAAAAAAGAAGTAAAATAAAGAAGTGAAAAAGCTTACTCCAATTAAATGTCAAATCCTAAAACCGAGGTAACCTTTGTACAGCTCGTGTCACTTTTCTTCAGCAATACTTTTCTGAAAACTGAAGCCATCCCATTTATATGTGTGCATGTGGTAATTACTATTGCGTTACTCCTCATTGCTCTTGTACTACTATGACTATGGTTATGCTAACAAAACCCACATCACCTCACAGATCTTTGAACTTGAGACAAGGCTCACGAGTGTTATGGCATGGGTGTTCGGTCTAAAAAAGCACAGTGGCTATCAACAGCTAGTACTGGCGAGACTGTTGTTGCGACAACCCATAAGGTCATCTCGGCACAGTACACACAGTACACACACACACACACAAACAAACTCAAGGACACACATTCCATTGTGTCTGTGCACACACAGTTGCTCGTACACTACACACACAGGCCCACACCGGCAACCTACAAATACACAGACTTTTTATTCCTCCTGACCTAAATAACATATCACCCCACTATAGCAACCCCCCCACCCCCCACACCGTTGTCATTGACATTACGCAAGAGAGCCATAGAAACTTATCTCATTGTGTTTTGATGTATCTTTTTTTTATATGGCAACCCTATCAGGGCATTTTTAAAAGACAACAGTCATAATATATTTATGACAGTTGCCGTTTATGACTCTAACCGGGGCTCTGTGTTTCAGAGCCCCGGTTAGAGTCAGGTGACAGGGCTGACTCTGCTCTCAGTCAGCAGGTCAGTAGATGGTTCCAGAGCGCTGTGTCACATGGCTAGTTTTGAGGGAAATTTGGTAGTGACGTGGACGTTATTAGCAGTGGTGCTAATGTGGCTAATGTGGCTAAATGGGTTGTTGAAATCGGTAACTGTAACTGTACCCTACAGCTGTTGATAACACACTTTTTATGGAAAGGAAAAAATAATAATCTATTGAATCACAGCTCTCTACATCCTTAAAACTAATAATGTTTATCATGGTTCAATCGTTTCTATTTACTATAATTCTATAATCTATTTTTATATTCATATTTTTAAGCGAAGAAAGGAAAAGAGGAACCGTCTTGCAACATCAGGTTGGTATTCAGAAAAGTGAAATAAGGGAAGTGAGGCAGCATGATGACGATGAGACATCTGTGAACTTTATCTGTAACGTGCAACTGTCTTTGGGGGAAATGACCGGCTTACCATTTCGACAGGGGCTGACTTTGAGGAGGCCGGTGCCCAGGCACTCCTGTTTCGTGACACAGAAGCCCTCGTTGGCCGGGTTCTCCTCCTTGCTGGCCAGCACGTCTCGTGGCGGCGTGAAGCGGTAGGCGGGGATCCCTTTCACCGTCACGTCCTTCTCGAACTCCATGAATATAGACCTGAAATGTAAAACAAATGCCCCAATTGATGGACCCAACTGTGGGAATGTTTTTTTGACCGCAGACAAAACATCCTTGTTCCCTTAACAGGGAAAAACAAAGCTATACAGGCATTTGCCAGGTCTGAAGTTATGTCTCAAAAAAGTCAATCTAGACGTAGTGTAATATTGTCGTGATAATTCAATTAGAATTTTTATTGTTGCTCTGTTTGTGAAGGTTAAGAAATGTTTTATGTTAAACATCAAACAGTTTGTCGCATGGAACCGAAAATATTGTGTGTGAAAAACACTTAAAAATGTCAAGATGATATTAGCTGATAAAAGACTGTATACAATACTGAACAGGATATCTTTGCTGGATAGAGTTGGCTTGTTGATGAACAAAACAACAGTGATCTATAGTAATATAGTGCTTTCCAGTCGTAGTGTGGGTGCTATGGTGAAAACAAAGCCTTCTATACAGCTCCGGCCAACTGGCAGGGAGCATGTCGAACTACGCTTCCCACGTTTGCGCAATAAAATGGCATTGGCCTTTTTGTCTGGCATTTTAATGAAAAACAGCAAGTAAAAAAAAGGATCTTTTTAGACAAATATATTTCTTCCATGAAATCTGCCTTGCGTGGAAATCATGGGAAACAGACCTTTTTCAAACCATGTGTGGAGTTAGTCCTACTGAAGGCCTAGCAGTTGATGAGTGCTACTAAAGAGATGCCTCAAAGGATAACGTCTGACCTAGATCATTTGTAGTGTCCTATGAATGAGACAGAATCAGAATATGAATTGCTATCTAATATCAACAAAGCAAGCAGAAGCATCGAGGTTTCCATAAAACACATTGAGGCAGCAGATCTGTCGACTGAAGATTCACCTTTTGCTTGACTTTCTCTCGCAAGAGTCGAAAGTTGTCCTTGCGACTGTGTTGTCTTTCAACCTGATACCCGATGACAGCTGGGATTTTGTTTTTGAATTAAACTATTTTCGACGCATTTATTAAAACATAAATCTTTAACAAAAAAGGTGAAAAGTAAATAAAGTCATAGTAGAGGCATGTTGCTGCTTGACCCCTGGACATCTGGTCGTAATGAATGTGACCTTTTTTGACCTTCATGATATTTATGTCCTTCAAAGGGTTAGGTTAGGGTTAAGTGCGGCACCCGGGTTGGAACTCCATGAAAGGCCTTTAACATGATTGATACGGATGAAGTCGCCAATTACTCGCCTCCAGCAGCATGATTGGTTTAAACAAATATGAAGCGAAAAACAAATATGAAGCGAAACAAATATGAAGCGAAACAAAGTGAAATGCCCCATTCACCCAGATCTGAGCTCGTCTGATTTGTGGGACTAATGGAAACCTAACGTGCCTAGTGTGTACACAGCAAGTAGCGGTTAAAAAAAATTATATAATACTCGCCACCATTACGATACCAGCAGGGAAAGTTATGACAAATACACCGGCCAACTTCATTAAGAATTTCTATAGTTCCAATTTTGTTTTTCTTCTTTATTCCCAATGAAGTAGCATTTGGTCTATTGTGGTCCGCAACCTGTGTGTGCGAGCCATCCGGATTTCATGTTTACAACCCCTGGGGTTCAAAGCCTGTGGATGTTATTCCCATACCAACTATAAAGAGAGCACCCCCCCCCCATGCTCTGTGGAAAGTTGAGGTAAGGTCCCAGACAAGAATAGATAGATACCTTATCTGTCATGCAGACATCCTGTACGTCCAATGAAACACAAATTCATATATACATATACTGTATATTTAATAAATAAGTATATATATATATATATATATATATATATATACATACATACATACATACATACATATACATATATATATATATATATATATATATATATATATATATATATATATAGTAATTGTAACAATTATTTGATGCATCAAAATAAAAAACAGTTGTAATAAGCCCACGTTTGCGCTATTAAACTGCACTGACCTCTTTCTCTGGTATTTTAATGAGGAGCAGCGAGTAAATAAAATGATCTTTTAAAACACATATTTCTTCCATGAAATATTCCTCACACATAAATCATGGGAAACAGACGTGTTTCAAACCATGTGTGGAGTTAGTGGTACTGAAGGCCTGGTTGTCTGTGATGAGTGTGATCTATTTGACTTTACTATTGAACATTTGTAGAATCATCGAAGTCCTATGGACGGGGCCGAATCAGAACCAAAATATCAACATGAATTACTCACCACTGTTAACAAAGCAAGCAGTAGCACTCCAGGCAGAGTCTGCAACCGAGGTTTCCATATTAGGGGCAGCAGAACCTGTCGACTGGTGAGTTACCTGATGTGTTGCCCTATTGTGTTGTCTTTCAACCTGATACCCAGCTGGGATTATGTTTTTGAATTAGACTCTTTTAGATGCATTCATTAAAACTGCAATTATTAAAACTAAATTATTGATAGTAAATGAAGTTATAGAGGCATCTGGTTGTAATAAATGTGTTTGACCTTCATGATATTTATGTCCTTCAAACGGTTAGGGGTCAAATGCGGTGTGTTTGTGTATTAAATAAACATCTTAATATGTGTCCTACACCTACACAAATAACAAAGAAGGGAGTGTGTGTTTCCCTGTAGACTTCCTTTAAACAATGAAAGTCTCCTCACTCAGGCCAGTGGTGTGTAAGTGGGTGAAAGTGTTTAGGAAACATAGAGGTGGGGTGGAGAGGGCTCTCGACACACAGCCAATGGGGGCCTGAGGTCACGGTTTCCAATAGCATATTTCCACACTCGACACCAGGAGGGAGGGAGGATGTTTGTGGCGGCTAACTGTGCTACAGGTCAAGGCTGTACCATGCAAAAGTAAAACGATGTCATCAGGATATCACGAACATGAGGACATTGTTTGACCCCCTGGTAGGAAATTCACGTATGCACGAGTCCCACACGTATCAAAAGTAATCATCACGTAAGGTTGGCGAAGAGACGAACATTTTCTGGAATCAGTTAATCTGATATTTGAATGCAGACATTACCTTATTACAGTACATAGAGAAGATCTTAGTAACAACCTGGCAACCGAAATGCTTTCTAAACATAGTCCCATCCGAGGTCAGCCAGACTATACTTTACAGACTACGTGAGATTTCCCAAACTGAATAAATACTGCACATATCTGGAAACTAAGATATTTGCTAAAAAGTTTCTATTATTTCACATTTAGCAAATGCATCCACGAATACCACATGCATTTGTAAGCTAGTATTCCCGTGTCAGTGGACCAGCAGATCTGAGGATGCCAGTGCCAGAGTAGTCACATAACTTTCGAGGACAACTGATTTCAGGATGTATTATTGTTTGGTATTTTGAAGGGGAGCTGTTTATTTTTTGCAGTCTTGTTAACTGCTAGTAGCCTATGTTATGTGTTTATGGTGTTATTAGCTCACAGAACACTGGCCAGCTGATTTTGAGATTGAGGAAATGTTGCGCATTAGTTTAGAGAGCGTTGATGAGACTCTAGCTGTGCTGGTGTGTTACGACCACGTCATAGCCGTGCGGTTGTTTGAGTATGCAAGTATTGTCGGTGTCTCTTCAACAAGTTTATCCATGCGGTCATCCCAGTTCCAAGAAAAACCTTAAACTTCCCTATAGTGATAAATACTTTGCCGCCGCATCAAAAACCTTTGTTTGAGATATCAGAGAGGTCAGAGGAAGGATCTTTTTTGCTTTGTCAAAAAAAGATATGGCAGCCAGCAGACCTATGGTCATCACCAGGGGTTTTATTTTGTTTGCAAAAAAACTAATAAAATGGGTCAGCACATTTCAAGTGAGAACAAAAAATGGTTTCAAAAATGTCATCAAAGTAGGCCTACAAAAAACAGAAAAGAAAAACTTCACATATTCACCATTAACTAGTTGCTTATTAGCATGCATATTAGTAGCATATTGGCTCTTTATTAGTAATTATAAAGCACTTATTAATGCCTTATTCTGCATATTCTATATCTACTAGGCCATTAACTAAGAGTTTTCCCTCAATAACCTCCTAATATCTGCTTATTGATAGGAAGTAAGGACGTTGTTGTACATGAATTACGATCTTAATATGCTTTTCTCAGTATGGGCCTTATAAGGTGGTAGTACCACAAGAATAGTCATTATCCCTTAATAACACTTAACACTTATAATGAAGTATCTATGAAGTAGCATTTGGTCTATTATGGTCCACAACCCGAAATACAGTCTCAAACATTTAGTGCCTAAAATATGTATGTCTCTCTCTCTCTAACTCCCTATTCTATCTTTATTCCACCTGTTTTTAAATGTAGGGTGTGATGGAGTAAATTAAATATAATCAAACATTAAGCGCTTAAAATATCTTGCTCTCTCTCTTTCGCACTCCCTGCTTCTTCCTCTCACTTCCTCTTCTGTCTTCATTCTGCCTCGTTGGAAAGGCCTTGCTCGCTCCTATATACCATGGCCGGCGGTACTTCCTGATGTTTGTTTGTTTTTTGCAGGACAATATAGGAGGTAGAGCACTGGTAAGAACACATACAACTGTGTTGCTTTGTGCGAGCGATCCGGATGTTATGTTAACAACTCTTGGGGTTCAAAGCCTGTGGACGTTTTTTCCATACCAGCTATAAAGGGACCACCCCCCCCCCATGCTCTGTGGAAAGTTGAGGTAAGGTCCTAGACAAGAATAGCTAGATACCTTATCTGTCATGCAGACATCCTGTACGTCCAATGAAACACTAAGGAACACCGACATGGCTTTAATTCATAGTATACAGTATATATATATATATATATATATATATATATATATACTGTATATTGAATAAATAAATAATTAAATAAATACATATATATGGAATGGGCTTAGATTTGCTTAGAGGCATTCACTGTATCTAAATATCAATTATAGATTTGGACATTATGAAAAACATAATGAAAAACATAACACACACGAAAAATAGTTTTGCTTCGCATACCGGCAGAGATCCGATGTAAACACGTAGAGGCGCTCGTCTTTAGACAGCAGGGGGTGGAAAGCGCTCCCATCTGTTCCATTGATGGAGTTGCTTTGGTTGGATGTCCAGAATGTAAGCCGGCTGCAAACACAGCATGCATACTATGTCAGCCACCAGCTGATAAGGAGGTGATGTCTTCCGATTTGTGTGTGGATGTTGTTTATCTTTTAACAATGAATAATAATATTCTCTGTGTCTGTGTGTGTGCATACCTTTGACCGTTCCACGTATGAACACGACCATAATCCATATAGTTCTGCTCCCCGGTGTGGTACACAAACTCCCCACCAAGACTCCCATTTTTCTAAAATCAATTCAGATTTTAAGACGTGTAGAGCAGTGCAGTGATTTTCATTTGAGATGTATAGTTCACTTTCAAGAGCCACAATCTAATTTCCTGCAGATGTAACATGTAAAAAGGAAAATAATTGAACAAATGTATCATAAACAATACAAAAAAAGGACAGCGTCTTCCTTCCTATGTCGGTCAATAATGTATAGTTTCAATGATGTTGCATGTACTGTCAATAATGTCTAAATAAATTGTCGATAATATTTACATTTATGTTTTGCATCTACATTTCTATTAATCTTATTGTGTCGGTTGATTTGTCGTTTGCGTTATTTTTTGAATTTTTTAATCTTTTTAATACCGTCCTGTACATTCTGCCATGACACCCTGATTTCCTGTCTGGGATTAATAAATGTCATTTTAGGTGCTATCATGTCCAAGACGCTGGATGTCACGCCACCCCCGACATACCTTGTACATCAGCCCAAACACCTTCTCCACGCCATCCTTGGATTGGGCGATGCGGGCCAATAGGGCATCCTCATACCCCCACAGCAGCTCCTGAACGGTGCGGGTGGTGAACAGGTCCGCATTTGCATTGGTCATCCACGCGGTCAAGAAGATCGCCTTGAAGAAACTATCCTTCACCTGGTTCATCGCAGCCTGCAGGTCGGAGGAGGTCAGAGGAAGTGAAGGAGGAACAATGAGTGTACTGAAATGAGTTATTAAAAGTGGGTTCATTTAGTTCACTTTGTGCACAATCGTTCTGGAGGTTGTGTGTGTGGGTGGCCGCTGTAGGCCGTGACCTACCCAGGCTGGAATGTTGACCGTGGTGATGGCATCAACATTCGGGTCACCGATGGACTTCTCAGGCAGAAACACAAAGGTCTTGGGGCTGTAGGCCGAAACCTTGGTGCCATTTTCCACAATGGTCACGTTGGCCTTGGGCCTGTACTCTCTGTGAAGACACAACCGAAACACAATGACGTGGTGATTTGTTTATATGATTTTTGGTATTTAACACACAGTTCCTGGTGTAATACCCTTGGGTTGTTCGGGTAAATCTAACTGTGAAGTGCAGGCTGTGCCATGCTGACACACTAGGAAGATTTCCACTGATGTTACTGCGGACATTGTTATTTGTTTGAACCTTTCAGTGGTGGTCCATGACAGAAGTATTCTATACGACGTGAATAACAAAGTCATTTGTACTCAAGTCAGCTGCTGATGCTCATTTTTTACATGCTAAAGAAAACAATACAATAGAGACAAGTGTTTTCCATAATTCTGATAGTAACACACTAAAACAAACAACATAAAAGGCGATGAAATGGCACAACTAGAAAAGCAAACAGAAACAGTGTACAGAGAGGGGTTCAGTGGATGATTCAGCAGTTTTCCGTTTGCAAAGCACCTAACACACTTTCTTAAGACAAATAATACAAATAAGAAAAATATTTGCAGATTTGCATTTGTACACCTTTTCACTCTGGGAACATGCATTGATGTGAAACGTTGTGTGTGTGCGTGCATTCACATGTGTGTGTATGTGCAGTGTTTCCCCTAGAAATTTTTCCAGCAGTGGTGCTGTTACGTAACAGAGGCAAGCCGCACGCGGCGGCGCGCAGGGGTCTGGGGGCATTCACCTCCGGAAGATTTTTTTTTTTAATAACCCCTTAAACCATAACTTCTGGCAAGTTTTGTGGATAGAAATGGACATTTTGAGACAAATATGATATACCATCAACAGATTTAATATTGGAGCACGTACCTTGAACTGGTCAGAAACAGAAATCTTGATTTTATAATTTTAGACAGGATTACTCATGTTTTTCTTTTGTGTTAATTTTAAGCTTTTATTTACATTATTGGTAGAAATTGATTGGGGCAAAAAATATTGAAAATGTTGTCTTAAAGGGGAAATGAACCCAAAAACAACACTATGCTCCAACACTATATTTCATCACATGAATAACGTTGATTGTGCTGCCATCAAATGTACTAACTCCATATAAAAAAGAAAAGAATTTAACGGCTACAGTAACGGTGATTTGACGCGTCATCAAATCACCGGAAGAAAAATGCAGGACTACAAGTTATGAACGTTCTGAATGTGAATCTTCAGGAGAGCAGCCCTCTCGGACACACACACACACAGGGGTTGAAATAAGGCTGTTTTACTCGCCAAATGCGAGTAATTTTTGTATTTGTCGAGTAATTTATGAAGACCACTCGCCACTCTGGCGAGTAATCTAAGAATTCGCCGCGATTGCCGCGGACCCGCCAGCAACGGACCCACTAGCCGCGGACCCGACCGCGCAGCACCCACCGCCGTCTACAATCGCTGTTAACAGCATGTTACAGCGGTAACAGCATGTGTGTGTCCGAGAGGGCTGCTCTATTCGGACACATTACTATGAAGCCCCGGTGACGGTGTGGAAGTGCGGATGATAATAAAACAGCGGTAACAGCGATTGTAGACGGCGGTGGGTGCTGCGCGGTCGGGTCCGCGGCTAGCGGGTCCGTTGCTGGCGGGTCCGCGGCAATCGCGGCGAATTCTTAGATTACTCGCCAGAGTGGCGAGTGGTCTTCATAAATTACTCGACAAATACAAAAATTACTTGCATTTGGCGAGTAAAACAGCCTTATTTCAACCCCTGTGTGTGTGTGTGTCCGAGAGGGCTGCTCTCCTGAAGATTCACATTCAGAACGTTCATAACTTGTAGTCCTGCATTTTTCTTCCGGTGATTTGATGACGCGTCAAATCACCGTTACTGTAGCCGTTAAATTCTTTTCTTTTTTATATGGAGTTAGTACATTTGATGGCAGCACAATCAACTTTATTCATGTGATGAAATATAGTGTTGGAGCATAGTGTTGTTTTTGGGTTCATTTCCCCTTTAACGCTTGGCAATTTCAAGATGACGTTGTAGTTGTGCTAAATACCGATCATGTGAAGATTTTTGCAGTGGCGCTGATTTTCCAGCAGTGGCGCTGCGCCACTGCTGAATACATAGTAGGGGAAACACTGATGTGTGTGTTTGAGTGTGTGTGTGTGTGTGTGTGTGCAAGTATGTGTGTGTGCATGCGTGCATGCATATGTGTGTGTGCATTTATATTTCAATTTTGTCAGTCACTTCACTCTGCGTGTCATCAGAGTCCTACCTATACGTGTAGGGTCCGACCTGGGACAGCACCGGCTTAGCCCCCTTCTCGAACTCCTTCAGATTGGTCAGGTTGAAGAAGAAATACTGCATGTACACCGGAGGAGGGGGGCTCTTCCACGTCTCGAACACACGACTGCCCTCGGTCAAAGTGATCTCCTAGGAAACAACGCAGAGAGCAGAGCACACAGCTTCATGTCAAAGAGGTGTAATGGAGCTAAAGCAAAAGTTCAATCAGGAGACGACGACATTCCCCTTCTATTTCTCATCGATTGATGTCTGGATTCTTAATTCCCACGCAGCCAATGCAAGCCCCTCCCCTTCGTCTCTCAACCAATCAGTACAATTGCGCGCCAATGCAAAGCATATATATACACATCTCTCATTCATTCCTGTCTCTGTTGTTTTCATTGCGACAAACAGCCCTCCTCCCCTTCACCTCCGGGACTAGGCTCCCCCTGTCTATGGAGAAAGAGATGGCGTCCACCAGGGACAAGGTCCATCTAGTCACCACCACCACCAGCATCTAGACACCATCAGGGGGCAATTCATCTCCCAGCAGACTTCATGGGATCCATCGTTCCTTCCCATGAATAATAATTTGATGGTGTCTAATCGCCAAATGTTGCTGTAATAAATGTTGTGGTTAATTGTTAAGTCTCTATTCTAGTCTCTCCTGACTGAACTACATTTGGACTGTGTGTTTGCATAAGAATCCATGATGATGAAATAAAAGCGAACATGTTTAGTTTGGAGAAAGTACAACTGTGTGTACTACGAAATACAAGAGATGTACTCTGGCTGACTGGCGGCCTTAAAGCGCTCTTCATAGGAAGTGCAAGAGCTCTCCTTATGAATTATGTTCAACAGGCTATTTGACAGAAAGAAAATGAACATGTTATTGCACATGGAGCAAATACAACCGCACCGACGGATTAAAGAAACGCCATGGGAGTCCCTGTCTATGTAGGTGACTATGTGGGGGATGCCTGGCCTCCGCACACACACACACACACACACACACACACACGCATCACAAGACATTGGGGGGGTTGTGGGACGCTTCCACGGTTCCTTTGTCGACGGTTGCCAATGGCGACCGGCTCTCTCTGGGAGAGCAGCTGACGGGTCATGTGGTTACGGCAAGCCCGGTGCCTACTGGTTGAGGAAGGAGTGTGACCTTAATGATGTGGGCCACATTCCTTTCGACTGCGCCCAAAGAGGCCCTGGCAAATGCTGCAGGAGGACAAATCCATCCATACCACACTGCTGAAGTCTGGGGGGGGAGAACAATGGAGAGAGGGAAAAAAAGAAAGTTTCTTTTCTATTTTTTAACCGACTCCTTGGTAGAATCTGTCCGAAATGGGTAAAACCAAAAAAAAACTAACATTATTTTTGGATACAAGATGGAGGAATGTATAGCCGGCGGGTTATGGATTTCACAGCAGAACATGCTGCAGCCGTGCTTATTTTAAAGGGAGGGCCAGCTGCCCCTCTTTCACAGTTGGGAGTCCCCTCTGTTCGGTCAATGACTAAAATTCAGCTGAGTTGCCAAGGACAATAAAGCTGTCACCTTGGATTGTGGACGAGGGGGAGAGAGAGAGAGAGAGAGAGAGAGAGAGAGAGAGAGAGAGAGAGAGAGAGAGAGAGCGAGAGCGAGAGAGAGAGAGAGAGAGAGAGAGAGAGAGAGCTCTATGGGTCCTCCTCTTTAATGGTGAAAAACAAACAATATGCTAACCGTTCCCTGTGTCCCATGAAGCAAAAAAAAGAAGAAGAATGAACCTCAATGGGAAACCACAACAAGAGTCTGTCTTCTAACGCACGCTGCTTTCTATAGAAACTATGAGGCAACTCCCAATATGAAAACACATAGAACAGGTGGATACACATACCTCCTAGCGCTTTGATGTTCAAACGGTTTTGGGTCTTTTTTAAAAAAGTTTTTTAAAGTAATAATACACAATTGAACGAGACTTATTGATATGGCCATGGCATTATTTATGGAGGGTGTCAAAACCTATGGGGAAAATGCAGCGCAGTTACAAGTGACAAAAATACAATGTACCTTTTTGCTTATTTATAACTATCAAAAAACATTTATTGGCGGGGGGGTGTCGCCACAATATCCACACACACACACACACACACACACACACGTGAGACTACCAACTCACAACCTCCCCACCTCCCTATCTTTTTCATTTATTTTTCAATGAGGTCAGCAGTGTCGAAGAGGCTTAAGAGATAGAGGACCTGTTGTGGTTGGGAAAGGTTCAAGTTAGCTCCTTCACACAAGAGATAACCTTAACGCACAATACTGCCGAGCTGGGGCGACAAGATGTGCTCGCTTTTATTTTGGTGGAAGTTACTTACACTCTGTTGTCTGAAACGACAGCCCTATCGGCTGCAAAATATGAGGATGTGAGGCCTCTACGTCTATAGTTCCCACGCACCATATTACTGCACATGTAATGTGAACCTTGAACCATGAAGTGTTTGAGGTGGCAGGCATGTTTGTTTTAGTGTATTGTGTTTGTTTATCATGGGATTCATTTTTGACATTGTGATCTTTTTAATGGTTAGGTTACCTAGTGTCATTGTCTAGTACTGTATCTAGTCTATAGTCTATTTAGTTACCAAACGCAAACAGCCTTTTAACATTCGATGCACAGAGGTCAATGGAGCTACGTGCACTCAAGTGTATTGAGTCACTGAAAAAGTACGAAACTACCCGGCTAACTTTTTCACTCAAAGATGTAGAACGGGAAGTGATCTGATTGTTTCCTTCAGGACTAAATAAGGGGGGACACTCGTTGATTTTGGGGTTGGTTGTCATCTGTTTGGGTCTGAGTGGGGACCTAGTAATACAAGTATTACAACAACCATTCCAAAACAACACAGGAGAATATTTGCATTTAGCATGCATATTTTCCACACTTGTATTTCTATTTTTGTATCTAGCAGGTATCTAAATCCTCATAAGCTCTCTCTCCACAACAGGACTCTGATTAACACAGCCGCCAATAACACATCCCAGTTACGATGATGGTGTCAGAACAGGGACACGTATGCTTTCCGACCACCCATAGTATTTGATAAAATTCCTCCCATAATCCTCGGGCTCGGGCCTTCTTGATATCAACAGGAGGTGTGCTGTATGTCAACACACAGTGCAGCATGCGTCAACAAAATGTATTTTTACTACACTGAAACCAATGGGATAAGACACTAAGGAATCTGCTTGCAGCGGATGTGACGTACTGAGAAAACAGCAGTGTTGTCATGGCGCCCGCTATATACTCCTTCCTGCACTCTTAGCATCTTGACTGTCTACACTGTCATAACAAGCACTGTCCAATGGTTTGACTCTGCATGCTTCCCTTGGGGTGGGTTGGACTATATTTTTAAGGATTTCCTTAAGAGTCAAATGCCACTTGACCTGTGAAGCCTCTGAATATGTGGTCCCACCATGTTCAAAAGAATGAGGGTGGAAGGACTGAGAGAAATACAAAATAAACCAAAAAACATTACATTACAAAAAACTTACATTAAAAAAAACAATGTGTTTGAATGTAACTGCTCCTGTTTTCTGCTCCTGTCTCTTGCCACAAGAAATTATTTTGTTACCGACTCACTCATATTGCACACTTTGTGTATATCCCAATATAAAAATAAACAAAATCCCAGTCGATAAATCAAGCACTTCAAGCATTATTATATCTCAGAATTTTTCTCATAATATATAGTCAATATTTGAAGGTGTCCTTTTATATTGCATAGAAAGGGGATAGTTGACTAGGGAGAATGTAAACCATTGAACCCAATGCAAAAAATAAGTCTGCCTTTGAGGCAAACATATGGACATCTATATATTTCTAAAACTGGTACTTAGGAATTGTTGCAACAAAGAGAAATATGTGCGAGTATGTGAGAGTGTATTATACACTCAGTTTAGTCAGTTTAACTCTTCTCACATCTGGGCTGCAAATTATAGTATTGCCATTCCTCGTAGGAAGCAAAAGCTACACCCACTGCAGTGTTGTACAAAGCGTTGTGCATAACCCCAAACTGCAATACTACCACATCCTTAACAGAGCTGCTGCAATACTACTACATCCATAACACAGGTGCAATACTACTACATCCATAACACAGATGCAATACTACTACATCCATAACACAGATGCAATACTACTACATCCATAACACAGATGCAATACTACTACATCCATAACACAGATGCAATACTACTACATCCATAACACAGATGCAATACTACTACATCCATAACACAGATGCAATACTACTACATCCATAACACAGATGCAATACTACTACATCCATAACACAGATGCAATACTACTACATCCTTTACAGAGATGCAATACTACTATAACATCCATAACACAGATGCAATACTACTACTACATCCTTAACATGATGTTGTAGAATAGTTATAGTTTCAAGACAACTAGAACCTAGTTATCCTTTCAAGACAACTAGCACCTAGTTACAGTTTCAAGACAACTAGAACCTAGTTATCCTTTCAAGACAACTAGCACCTAGTTACAGTTTCAAGACAACTAGAACCTAGTTATCCTTTCAAGACAACTAGCACCTAGTTAGTTTCAAGACAACTAGCACCTAGTTATCCTTTCAAGACAACTAGAACCTAGTTATCCTTTCAAGACAACTAGCAGCTAGTTATAGTTTCAAGACAACTAGAACCTAGTTACAGTTTCAAGACAACTAGAACCTAGTTATCCTTTCAAGACAACTAGCACCTAGTTAGTTTCAAGAAAACTAGCACCTAGTTATCCTTTCAAGACAACTAGAACCTAGTTATCCTTTCAAGACAACTAGCACCTAGTTATCCTTTCAAGACAACTAGAACCTAGTTATAGTTTCAAGACAACTAGAACCTAGTTATAGTTTCAAGACAACTAGAACTTAGTTAGTTTCAAGACAACTAGAACCTAGTTATCCTTTCAAGACAACTAGCACCTAGTTATCCTTTCAAGACAACTAGAACCTAGTTATCCTTTCAAGACAACTAGCACCTAGTTATCCTTTCAAGACAACTAGAACCTAGTTATCCTTTCAAGACAACTAGAACCTAGTTACAGTTTCAAGACAACTAGAACCTAGTTATCCTTTCAAGACAACTAGCACCTAGTTATAGTTTCAAGACAACTAGAACCTAGTTAGTTTCAAGACAACTAGCACCTAGTTATCCGTTTCAAGACAACTAGCACCTAGTTATCCTTTCAAGACAACTAGAACCTAGTTAGTTTCAAGACAACTAGCACCTAGTTATCCTTTCAAGACAACTAGAACCTAGTTATCCTTTCAAGACAACTAGAACCTAGTTAGTTTCAAGACAACTAGAACCACTTTATCCTTTCAAGACAACTAGAAAATAGTTAGTTTCAAGACAACTAGAACCTAGTTATCCTTTCAAGACAACTAGCGCTGCAACTTGACTTGACTTATTTGCAACGGTTCGGCGGCCGCGCGCCGCGGGGCCGTTAGGACGGGGAGCGCGCTTACCCGCTTCAGGCGGCCGTGGATGAAGTTCGTGGAGACCCGGGACAGGATCAGGCCGACCGCGATGACCAGCAGGTTCACGGAGGCTATCCCGACCCCGTACACGCAACAAGACCGCCGCGTCATGCTGACGGGACCCCCGGCGGGGACCCCCGGGACCCGGGAGGAGGGGGGAGAGAGAGAGGGAGATGGGGGGACGGTTTTCTTGTCTTGTCAACCGGCGTGCGGGTGAGCTACGAGTCCGTTCCCATTCAAACGAAACGGCGAACGCAAACCAACCAACAAACAAACAACAAGAAAAAGTTGCTCAAAGTCTCCTATTGTGATCCAATGATGATGATGATGATGATGATGATGATTTAAAAAAAAGAAAAAAGGAAAAGGAAAAAATAAAAACCCGCACCAGCCTTTGCAGCAGCGAAATAAAAGCCGCCCCTCGGTGAGAGCAGGTCTTGGGGGTTAATAATAAACCCAGGCTGGGTCCTGGGGAGCTGGAGAGACTGGGTAACTATATATGCTGCTGCCTGCCGCTATAGCCTGTATTAGTAGCCACATGCTCCCCCCCACACACACACACCCCCACAAACACACACACATGCATGCACACGCACACGCATGCATGCACATGCACAGGTCCATGTTGATTGGTCGCCATTCATCGCAAGTTTAAGGACCAGCAGGATTAAGGAAAAAAAGAAAAGAAAAGGAGAACAAAACAAAAAAAACACGTCCAGACCACAGACTCTGGTCCAATATTTGTCTTTTTTTTGGTTTAGTTTATGAACTTTATTAAAAGTTTAAGGTTGTCTTTTAGTGAGGCTATGCACTGCACACACACACACACACACAAGCAAACATAATGGTCATAAACGGTCCGTATTATATGTGTGGGTCCACGTGTGAGACTTGATAGCTGGTATGTTTGGACAACATCCCTTATCTCATATTACTGATACAGGAATCGCAGCAATGGGTTTGGCACACAGGAGCTAACACTCATTTAGCAGCTTGACAGCTTTACTTTACTTCACACAGCCATTCATTGCACGGTGTGAACCAAAAGTTGCTGTTTAAAAAACGAAGTAGGACAATCTTCATTGCTTCCCCAAGCTAGATGTGCACTGCCGCTGTGCACATCTAGCTTGGGGGGGGAAAAAACAGCGAAGGTGTGGCTCGGCTTGATGTACTTTACAGCACGAAACGTTATTATTCGGTCTCCAATCCCCTTTCCCTTCGTGCGCGCCTCCTGCGCGTAACCCATGTTGCTAATTCGCAGGCCCAGCTTGGCGGTAACTGACCCTTCACTAATGGCCACGGCGAGTCACGGCTCCTTCGGGCCAGAGCCATAGCGACTGGCTACTGTCGTGCCTCCAAATGGCCAGACTGACACGCCTAAGGACAGGGGCCCTCGTTGGAAAAGAGCCGTGCATACTAAGTGCCGTGTTAGCGGAGAGGGCCGGCGAGCGTCGGCCAGGGCCTCAAGAAGTGACTACTTGGTGCTTGGCTGGTTTGGACCGTTGCTGGTCTGTGCCATGTTGAAGAGGTTCGTTCGGCCTGCCGATGTGCTTTTTTTTTTTTACACTGCTTCTCATGAAAATGAACTTTATTGGCCTTTATAGAGAAGCAGTGTAAAAAGCGAGTCTGTGCTGTTGGGCACAACGGGTGCTGTTTGTAACATATGGAAGCAGCCTATGCTCAATTAAGAAGGGTGTGGACATCCTTGGGGAAAGGACGCTACTAATGTGGTACGTCCGATTTCAAAGACGCTATGTATGTTGGGGGACAAAGACGCGTTGCCGTGCCAAGCCCAGGACCTCAGCTGCAGCCTCAATGGCTGTGACAGTCCCGGTATTTGGAGTGAATGAGCTCATTTATTGTGGGACATCACTTTTGGATATTTTGAAATGGACTCAACTGGGAATCAACTATTTGAAATAGTTGATTCCCTCAGTCCTACTACTTGAACAGCTATAGCGCCTCATAGGATTTGTTTGACAAATGACAGCACTTGAGCAAATCTCAAGCACCGCTTCACTGGAGCTCCAGTCTCTTTTCCAGTTATTTGACTTGTGTTTGTGGCGAAGGTGAACAATACAGAAGTGTATGTGGAGTCCATCCCCTCTTACCTACTCCACACCTGTGCCATTTACAGAAATTATTGTATTGTGTACTATCCCTGTCAATTAAACTACAGCATTCAAATTCATCGTGAGCTCCTGTCTCTGGATTGCTGGCTCCTGAGGCTGACACCACCATTCTTACAGTTGTCCTCATCATTTCTGCCACGCCCCTCTGTTCAGTTCTCACTAACTACTCAGTAGTACTCACTAATCTATCTTCCAGTAAGGAAGTCTCATAAGGCAGCAGGTTTCCTGGATGGTTTTCCTCATGGACGGTTTCTTCCACAGCTCAGTAACTCCAGCAGTCACAACTAGACTACACTGCAGTTACTGTTACTACCAGACCAATCTTACACTGGATTATCAGTGATTTGCAGGTCAGCGTAGCCTGCAAATCTAAAATGGATTTGCCAACCCCACCCAGGCATGTGCACAGATAGGGTCCAAGGGGGGCCCCGCCCTGCCCTTTTGCCCTCAGAGTTAAAAGTGACCCTTTTTTTGGCTGTGTCAAATGTATTTCATTTCGTCTTTATTTGTTATTGAATTTGATTTAAAGTGTTTGTGTTTGTTTTTTAATCTAAAAAAATACTGCGGTTTATTTTATTATATATGGTGCTCAAAAACATGTTACTAAAATCAAACTGTAGTTAAGTAGTTGTACCCATGTCTTATTTATAAAATATATCCAGTGTAACAAAATAATACAGAACATGAAAACAGAAGGAAGAGTGGGACTGCTGATCTAGAATCTGATCCTACTTATAATGAAAGGTAAATGACTGCTTTACTTACACAGACTGACTTGCATTACTACATTAAATATGTGGTTTCAGTGGAATTCAAACAGACCCCATGTTATGAACATAGTGTTTCATATGGTGGCGCCGCGGCGCTGTGGCAACATCGGCGTGGGAATAGGGCGTCGTTGGAATGAGGGCCCTTTTTTTTCTGCTTGAGCCCCTGACCCCCAAAATGCACGGCGCTGACCCCACCACAGTTCAGCTGTGACTCGTTTGGGTCCTCCTCACTTCCCATCCATTCCAATGTCCAATGCGTTTTCAGCTGGTCCAGCTCTTCAGATGTCCTACCCCTTTGGCACCCCCCCCAATTACGAGGTTTATCCCCCTAGTGGATGTCCAGTGCCAGGGTAGAGGGTTGCAGTACCAGGTCCTGGTTGAGGAGAGGAGATACAGTAGGCCCCGGCCAGGAAAATCCTCCCATGGTCCAATCCCATTCAACCTGGGGGGGCTCCCGGGCTCTCTTCATCCTCCTTCTGGGCTTAGTTTTTCTCTCTTTTTCTTCTCTCTCTTCTTTTTTTGTTTTCTTTTTGAGGTCAGGCGATGTCATCAGGGGCTTCTTCTCGGGCACAGCTGTTTCCCATCATCTCAACATCTCGTGTATTTATCCTTCTTTGTACTACTCTGCTGCTAGCCTGTGTTAGTCTCACGTTCAAACTCGATCACTCAAGTGTCTCGTGGTAAAGATTCTTGCTCTAGTGCTCGTGTTTAATTGGCGCAAGCTGGCAAATAAACCATTTGTAGTACTTTGTAAACTGCCGCCTTGTCAGCAGTTGATGTTTCAAAAGTGATCTCAAATTTGATTGTGAAACAGTGGTTGCAAAGAACTTTTGTTCTGCTAAATATTCTGTTGTTTATTCGCTAAGATGTTTTCCACAACAGAAACTGAAAAAAACATGAATTGCATTGTAGTGTATTATATTATATTATATTATGCTATATTATGCTATATTGTGTTATATTATATTTAAGAGGTTTGGCACTAGGATAGTCTCCTGACCTGTTATGTTTGCTTATTTTACTCACAATAATACTTCCCTATTCTAAAATGGCATATGTTTTGATAAAAGTATTATAGATATATTGTATAAATGCGTAAAACATCTGGTCAGGAGGAATGGAAACAGGAATGTATACATGGCTAGGTGCGTCCTAGCTACTTCCTCAGGGACAAAGGGGACTTTTTTGCTTGTCGACAACACACATAAAAAGAACAGATTATACGGTACATGAACAATGTATTCAAGGACAAGGACACAGCTCAAAGAATCGTTCTCCGACTCCAGGCATTATGATATTTTATAGCCATAAAGTTCAATACCAAATGAAGTACTACAGTTGAATTGAAAAAAAAATGAACGTCATTATTTGTATTATTTTATTCAACAGCTCTTTTTAGGGACTCTAATCCTAATGTAAGTGTGTTAATGATACACACACACATACACCCACAAATGTATTATTTTTAACTATACTGTTCAAAGTGTTATGAAAGTTTGTGAACTCCTAAAATTGTTTACTCTGGTTGTCTTTCCATGTATTACCTTGTGGAGGCTGTATGTGGAGTGTGTGTGTGGAGTGTGTGTTGTTGATAGCGGGTTTACAGCCTCACCTGTCCTGAGTCACACTGATTGGCTGGGTGGGGCTGCACACCTGTGGTGCATGAGAGCAATCATGGCACCCATGATAAACCAGCCATCAACACACACACACACAAGAGGAACCACTGTCGTGGCAGCTTGTAACATCGGCTCGGCTGTTAACATCTTGCCACCTCAAATAAATGCATATCTACCTGTGTCGGAGGGCCCCAGGAAAAGCCACTTATGGCGCATTTCCACTAGCACGGTATGTGACGGCACGGCACGGTATTTGCGTGTTTCCACTAGCATGTAGACATAGTACCTGGTATCCGGTACTATTTCGGTATCGCATGGCATGTGGTAGGGTGAACAGCCACATACCTGTTTTCACATAGCCTAGAGCCTAGAGGCGGCCCAATAATAATATATCTGCAATAATAACTGGCCCACCAGATCATTTTGATAATCTGATTTTTCTTTTAAATCTTTTATTTTTATTTATAGATTATTTATTAGATATCTTATATATTAGATTATTTTAGTTATTTTTATTCATTCTCTACGGTGGCTGGCAAATCAGAAAACACAACAACAAAACAGAAAACACAACGGCAAATCAGAAAACACAACAACAAAACAGAAAATACAACAACAAAACAGAAAACACAACAACAAAACAGAAAACACAACAGCAAATCAGAAAACACAACAAATCAGAAAACACAACAACAAAACAGAAAACACAACAACAAAACAGAAAACACAACGGCAAATCAGAAAACACAACAACAAAACAGAAAACACAACGGCAAATCAGAAAACACAACAACAAAACAGAAAACACAACGGCAAATCAGAAACGACAACAATATTAACCAAACCGGAAAAGGTAGGTACCCTCGGGCGACATGAATCGTTGCTGATTGGACTGGTGGTCCGTCTTTGAACCTGAAGGACATGGTTTACATGTTTTCAAAATATGAGCGCCGCTAGTGACAACGTACGCGCTGCTTTTCTGATTTGCCGTTTTCTGATTTGCCGTTGTGTTTTCTGTTTTGTTGTTGTGTTTTCTGATTTGCCGTTGTGTTTTCTGTTTTGTTGTTGTGTTTTCTGATTTGCCGTTGTGTTTTCTGTTTTGTTGTTGTGTTTTCTGATTTGCCGTTGTGTTTTCTGTTTTGTTGTTGTGTTTTCTGATTTGCCGTTGTGATTTGCACTTCAGGGCCACCGTAATTCTCTGCATCTCCCACACATGCGTGTCTTATAAGGTGGTCTGTGTTGCATAAAGTTGGTGAATAAAGACACTAGCCAGATTATGTGTCACTACTATTGTATTCCTTAATGCAGCGCTAAACCCAGACACCGGCACACAACTGTGGATCTTTTTGTTTCTGACTGTCCTACACAATTTAACCACATATATGAGCAGCTGACTAAGCAGTTACAACAAGACACTCTGTACCAGTCTGTCGCAAATTCCAGTTCCATTTTTTATCAATTAATTTCTTAAATTAGCCTTTGGTTATGTTCTGACCCGTCATCTAATGGCTTAGAAAAAACTGACTTGCTGACCCCTGGCCTAGACTCTAGAGAATGGCTAACAAAACCAATATGTTTGTCAGGGAAGTTTCGTTTCCATTGGTCCCGCAATAAAAAGCCCCATCAGTCTTCCTTGATTTAGAGTCGACTGTCGTCCCTCAACGCATGTTTTTGGATTTTGTAACAGGACTGCAGTCTTTTCGCTGTGTTCACTGTTGTCCTCATTGTTTTCCCAGGCCGCTCAGTTGAATCTCACTAATCTACAGTATCTTTCAAAAAAGAGATTATCCGGCATGTTTTGTGCAAGTTTTCCCTATGAACATTGTCTCTGGATCTGCTTTGACATTAATCAATGGGTTGGGTTCACTTACAGTTTTTCTCGATTGCTAAGACACAATTCCTGGAACAACTCACCATTTTTTCAAATCTTCAATTTTAAAAACTCACACCCAACAGTCCAAACATCTAACTTCTGGGTCCCAGTCAGTCTTTACCCCTCAGACAATACACACAAGCTGTCGAAACACAGACTACATTAGTGTTTGTTACACACGGGAGGGATTAATTCAACACACTGCCACCAAAATGTCAAGAATAGGGTTTATTCACAGCTCCAATAGATGGCTGCCTCTCAGTTCTGCAAAAATTACCATTACTGACCTATGGTGTACTGTGGCACAGTATACTGTAGTAAAAACTACACAGCATACAGTGGATATTCAGTCTATATGTACTACAACATTACTGTGCATGTACTGTGATACAATACATAGTGACAATGAGGCAAATTACCTGTTTTCCCTCCTGAAAGTACGAACAATGGATGGAACTGTGAAACGGCTTAAGTTTGGCTGGACTAGCTGGCCAGCTTCTTTCATTGTCCTCCCATGTACCACCACATGATGAACAACAGTGGCACGGATTTCATCAGAAATTACTTGTCTTTGCTGTCCTCTGCCTCTTCCTCTTCCTCTCCCTCTTCCTCTTCCTCTTGCTCTTCCTCTCTCTTGTCTCTCAACCTCTGCATGGTTGGGATCCATTGTTCCAAAGGACATGAGCATGCCTCTAAGCTCTATTTGTTGACCCCCAATTCTGTGTGTTTTCACTTTGAGAAGGGTGTGGTCTCTGAGTTTATATTATGATAACTTGAGTTAATTATATTGAGAGCATGTGTTTGCTGAATGAACACGTAGTGCAATTAATGATTTATTTGGCCACTTTTATGTAAGGTTTTGCAGAAAGTGTTTTGAATATTGTGTGGTAACAGGTGAATTGTGTTTTTGGTTATGGGAAATGTGTGTGTGCTTCTGGGAATGACGAAAAGGTTTGAGTGTTTGTGCTACAGGAACCAGGTTTTGTGTTTTAGCAATCGAGAAAAACTCTAAGGCTTCATGCATGAAAAACAACAGAATAACTGCAAACCGAAGGGACTTATTCAAGAGGATTCAAGAAGCTAGACCTTGTGATAAGAAAATATTACATGCTGTGCTGAGAACCGAGGGTGTTTTAACATTGTATTCATGTGAAAAGGATTGCCTAGCTGCACTCCTTGAAAGCCAGTGTTGTGTTCTGGATGGATGACGGCACAGGGATGAAGTGGGACAGGGGTCATAACCCGCACCTACACATGAGCACATTAACCTTCAACACAAACTCAAGAGAAATATAATAGGTTCATATGTTCTGTAAATGGATAATATGTAAACCACAGAACATATTTTGCTCAATGTCTTTTGTTGATTTGGGATCATTTATAGTTCAAGTGAGATCATCTTTTATTCAAGTTTGTATTTATATCATATATCAACAATACCAATGATATGTCATCTTTTACTAAACATGTGTTTCAGAACAGTAATAATTACAATAGATATCGGACTTACTTCCTCTCATCTTCTTTGTGCCAATGTGTATTGCATGTGTATTGTGTATTGAATGTATTGAAACAAAACAAGATGTACTGTATTGATTATGGCATTATGTCCTACAGACCTTCTGTTATTGTTAATATAATACATGATTACGCCAGGTTTTACTCAGGGGCTGACTGGGTAGGGTCCTGGTCCTCCACATCTGTAGCTTATTAGTCGGCCAAGAGGAAAGAATGCACACCCACACAAATTATTATAGGCTGTAGCTGAGATCTCATTGGGTCAATTGAGGTCCCCTCTAGTATTTTCCCTTTTCTCTTGATATGTGTTTGCATACTTCACACGGGAATGGTGTATCGTGCATGATGACACATTTGCACAATGACACTTTAAGAACCACTTTGCTGCCAAGCCATTAAAAAGAGTCAGACAATACAAGTGCATGACCTTGTATGTTATGTTACGTCACATTTTACCTCCAACACAGTCCACTAAGAGAGACTCAGCAGCGTGGTATCTGGGCACTCTGATCATGACCTACTAAAAATGTGTCAGAGGGTCATATGGTCACAGGCTGTGGCTATAGGAGAAGGATGCTGGAATGCAGCTGGGGCCATTTCTGCCGGACACAGGCAATAAATCAATCAATCATGTCAACCTCCCACCTGACCTTTTGAAATCTCTTTTAGATTTTTTTTTTTAGCAATTTCACGGCAGTAAATTCAAAATGCATGGAGGTCTATTTAAGTCAAAGGAATCAACAGCTGCACTGCACTACAAACAATGGTAACATTGCTTCTACAAGGATAAAGTGCAAAGCATTCATTTATTGGTTTTATTTTTTTAATGTTCTACATTTTTTAATTATTTACAAATGTAAAATGTAAAAATGTACATTTTATATATTCAAAATGTAATGTAATGTTATATAAAACATTAAAAACATAAAACCAAATAAATAAATGATTATGACATCCTTGTAGAAGCCACGTTTGATTTAATTAGATAATTAGATTTAATTGTTTTACACAAACATCAATTTGTGGTCTAATTTAAATTGCTAATTTTACTTATTAGGCAAAGATTGTTTCACACATGTAAGACTCAACTACTTCCAACAGGGGGAGGCATTGATACGTTGCCTAGAGTCCATCACCATGGGCATCATAGCGTCCATCACCATGGGCATCATAGCGTCCATCACCATGGGCATCATAGCGTCCATCACCATGCATCATAGCGTCCATCACCATGGGCATCATAGCGTCCATCACCATGGGCATCATAGCGTCCATCACCATGGGCATCATAGCGTCCATCACCATGCATCATAGCGTCCATCACCATGGCTCCTCTTAGCTGGGAGACCTGTGTGTGTTGTGTTGCTGTGATGCTGATGACACGAATGACATTGTAGAAGATCATTTGTTTCAAGCTATTTAGACAAAGGGGATACCACAATAGTGTTGGCAATATAAGCAATTACTTTATTTAATTTTTCATCACATATTGCTACAAATTTCATGTGTTTCCTCAAACCCACCATCTAATGCATTTTTAATGATTTTTATTTAAATAATTGTACAAACAAGAAACATTGGCTGGGTCTAACACGAAAGAAAAGACTGGGTAAAGCAAAACTTGTTTTTGTGTGTAGAAAACATTTATTTATTTAATCATGTATTTATTATTAAAGTCTGTGTAAACCAAAAGTAAATATGTGAATTATGTGAATTTGCTAGACTATAGAAAAGTGTGTTATTAACCACACAGCCAAATTTGAATGATTAAAAAACTCGCGAAGTATATAAAATTAGGTTTCAAAATCGTGAAAAAATAAGCAATATTTAACCCCGCCCATTTGCGCATGGCGGGCGGAGCCTCTCTCAACTGTCAAATAATAACTGTCAAACTAATAACTGTCAAATAATAACGGTCAAACAAATAACTGAGATTATACCATGGTCGGCGTGAATACTCGATTCTGATTGGCTGGCAGGTGTAGGTTAAAAAGTGATAATGTACACCTAGGAAAGACGTTCGGGTCAAATTGCCTGATTACAGTTAGATTACTGCGCTGGCTCAAACGCTAGATGGTAACCATGGCAACGGAGAGGGAATACTCGATTCTGATTGGCTGCTGTAGCAGAGCTAGCTCTGCTATATGGACACCTACTAAGTACTTCCAGTCAAATTGTCTGTTCAGCCTTCAAAACGAGAGCTGGTAAATTGTGAAAAATGCATTAAACTGTAATCAGAAAACGCGGTTATATGCTATAGACCCTATAGTATCTGTGGTGTAAAGGCTGGGACACATTTCAAATTATAAATATGTACACTTTATGTTGAAATTATAGACCGTCGCGATTCCCATTGAAACGAATGGCGCGGTGATTAGTCGTCAAAACGACAGCTGGTAAATTGTGAAAAATGCATTAAACTGTAATCAGCAAACGCGGTTATATGCTATAGACCCTATAGTATCTGTGGTGTAAAGGCTGGGACACATTTCAAATTATAAATATGTACACTTTATTGAAAGTATAGACCGTCGCGATTCCCATTGAAACGAATGGCGCGGTGATTAGTCGTCAAAACGACAGCTGGTAAATTGTGAAAGATGCATTAAACTGTAATCAGAAAACGCGGTTATATGCTATAGACCCTATAATATCTGTGGTGTAAAGGCTGGGACACATTTCAAATTATAAATATGTACACTTTATGTTGAAAGTATAGGCCGTCGCGATTCCCGATGTACAATGCATGACGTCAGCTCTCTGGCTCATAGCTGAGCGGACTAGAATCCCTCCCGTTGCCGAGTCGTATCTAAGGTCCGTCCTATTTACTGGAGGAGTGAACAACGTTTCCGTTGCATAAGAACCTTACGGGAGGGTAATGATTGTTCCAGGTATTAGTTAGACCCTCAGGCGTTACTAGGGACGCTAAATTATGGCTTGTGAACAACTTTATATTTTGATTGTAAAACGCATGCAAATATTAATTAATGGTCTTAATTTATTTTCTTTGGCAAGTGACCATGGTATAAGCGGGATAATGCCCTTCGAGGTGCCCATTATCAGAAGTTAATGGACTTCGCGGAAGCAACCGTCCTCCGCTTCGCGTCGGACGGTTCACGCCTCCGCGTCGTCCATTAACTTCTGATAATGGACACCTCGTCGGGCATTATCCCTTACATAATAACTGTGAAACTAAGAACTGTTGTTAGGGGCGGGGCAATGCTAAGGGGTAGCGCGTTACGTAATCATGTACCCTTTAAGCCCCGCCCGTAAAAATCCTGAACGCGAAAATGGTGGAAAATAGAAATAGGGTTAGGTCTCCACAATTCAACATTAAATGGTTATACAGTCTTTTCAGATGTTTTCAGCAAATACTTTCTAACGTGTGTAATGTATTTAGAAACAAATCTCAGAATTGTGTCTTTAATGATTGAATGTGCACTGCAGTGGGCTCCATTTGTAACAATATTCATTTGTATTGTAACCCTTTTTCAAATACATTTATTAGGAGTGGTACTACAGAAAGCACTTTTGGCAATGCACAGGTACCCATATAGGCTACACATGTAATGCATTTCACACACATCTTTTATTTTGCACCTTGCTCATCTGCATTTTGAAGCATGGCCTCAATCCTCCTTGGTTCATCCTGTCTGTCTGTCTGTCTGCCTGTCTGTCTACCCATGCTCTCCTTCTCTCTCTAACTTTCAACCTCCTCCTCTCTCTCCACCACGTCTGCATGTCCCTGGTTTCTCAGCACCTCTCAAGCTATATGAGCCCTTTCCTGTTTCCCTGTTGAAAAGCAGGTGGAAAACAAAGTTATCTAATCCTGATGTCGGCGAAAGTGCACGAAACTGGAGAATTTTAATTACAGTCACAATTACAGATATTTATTGACTATGACTGTGGTCTGTCTGTCCTTATAGCTAAAGTTAGCTCCCAAGAGAACAGACAATACATGCCAATCGGACACATTTTTATCATGGGCCCAGTGGTCTGGTGACAGACAGGTAATTTGCTCTCTTGGACACCCGGCTATGTTGAACCAAAAGCATTGATTGGTTAAAGGGCATAAACAGCTATTAAAGAGATAATGAAAGTCAAGAGTGAGTTTACAATAATGTCACCTGTTGCATTGGATTCTGGCACTATAAATGTAAATCCATATTAAATTGTACAACCTACACCTCTGTACCGGGTAGCTTCCACAGCTTAAAAATTGGCCGCCATAAAGCAGCTGAAACCGATCACATTTACCCAGCAGACCCATGATGGCACCATACCCAGGGCACAAGCTGAACAAGGTGTCACAAATGGTGAAAATGTGGATGGATGAAGACAACTGCATCTCCTCCTCTAATAGCAGTCAAACATTATTTCTGCTCCTGCAGGCATCATCGTGCTGCCGTGTGGTTTCATCGTGTTAATAAGTATTGGAAAAACCTGATAGGTTGTTGTTGTAGAAAGTGGAGTTTGACTTTAAGAGTGGCTCCAATGTGGGGTCGAGAGCCAAGAGTTCAGTGGCTGATCAAGCACTGCATGGTGCCCAATCAATTCCAGGACAGAGCATAGCTCACGCCTCACGCTGACATTGTGCTCATGGGGCTGTGGTGTTGTCCAGATCCGACCTAAAGAAACAAACACAATGGAGATGATATTGTATGTGTGTGTGTGTGTGTGTGTGTGTGTGTGTGTGTGTGTGAGTGCCATCGTTGTAGCTACCTGGCCAGTGTTACCAGTTGATTTTTGAATGTTTACGCCACAAAGCTGTTTGTGGCTGTTTCAATGGTTTAAGGTACGATGAAGATGACAGTGTGTGTGGCCAAGAGGTGCGTGTATGTGTGTGTGTGGGAGTGCAATAATAGTAACTACCTGGCCAATGTGACCAATTGATTTTTATGCCACAACGGTAGGCTACATGTTTTGAAGCTGTTCCAACAGTTTTATGAACATCGTTATCTGGTCTCGTTAGATGGAGGGTTGACTCAAGGTTGTTGTTGTTGTTGTAGTTTTTCAAATACGCAAATTGTGTTGATGGGAGTTGTGAGCTACCATGACAGATGGACTGATGTCATGATCACACGACGCAGCAAAGACCATTCTCCCATCCTTTTCATCTGTAAGTAATCCGGTAATAACCAGAGAATGATGAAATGTTTGTCTAAAGGGGGAAACAGATGGTGGAGTGGCAGGCGTGGCAGGTTAATTGCGGCTTAAGCCTAATTTATACTCCTGCGTAAAGTGCTCTACGTCGGTTATGGCCCTCTACGTCGCCGGAGAGCCTCGCCGTCGTCTCCGGCTGCATGAAATATTTTTTAAGTGTCCGTCACTCCGTCAACGGACAACGGAGACGGCAAGGGCTGCGATTGGTCCTCTAAAAACGCCATCACCCGCTTCACAAAGACAATCGGTGACATGTTAAGGAAAGTGGCTGACGAGGACCAGGATGACGTGATGCACGACATATACACTATGCTCTATGGACGCTGTAGAGGCTAAACCTAAAGCTTAAAGCCACTGGGGGCTGCTAGAACAGGTTAACTTAAGATTGACGCGCTTGCCGGCCACTGAAGGAGACAGACGACTTCCTGGTTGGGTACTTTGCATGCTTCTTTATTTTTCTCACCATAACGATCATACACAACATCCATTAACGGTGTGAACAATAGTCCATCATGCACCATTTCCCAATGCTGACTCGCCTGCCGTAGCGTGGCGGAGCAGAGCGGTCGAAAACTGTTAGCTCTTCCGACTAGCAACACCTGAACGCGGAAACACTAGTTCCCACCTTTGTAACCCCTCTTCCTGGTGCACTGAGGACACCTACTGGCCCCTCACAGACACACACCCAAACACAGAAATGGCTCATACATACCGGCCCCTATTGTAATGGCTAACAGACATACAATTCTTTCCAAATACACATTGAGCCATAAAAATGAATACAATAAGCACAATTTACCCAATATAGTTTCCTGTAACTCATTCAAGCCCATAAACCTATTACTCTTTAACCTCATGCAGCAAACAAAGTTTTGTCACAGGACGCTCAATAACACTGGACTTTGTCTGCAGACGCACTGAGCGCACCAGTCCCCTCTTGTCACGAAAAGACTCCAAGACCTTTCCTAGTGGCCATGAACCTCGTGGAGCTGTAGTATCCATTATGACCACAATATCCCCAGGCTTGAGATTCTTCTTTTCCTGGTTCCATTTTTGCCTCTCCTGCAACAAAGGTAAGTACTCCCGTACCCATCGTTTCCAGAAAAGGTCGGATATGTATTGAACCTGTCTCCATCTTCTTTTTACATAGAGATCATGTGGTTCAAACAATCCAGGGGGTAAAGACGGTTTCCCTTTAAGGAGCAGAATATGATTGGGAGTGAGCGGCTCCAGATCGTTTGGATCGTCCGAGAGTTTGGTGATGGGCCGATCGTTCAAAATGGCTTCAGCTTCGCACATTACGGTTTGAAGCCCATCGTCGTCCAATCTCTGCTGTTTAAGCACGGAACTCAAAATCCTCCTCACGATGCGGATAACCCGCTCCCAGACTCCACCATGATGTGAACCTGCTGGTACATTGAAACACCAATTAACTCCATCTTTCCGCAAAGCTCCTTGAATTTGCCCATGATTCAATGACGCCAGAGCCTCCCTTAACTCTCTCTCTGCTCCGATGAAGTTGGTCCCGTTGTCGGATCGGATGAGAGTGACTTGACCTCTCCTGCAGATGAAACGGCGAAGGGCATTAATACATGCGTCTGTATCCAAAGAATTAGCCACTTCCAAGTGGACCGCTCTGCAGGCAAGACAGGTGAAAATCACACCATAACGTTTAGCTGTTCCTCTTCCTTTACTCACAACAATAGGTCCGAAATAGTCGACCCCGACGTTGGTAAATGGTGGATGGTCCGGCAGAATCCTTTCCTTTGGCAAATCTGCCATCTTTTGCTCCATCGCTCTTCCATTGTACCTCCTGCAGAAACCACATTCCGTTATGACCTTTCTCACGGCTGCGTTGGCGCTTATGACCCAATACTTTCTTCTCATTGTGGACAGCGTGTGGTTACGGCCACTGTGACCGAGCTGCTTGTGAATGTACTTTATAATGAGAGTGGCAACCTGCTGATCCTTGGGGAGGATAAGTGGATGTTTTGTTTCCTCCGGCAAGGAGCCTCTCGTCAGCCGCCCTCCAACTCTCAAAACCCCCTTGTCCAGATATGGATCCAGCCTGTAGATGACACTCTGCCTGCTCACAGTAGCTCCGCCAGATGACAGTGCAGCAATCTCCTCTGCAAATCCTTGTTGCTGGGAGTACTGGATGATAGCAAGCTCCGCCTCCCAGAGATCCTTTGCCGACAGAACTTGTCCTGCTGGTGACTGAGGTCTTGATTTGGTGGAATTGGAGGCGTCTGCCTGTCTCCTCCTGCTCTGCCTTCCCAAGAGAACGCCCTTCAGCTTAAGAAACCAGGCGACAGACACTTTCAGCTTCATCCAATCTGAAAAATATGCCATCAGCCGTCCAGTGGCCCCAGGCGAATCTTCCACATGGATGACATTCACCATGGCTTCCTTTTTTACCTCTATGTCGTCTAGAGCTATCACAGTCTCTACAACGTTTGCTGGCCACTCGTCCTCCGGTCTGCACAAGAAGCTTGGACCCTTCATCCAACTGTTGCTTTGTATGAACTCTCCAACTCTTGCCCCTCTGGATGCAACATCGGCGGGGTTTTCCTTAGTGCTTACATACCGCCACTGTGTAGCTTTAGTGGCTCCTCTGATAGCCGAAATCCTATTGGCCACAAATGTATGGAAGCGCTTGTCCTCATTTCTGATATATTTCAGCACCGAGGTGCTATCCGTCCAGAACGCTGACTCTTGAAGCTGGAGCTTTAACTCTGCTTTCAGCATGAGGTCAACACGAACCGCCAGAACTGCAGCAGTCAACTCCAACCGAGGAATAGTGATGGTCTTTAAAGGTGTAACTCTCGCCTTTCCCAGTAGGAATGCAACATGGATGTCATTTCTGTTGTTCTGAATCCTGAGGTAAGTGACGGCTCCATACCCTGCTTCGCTGGCATCCGAAAAATGATGTAGCTGAGCATGCGTAGGATGTCCAAAGCCCTTAGGTTTAACGCACCTCTCAACCTTAAACTCAGACAGCGCATCCAGGTCCTCCATCCATCTAGTCCACTGATGCAAAATGTCCTGGGGTATGGTCTCATCCCATCCAACTTTCCTCCTACAAAGCTCCTGCATCATGATTTTGGCGGGCAAAACAACTGGTGCAAGAAATCCGAGAGGATCGTACACTGAACTGGAGACAGATAACATTCCTCTTCTGGTGCAAGTCTTTTGCTGGATCTCCATCCTGAAGTTAAATGCATCTGTCTCAACACACCACTGCAGGCCGAGGGCTCTCTCCACTGGAAGTTTATCCCTATCCAGGTTAAGCTCACTCAGCTCTTTAGCTCTGTGTTCCTCTGGCAGAGTTTGCAGCATGGTGCGATTGTTGCCGATCCACTTGGTGAGTGTGAAACCTCCCCTTTGACAGAGCGACATCAGATCCTTGACCATGGTACTGGCTTCCTCTTCAGAGCCCATGCTCTTCAGACAATCGTCAACATAAAAGTTTTCCTTGACTGTTTGAGCCACCGCAGCTGGAAAGTCGGACTGATTGTCCTCTGCTGTTTTTCTCAAAGCGAAGCTGGCACAGCTTGGAGAGGACACCGCACCGAACAGATGAACAGTCATCCGAAACTCGGCCACCTGCTTGGTTAAATCTCCGTTTGGCCACCACAAGAAACGCAAAAAATCTCTGTCCTCCTCCACGACCTTGACCTGGTGGAACATTGATTGTATGTCGCCCATAATTGCCACTGGCTCCTGTCTGAACCTTATGAGGACTCCAAGCAATGTACTTGTAAGATTGGGGCCTTGCAAGAGCTGCTTATTCAATGATGTTCCCTTGAATGCCGCACCACAGTCGAAAACCACCCGCAGAGCCTTCTTCCTTGGATGATATACGCCATGGTGGGGGAGATACCAAATCTTGCCACTGGCCCTTTCAAGCTGCTGTGCAGGTACTTGTTCTGCATAACCTTTGCTGATCATCCCATCCAGGTAGGTTTTATACTCCTCATAAAACTCCTCATTCTTAAGGAACTTCCTCTTCAGACTCAGCAACCTTTGTTTCACCACAGAGAAGTTGTTGGGCAGAGACACGACGTCCTTCTTAAAGGGCAGCCTTAAGCTGTAGTGACCTTTGTTGAGCGATGCAGAATTTTCCGCCATCTCCATGAACTTAACGTCCTCTCTTGAGAGTCCCTTCTCCTCTGTGGCTCTCTCGTTAAAGTCATGGTTGTACTGCTCGCTTAACATTTGTTCCAACCGGCTCACCGAAATCCTGTTGACACTTACTGAAGGGTGCTTGACTTCCAAGCTGCTGCCGTTTCCATGCACAGGACCATTAATGACCCAACCCAGCGCTGTTCTTATAGCGTATGGGCCTTCCCCATGGCTATTTACGACCTCCCAGGGCTCCAACATCCTGGGAGCGTTGCTACCAATCAACAAATCGACGTTAGCCATTAAACTGGGGATTTTTACCTCTGACAGGTATGGCCATTTTGCCAGATCCTCTTCCTTCACAATGTTGTCCAGACTTACAGGCATCTTCTTCTGAGTCAGGACTTCAGGCAGTTTATAGAAAAGGTTGTTTTCCAAGCCAGATACCTCCAGGCTAGACAGTGAATAAGCTGGGACGACCCTTTCCTGTCCCATGGTTTGAAGGAGAAAACTGGTTCGTCGACCAGCAATGTTGAGTCTTTGCATGAGGTGCTCCGAACAAAAGGTGGCTGTGCTGCCAGGATCCAAAAAAGCGTATGTGCTGATTACACGATCACCTTTGGCAGACTTAACTTGGACTGGAAGGATGGAAAGAAAACAGCGACCGTCTCCGGCCCCTGTATGTCCACATGTTTGATGAGATGCTGATGTCACAGGCTCCTTGAACCTTGAATCTGCTCTGTCTTTGTCCCTTTTGTCGACGTGGAGCACGCTGGGATGATTCTGGCCACAAACCCTGCAGACCAGACGTTTGTCGCACTGTCGGCTCAAGTGCCCAGCACATAAACAGCCGAAACAAAGCCCCTGTTCCTTTAGGAAGCTTATTCTATCTCTGTGCTTCTTTCTTGTAAACTGTTGACATTTTTCCAATAAATGATTTCCGGAACAAAACACACAGGTTGACTTCATTAAAGAGCCATGTGGTGATGTACCTCCCTTTGAATCCCTGGAGCTCTCAGCTGATTGCACAGGTACAATTGTGGTGGCAAAACTATTTCCTCTGATTTTGTTTAGTGGTTGCGATTTCATCCTGGTGCTGGCTTTAATGCTAGATGATCCAGATGCCACATCACGAATGTCGCCGAAAAGAGGGTCAGATATGATTTGAACCTGTTTTTCAATAAATGCAACCAGGTCTTTAAAAATTGCTCTTTGTCCAGATTTTTCCAATATGTCATGTGCGACGATCCTCCACCGCTCCCTCAGTTTGTATGGCAATTTAGACATGACAGCTCTCATGTTAGTTGGAATATCCAATTCTCGAACGTACTTTAGCTTCTCCATGACGTTACAACATGACCGCAGGAACAGAGAATAGTTTTGCAGTGTATTTACATCCTCTGCCTTTACTGTAGGCCAGGCCAAGACCTTTTCAATGTATGCGGTGGCGATCTTAAACTCATTACCAAAGTGTTGTTGAAGTAACAGTTTTGCCTGAGAATAACCATACTCTGGAGCCATATGCTGGCAACTTCGAACCAGTTCCCGTGGCTGTCCTCTTGTAAATTGTTCGAGGTAATACAGACAATCACCTCCGCTGACCTTCTGCTCCACACCTTGCTCAAATGCTCTCTGGAAGGAAATGAACGTAAGAGGGTCTCCGTCAAATACGGGAATGTCTCTTGCTGGCAATAACATTAAACGTTGCTGGTATACGAGGGCTGATGTTATTTCGTTCTGCTTTTCCATTATAGCACAAATGCTTGCAAATTGCCTTTCTTCCAGTGGCTGAGCGTTCAACAGTGTGTGTCCCAAAGGCTGTGTAGATGCATTTAATGGAGTTGTGGAATAAACATCTTGCACGTTTGGATCCATCCACCCACTGGTGCATTGCTGGCTAGCCTCCCTTGCTAGCATAGCGGCTGGTGCTGGGTTGAATGTTGGCAATGACCAATCCTTTGACGGCTGTTTATTCTGATTTACAGGTCTGTATGCCTTGGCCATTGGGTTGAGCTTGGTAAGTGTCGTTTTGTTTTTCTTGTCCAGGTAGGAACTCATTGCATTTGTTGATGACTTAGAAACACTTTGGATGTCAGAGGCCTGCAAGACTGCTAGCTTAGCAGTGGATGCGGCTAGCTTGGTTTCCAACTCGAGCTGTTCCTTTTTCCTTTTGAGCTGTTGTTCTTGTTCCTCCAGAGCATGCATTTTCTGTAATGCTGCAGCTTGAGCGAGCAACGCAGCTCTTTCGGCTTCTGCTTTAACTCTTGTTGAAGAGGCGGTGCTTGACCTTCCACTCCTTGAGCTTTTTCTGCTTGAGTGCTTGCTTGCCACATTTGAAATACTGTCCTCTGGGTTCACATCATCTTTGTCATCATCATTGTAAACCTTTAATGAATGAGCAGCACCTGGTAATGTTTGCTCAACACCTGATAACCATTTGTTCACATTAGAAATACATTCATCATTGCATATCATTTTTGCTTTGAACCATATGTCATGTTTTTCTTTTTCATCCTCTGGTAAAATACCCATCAAAGAACCATGAATACCCTTGACTTCATCACACAAATCAACAAGATCATGAAGAACACATTGTACCTTTAATGTATCCTTGTTTTGCATGAGCATTTGCATATCTTCTCTTAATTTACCCGCTTTGTTTAGTTTAGCTTTCCGAGTTTTTTGCAACCTTTCGAGCTTTTCGGCAAAAGCCTTTGCAGTTAATGTTACAACACGTTTTTCTTTGTCCTTTAGCACACCAACGCCATCACTGTTAATGTTTATTTCAGCTGGATGCATGATGGCCTCAATGGGCTCTTCCGATGTTTGATCCATGATGCTTTCCCCAATGAAACAAAGTTTTTAAGTTCGAGTTAATTACCCTCCCTCTTTGACCACCAATGCATTGGACTTACGCCCCTGGGATATAGTAAACAGCTGTGCGCAAAAACATAAATGGCCATTCATAAATTTGTAGCGCTACTACTCACGGTGGGCGCCATGGTGATCCCGTTGTGGTTGTGCTGCGCTGCCGGCGTATGGAGCTCTCGGCTCCCGGTGTCCTCGGTGTAGCTGCTCCAACGGCGACAGGTGCTGGATGCTAACAGCGTTAGCATGCGACGGCGTCCTCTGGCCGGTCCCCGGTGTACTCACGCTGGCTTGGCGTGGCTCCAAACAAAGCAGATGCTGTGGCTAACAGCGTTAGCATGCGACGGCGTCCTCTGGTCGGTCCCCGGTGTCCTCGCCTTGGCGTGGCTCCAAACGAAGCGAGTGCTGGGTGCTAACGGCGTTAGCGGATGTCGACTTCATGCCTGTCATGCAGCGGCGCCCTCTCGCCGCTTCGGATGACAACAGGTAGGCTCACGTAGGTGCAATGTTCGGTGTTTAGATGCTTGTGGCTTCTCTTTCCAGGGCGATGAAGCACGTTCATTAGCCAGTTTTCGACTTAAATGTAGAGGCTAAACCTAAAGCTTAAAGCCACTGGGGGCTGCTAGAACAGGTTAACTTAAGATTGACGCGCTTGCCGGCCACTGAAGGAGACAGACGACTTCCTGGTTGGGTACTTTGCATGCTTCTTTATTTTTCTCACCATAACGATCATACACAACATCCATTAACGGTGTGAACAATAGTCCATCATGCACCATTTCCCAATGCTGACTCGCCTGCCGTAGCGTGGCGGAGCAGAGCGGTCGAAAACTGTTAGCTCTTCCGACTAGCAACACCTGAACGCGGAAACACTAGTTCCCACCTTTGTAACCCCTCTTCCTGGTGCACTGAGGACACCTACTGGCCCCTCACAGACACACACCCAAACACAGAAATGGCTCATACAGACGCATAAAGCGCATAATGCCAACCCGACCTACTTGAACCTATAACTTAAAAGAGACGGTGGCAAATTGCACTACATGGTTGTAAATAGTTTGTTTTTAGCAATTACGTTTTTTACTTTTAAAGCATTTCATTTTTTATTTGTATCCCCTTTTAACTATCCCTCTTAACTATTTATCCCTTTTTTACTTGTTTACTTGTGTGAAATGTTTTGTGAATCTTGTCTGACATCTTGTTTACTTTGCACCTGGTTTGTTTTGCGGGCGGGAAATTGCATTGCGTATCCGGAACCACGACGGAGAACTATGAGGCAGTTGCGGTTCTAGACCAGTTTTAATGGGGGGGCCAGGTTGGGGCCGGCTTTTGTGTTAGAGGGGCACACCGCGATAATGGGGCACACCCCCCCCCCCCCCCCCCCTTGAACCGCCACTGCTATGAGGGCTTGAGGGGTCTCCGTGGTTACGCAGTTGGATAGCGCATTACGCAGTTGCAGAAGTATAACCACTGCTTTAGAAATCTACTCATAAAAATGTAAAGGCTGTCATTCCAAAAAGTGCTTCCACTCACTCTGTGACTCCTTGTAGGCCCAGCTATTACTGCTGTATTTAAACAGAAGACAGGTAAAGAGTCCATGGATAACTCATCTGTCTTCTAATCGGGTCCCGGGATCTACTCCCCTCCTCCTCCCATCTCTCTTCCAAAAACAGCTCAACCACCCACGACCATATGCCCACGACGCCCACAATTTGTCTTTATGTTTTTATTAACAATACAAACATTGGTAGGCTACGAATTGGGTGTTTTTGCTTTGTGAAACAAGTCTTTCTTTTCAAAAGAGAGACTGACTGATAACAAATATGCTTCACGAGTTAATCAATAGTCAATATAATATAATATTAAATATAATATTAAACTGCAATCATTATATATATATATATATATATATATATATATATATATATATATATATATATATATATATATATATATATATATATATATATATATATATATATAAAATGATTGCAATTTAATTTTAGAAACTCTGACTTTGCTGAGTAATCATATTTAAATCATCCCAACTAGAACAAAAACTGACATGAAAGTACTTGCGTTGATTGGACCGTGTTACCTGGCAGCTGATAGGCGGTGCGTGACTAGAGTGTCTCGCCAGAACTAGCTGTGCCCATGAGTGGCAGGAACATGAACGTGTCAAAAATGTCAAAATCACTAATAATAATCTCGATTAGTACAATGTAATTATAGCTTATACCACAGTGTTGTTGAATATTTGATGAAGAATAATGTCTTTTAGGACACATCTTGACAGCAAAGTATTTGATTTAATAAAGCATGATCATGGGAAGACACATGGGAGCATTTACCAAGCATCTTCAGAGAGACAATGGGTGTACATGATCCTTATAGGGAAACTTTCACATTGTGGGCAGTAACAACAAAGGAAACAAAAGGTGAGGAGACTGACCATCGTGGAGAGTTAAGGAGTGGCCATGGCTGTAGCCAGTCATGGTGGGAAAGACCAAGTTAATTTGCAATACACTATGGGGGGAAGTGGCCATGTCTGCAGGGACGCAAGAAAATTAAAGGGGAAAAATAAAGAAGGGAGGAGATTGGCATGGCCTCAATATTATACTTCGTGGCTACAGTGGCAATGCAAATGCAAACTAACTTAACACCTTTCAATTTGAGAGAGGAAGGGAGGTGCAAGAAGATCTTATAGGCTTATTTAATTAACTATATATTATAAAAACTTATATGTGGTGTGTAGTTCATATTTTCAATGACAATATTTGGAGAGGATCAGATTCAGTTGGACTGCAAGACAAGAGAGGAAACATCTGTGTCACAAAATAATTGTATGCTAAATATTTTGTTCTCTGGTATAGTCCACTCTATAGTAGAGCCTCATTGAAATTAATACAATAGACAATAGACAATATACAAAAGTCGTTATTAATTTGCATTTTAACGACTTTTGCAAGCAGATTACAACATATCCTGGTTCCATTTATCTTTTTGGTTTGTTTTGCCCTTAGTTTATTAAGTGGCAGAGCCCAAAGAAGAGGCTTTTCTAATTAACATATTTTTTTCATGTTGTTTACATGGGTTTATGGGCAACATCACAGCAGATAGGCGTGCGCAACCAGGGGGCAGACAGTTTAGACAACCGATAGACAACCGTCACGATGGCAAGGATGTTTTGTGCCGTTAACTGTGCTAATCACAAAAGCCAGGGATAGAAAATGTTTAGCATACCATGGGGTTCACTTCCTTTCAGAAAAACAGGAGACAGTTATGGAGTTATGGACAGTTTTTAAAAGGGCAGATTGGAGTCGTAATCTAATGATTTGTATGCACTTATTTTCTTTATTTAAACTAGGCTTTTCTATCGGATACATACAGTATAGGCTATAATATATGGGGTGCCGTTTGTAAACATTTACCGCTCAAAAACGTGCTTCACATTGAGCTTTGCTTCATTTTCCCAGATTTAGCAAATAAACACCCCTCCAAAATTCACTGCAGTTTTCATGCCACTTTTTCCACAAAATAAATTATATGTTTTATAGAATTATATGTTAATTCTAAATCTAAATCTAAATCCTAAATGCTAAATCTAAATCTAAATCCTAAATACATACAACTGATATGCTAAAGTTCTGACTCATAACCAGTCATGTTTTTGGGGCGGCATCTGACAAATGTTAACTTTTTAATTACCAAACATATCATTGATTAAAATAGGGTATGATAATCGTTGATATTAGTCAAAAAGTTACATGGACAGGTTCAATAATGAACAACTAAACCACGAAAGCCAAGTTCATAAATCATTAAGTTTTTCATTAGCCTACTTAGTTAACTTAAGCTAGCCTTCTAACATTTCTTAGAATTACAAGAGGGCAAATGTATTATTTCTGTCATGCATGCAGTCAAATTATAGTCTTCGAGTCAGTGATATCAGGATGACACTACGAACAAACGTTAACATGAATATGCAAACGAAAGACAAATCAACACATTCACCTCTAGTGTTTTATCTTTCTATTATCAGGCTTTACAAGGAAAAATGCAATACACTGCCATTCATACATTGATTACAATGATGTAGTCGTTAACGTGACCGCAGCAGCTCATTGTAACAAATGGTTTATTTTATTATTATAGAATAATTCATACAAATCATTAATTAATTATTATTATTATAGTATAATAATAATAATTAATTAATGATTTGTATGAATTATTCTGCTACGGTATATACAAAATACATGGCAACCCCGTAAATACTCTTTATCAGTCTTTTTAATGCCAAAGTGTCATTATCGCCATAGTACTATATCGGCCCTGTGTGCATTTTAAATGACATGCATATTACAATAGTGCATCTTACAATAACTTCAAAATTATAGTTCGTAGATCTGTAGGCCTAATAATGAATAGCATTTATATAGCGCGAATTTCAAAATACCCTCACTGGCGCTTTGCTCTGACGTCACAGGGCAGGAGTGACGTCGATTCAAAATAAAGTGTCCCTCGCCGGGATCCGTAGCTGCTGATCGCCAGTGTGTCAGTTTCCTTGCTGACATCTCCTTCAAGGTAAAAATGCCTGCAGGTGCTAATGCATGCATGCATGCATGCATGCGTACGTGTAAATAACAACGTGCTGTCGTAGAGAGGTCAGCGATTTAGTCGGTTGCATTGTTGTCAAGTAGCCAAAACGCGACCTAATGTGTGATGTGTTTTAACAGTTACCAAAGCCTAATAATACAAGAAGGCGTGTGTTTCGTGTTTTAAAACGTAATATAAAATATAAATGTGTATATAACGACGAGAAGCGGATCTCAGACGCAAACGTATTGGCTTTTATGGAGACCACCTTCAGACTTTGACCGAGTCCCATTATAAACAGGACCCAACACTCAGTATACGAGCCTACGTCACACATCTATTTGGATGTGCTTGTCTCAGCCATAGGCCTTTATTACTGCTTTGTTTGTCCGGGTTGAAAAGCTTTGAGTCATTTTTAAATTATAAATGACTTAACTTCTACCACAATGTGTTCAATGGGATCACTATCTGACCCTGTGACTCAGTATGCTGTATTACAGAGAGTTGTACTTTGATCCTATGTGGGATCACACCTTATGTCTGTCATGTAGTTAGTTACTAATTCACAAAACGTGTAGGAGACACACGTTGTGGTAACTTAAGGTACAAAAGGGTTCAATGTTAATGTTTTGGGTCATAAATCTACTTGACCGATGTCAATTTGCACTTGCCCTTATACAAATTGTTTTATTTATTACCGGTTATCAAATAACAACAAAGACTCAAGTTAATGTTAATGTTTTCATTGTCATGTTTAAGCTTGCTTTAAGTAATTGAAACAGAACAAGGACACACGGTGTCATAGATGTGAAGCAACTAAGGTATGACCTGTCCCCCCTTCCCCTAGAGATGGTGAGCGAGTGACAACATGCCCAGCATCGAAAAGTGACAACTGCTGGTCCCTCAATGCTAACGTGTAGCAGTTTCCACAGCATTTCAATTGAAATGTTGTTGTTTTTTTAGATTTACTAGCCCGACGTGGCATTTTACTTGCCGGGCAAGCCTTATTGTTAAACCATGTGTGTGATTAGAAATGATTTGTCCTGTGACAGATTAACTCTTTCTCTAATGTAAAAGCTGCAGCTTCCACAACCTTTCAACGCAATTCTTTGTTGGTAGTACTACATGGATTACCATCTTTTTGTTGTGTATATATACATATCTTCATAATTGTCAAGTAGTAGTAGTAGTATTATTATTGCTTCTTAAACCATCTTCTTCCTTTTTGTCATTGTATTTTCCCCAGGTATTTGTTTTCCGTTATAACCGTTTCCAATGGCGCTGACCGGCATACGCGTCATTGAACTGGCAGGCCTGGCACCTGCGCCATTTTGTGGCATGATCCTGGCCGACTTTGGCGCCAGTGTGATTCGTGTCGACAGGACGAAGGTCGCCATGTCGCTGGACAACCAGGCGCGAGGAAAGCGCTCGGTGGCACTGAACCTAAAGACACCTGAGGGCGTGGCCATCCTCAGGAAGCTCTGTGTGCGGTCGGATGTGGTTCTGGAGCCCTATCGTAAAGGTAGGCTACGAATGGTTTGGAATCCGAAAGTTCAGTTCGATATATCGGGAGGTTCAGTTCGGTATATCGGGAAGTTCAGTTCGGTATATCGGGAAGTTCAGTTCAGTATATCGGGAAGTTCAGTTCGGTATATCGGGAAGTTCAGTTCGGTTTATCGGGAAGTTCAGTTTGGTTTATCGGGAAGTTCAGTTCGATATATCGGGAGGTTCAGTTCGGTATATCGGGAAGTTCAGTTCGGTATATCGGGAAGTTCAGTTCGATATATCGGGAAGTTCAGTTCGGTTTATCGGGAAGTTCAGTTTGGTTTATCGGGAAGTTCAGTTTGGTTTATCGGGAGGTTCAGTTTGGTTTATCGGGAGGTTCGGTATATCGGGAGGTTCAGTCCGGTATATCGGGAGGTTCAGTTCGGTATATCGGGAGGTTCAGTCCGGTATATCGGGAGGTTCAGTCCGGTATATCAGGAGGTTCAGTCCGGTATATCGGGAGGTTCAGTTTGGTATATCGGGACGTTCAGTCCGGTATATAAGAAATGTCAGTTCGGTATATCGGAAAGTTTAATTCGGTATCGGCAAGTTCACCATCATCAATATGCACAGATCCTTGCTGAATGTAGAGGTGTTAAATCGTGCATGAACATTCACCCACTGTATTACACCCCTTGCCCACTGCATCCGTCCGTTAACGGATGACGGAAGGCGTGTCTGACGGATGGGGGAGTGGAATTTGCCGACGGAGCCAGACGCAGCCAGCAGCCAATCAAATCGCTTCCCGCTTACAAAAAACAAAGCCGCGTTCTTCCTGCATTTTGCTATTGCTCTTTTGTATTGCAAGATGGATCCCGTCGTTGCAATATATTCCGATATACATAAATCGAAAATAATCTGAAACATTTTGTTACCTGGTTCCCCCACCTCCACTGACACCTCTCCCCACGGCAGGTCGCGGCGATTGGTGTCCCTGTATGTGTATAAAGACTGGTCGTAGAGTATAGCGCCATTACCCACCGCGATTATTAGTTTGTCCTCCATTATTAAATCCCCCGCTGCCAGTCGGCTTTTTTGACATACGTATGTGTTTTCCCGGGTTGTACCACAAAGGTGATTTCATTGGGCAGAGTCCAAGTAGCGTCACCGGACATATATTTGCATAATGCGATCTGATTGGCTGACGGATCCGTCGCGGCCTGAAAAGTTAAAATTTTCTCAACTTCTCAACGCAAGCGACGGAGCCGACACAACGGACGGAGCCACAATGCATTGCGGCTCCGCCCCATTCAAAGTCAATGGGATGCGTCAACGGACGGATGCAGTGGGCACGGGCCGTTACACTGTGATCTCTGATTTCCCTTTAGATGTTCGACCTTGCAGCCTGTTTTAATAGAAATAGAATAATTGATGTATTCTATGTTTGCTTGTGTTTAACACCTATGCCTTGTCGTGTCTGATTAGTGACTCTATTCTAGAGTCACTAATCTATAGTGGACTCTTTTTAATATAATATGGCTGTTTTATATTGACTTAATAAAGGGATACGTTTATGTTTTATTTCAATTCCAGGTGTAATGGAGAAACTGGGTCTTGGTCCGGAGAAACTGTTGAAAGAGAATCCACATCTTATCTACGCTCGGTTGACTGGCTATGGACAGAGTGGGCCCTACGCTACAGTGGCTGGACACGATATAAACTACATTGCCATGTCCGGTAAGGGCTGAGGCTTTATTGATATTGAAATTAATACATATATTTGTTTAAGCTAATGGTAACTCCAATTAGAGCCATGTATAATATTTAGTGTCAAGTCAGATGATCATCTGGCTTGACACTATGAAATGAAATGCATTTAATGAAATGTTAAATATGTTAGTTTCTTCAGAAGAACATCTCAAACGTTAGTGTTTAGTGTTCATACACCTGAATATCTTTTGAAGCTGTGTAGCACAATGCATCATGCATTGTGAAAAGGTTATGTTGGCTGATTGTGGCTGGGGAAACTTTAAACAGGAACTCATAACCTTTTTGCCTTTGCCTTGATTGACAGGTTGCTCCTGTCAGGTATACCCAGGTTTCACTTGCCGTACCTTTGCCTAAAAAATGTTTGAAATTGCCGTATTTATTGCTAGCTATGGGATACGGACTGACTTGTTTAAAGAAAATGGTTTGATGTTGGAAAAGCATTTCCAAACCACTAAAATATTCTCTCCTTTGAATCCCCTTTTGATGAGGCAATCTCCATTAATGTTCCCTGTATGTAAATGACCCCTTTTGTTCTCTTATTCTCTCTCTATCAATATTCCCGTCAAAGGTCTACTGTCCAGGTTGGGTCGTCACAAAGACAAGCCGTATGCTCCGCTGAACCTGGTGGCGGACTTTGCAGGAGGAGGCCTGACCTGCGCATTCGGGATAGTCCTAGCCCTGCTGGAGCGGACCAGATCAGGGCAGGGACAGATCATCGATGCCAGCATGGTAGGTACAATTATCCCCTTACGCCATCCAACCCACCAACCCCTAAAGCCCTTTAATTAATCACAGAATCCTTTTTGTTGTTACCTGACTAATAATAATAATAATCATCGTCGTCGTCATCCCAATAATAATAAGTTAATTATTATTGGAGACACAGGCTATACTGAATGAATAACTGTCCAAAGTAAATTATCACCACGTGCATCTGTGAATCGTAGAAAGTCAGAAATCTGGTCATGTCATAGATTTAACCATTTATTGTATGAAATGGTAATCCACTTTAGTTTGGTGCTATGGGTCCACTGTTTGAGGGCACTCCCCGCTGCTAGGACATTTTCAAATGGAACAATTCCAGACTGACGGATAAAATAAGTGATGTCCTCAACGGATATTAAAAGCACAGTTTAATGAATAACTGATTTGTATATATTGTACTCCAATGCTACTTATGGTGCCAAGTATAGCACTCAAGGAAAATGTATTAGCTATGATGTGGCTAACAGACAGACGGGTGTCTGTCTACTTGTAAGTCGTTGTCGGAACGCACTTTAGCATTTAGTTGGCATCCCTAGCTATTGCCACGTTACTGGCCGTAATGCATTCAAACAACCCCTGGTACTATTTATAACTCAGAAAAGTAGCTTCTTGAGCACAGACAATTTCCAGAACTAGAGCGACACTCACTGCAGGCGTCCACATTCAAAACTTGCTGCTCCATCAAGTAATGGTGCTCACACACGTGCATATACAGGCATGTGTGCATGTATGTTCCCCACACACCTCCCCCAAAGGATTTATGATATGATTTACTCAATATAATTATTCGAAAAACATACATGCTCACAAACCCGAACAGCATTCAAATACACGTTGTATGAATGCTCTCAATCCCATGCTTGACTACCAGCGCAGTGCCCCCTCAACCGCTAGGTTCCCGGCTAATTATAACATCGAATGAGTTTCACCGCTGGAGATGAGCACACACTCTCTTTGATTGAGGACGGCTCTGACGAGTGTGAACACCATGGGAAAGCTGCAGGTCCAGGCATATCCGGGCGAGTACTGAAGACCCCCCTCCCCCCCCCCCCCTGTTGCCTGGATCCTGGACTTCCTGACCACCAGGTCAGGAAGGACAACAGTCTCCTCATGAATGTCACCAAAACGAAAGAGCTGATTGTGTACTTTAGGAGAGCACAACAGAGGACATGCACACCACTGTGGATTAACGGGACTACTGTGGAGAGGGTGAGCAGTCACAGAGGATCTGACATGGTCAACACATATGGATACTCTGGTGTCCATATGGCTCCCTGGAGATCCTTCAGTCCTTTATACTCTGGAGCTGCAGAGAGCATCCTGACAGGAAGCATCACTGCCTGGTTTGGCAACAGCTCCGCTCAGGATAGGAGGGCTCTGCAGAGAGTAGTGTGTTCGGCTGACGCTCCCCTCCCTGCAGGACACCAGGAGGTGCAGAACCAGACCCTGTAGGATCATGAAGGATCCTCACCACCCCAACAATGGCCTGTTTCAGCTGCTGCGGGCAGGCAAGTGCCTCCGCAGTCAGTCAGTGCTGTGCGCGGAGATGTATGTGTTGTTGCTATTGGTTTCTTGGTCTGGGCTCAGGCAACGTGATGCCATACAGTGTACATAAAAGTGTCCGCTTGAGGAAAGCATGGTAGCTTCTGGTCCAGGATGACTGTGGACGTAGCAGGATTTATCTCCTCCTATCTATAGAGAGGCTCATACAGCTGTCTGCTGTGAGGTGCTTTTTGATATGCTGTTTTATTTTATTTTATTTTATAGTTTTTATTCATGATCTTCTTCTTCTTTTATGTCTGTGGAGGCTGTATGTGGAGTGTGTGCTGTTGATGGCTGGTCTACAGCCTCACCTGTCCTGAGTCACACTGATTGGACTCTGGCTGGGTGGGGCTGCACACCTGGGGTGCATGAGAGCACTCATGGCACCCAGGATAAACCAGCCATCAACACACACTCCAGGAGGAGCCACAGTCATGACAGTTGTACCATCAGCTCGGCGAATACCACCAGCCTGAATCTCCGAATAAACATCTTGTAACTACCATCTACCCGTGTCCTGTGTCGGAGGGCCCCAAGAAAAGCCACTTAGGTGGCGTGTGACAAACCCTGCCACACTGTCATTTATTAAATCCTATTATAAAATCCTATTCCTCTATTATTAAATCCTATTATAGAGATAAGATGCCACTATTCATTTCGGAAAGGAAATTCAGGTGTTACAGCAGCAAATGCAAAAGAACATGAATAGGAACGGAGCAAATCAAGGCAGAATGATAATATCAAGATGTACATATACGGCTGGCTTTTGTGGTTTGGAGTGTAATAGGAAAAAGAATAGAATAACATTACCTATATATATTAATATATGTCTATGAATGAGCTGTTGCATTACGTTGATACACATTTACATAATGGGTATAAGGACTTTTTATTATTTCTCTTTTTGTACTATGGACCTTCTCTGAGTCTGCAATAATGTTTCCATTGAATTGCACCCAGGCTGGGTATATTTCATTTTAATTTATGTGCACCCCCCCCCCCCCCCCCCCCCCCATGTGTCCTCTATTAGGTGGAGGGAGCGGCCTACATGGGTTCCTTTGTATGGAAATCGCGCGCAATCGGCATGTGGGAGCGCGGCCGAGGGCAGAACATGTTGGACGGTGGCGCGCCCTTCTACGACACTTACCAGACCGCCGACGGGAAGCACGTGGCCGTCGGTGCCATCGAGCCGCAGTTTTACCAGCAGCTGCTCCGCGGTGCGTAGTCGCATGCAGAAACATCTTGTCTCGCCTCTATCTCTGTTTCTGTGAGATAGGCGTACATTGACCTTTCTTCCAGGTGTATTGGTAGCACTCAAACTCTCGTGTTCAACTGAAATATACAAATAAATGTCACATTGGCTAAAAGCATCTGCTAAATGTCAAATGTGTTATTTAGTGGATGCTTTTATCCAAAAAGCGTCAACAATACCGCAAGTGCATACACTTTTAGCATGGTGTCATTTGTTTAGGCAAAATTATTCTTATTCTTATTCGTATCATGAATATTAAAAAAAAGAAAGAAAGATGGCCAATTAAATCAATAGTCATCTCTTTGTAAACCTCAGCTTGCTCATTACATGCCTATGCCCACGGCACAAAACATGACAGGTTGGCCACCAAGCGATTCAGTTCAATGACTTGGATCTCATGCTTATGTTTTTTTTTTACATCCACATAACTCAAATGCAAAATGCACAAATGGCTTCTCCTAAGACTGCTTTTCGCTCACATATTAGTTCTCATTTGATTGAGTTGAATTATCGCTATATGCCCTGTTTTTATTTCCTCCAAAGTTAATTGTTTTTTACGTGACTTTTTTAAATGTAGGAGTTGTACTGAAGACGTCTTCCTCTTCGTATTGTGTTAATGGCTGGTCTCTGACACGTGACACTTTATGAATACCTGTGTTTGTTTTTTCCAGGCTTGGGATTGGACACTGCAGACTTACCCCCTCAGATGAGCTTCGACCATTGGCCAGAACTCAAGCGGGTGTTCGAGGGTTGTTTCGCAACTAAAACCCAAGCGGAATGGACGGACATTTTCGACGGAACCGACGCCTGCGTCACCCCGGTGTTGTCGTTCGACCAGGTGAGCTCTCACCCCCACAACAAAGAACGGGGGTCTTTCGTCACGGACTGCGGCGAGGACGAAAGCCCCCGGCCGGCTCCGGTTCTGTCCCGTACCCCCGCGGACCCCTGTCTGGCCCGGGACCCTAGAATAGGACAACACACCGGTGAGGTTCTGGAGGAGTACGGCTTTAAAAGCGAAGACATAGACAATTTTGTAGCAGCAGGTGTCATAGAGCGTAACGTTCCCGTGGCAAAGCTGTGAGCTCTTTAAGATAAAAGTAGCACACCGAGCCAACACGACTCTGGAGAAATTGAATGAAAGTCGTGCAAGTAAATGCAATGCAATACCATAAATGTATTGTCTTGTTAACTTAATTGTCTTGCTAAAATAGATGCTTTCAATAATTGGGGATGTGGGCATTATTATTTTTACATTAGTTGAAAAAAATGAATTTTTATTGTTTGTCTTAGGGTTGGTTTCTGAATATCAATGATTTGAATAATAGTGCCTTAAACAACAGGAACATTGCCTGACATTATATTGTAAATATTATACATATATAATACCTTTTTGACATGCAATAAAAATTCAATTCAATTCAATTCAATTTTATTTGTATAGCGCCAATTCATAACAGAAGTTATCTCAGGGCACTTTTCAAATGGAGCAGGTCTAGACCAAACTCCTAATAACATTTACAGAGACCCAACAGTACCACCATGAGCAAGCACTTGGCACGACAAAAATGGCTTGACATTGTGCGCGTGTGTGTGTGTGTGTGTGTATCCATTTTCGGACACGCATCCTTGCTAATCCTGCATGAGTCAATCATATATCAACCCTTTGTATTATCTGTGGGTGAAAATAAAACCAATCTCATACTCAAGTTGAAGACCTGACACTATTATCTGTGTAGATTGTGTCCATGTAATGGACAACCATTCAGGGGTTAACACAATGCTGTCTCATTTTAAACAGGTGCCACAATATGACCTGTCAAGATCCTTTTAGAATTTCCTAGATTACTTTTGCTGGAAAGTATTTGTGAAGGAAATGTACTATGGCACAGCAAAGCATGCAGATTATACCTATTTCAATCAATCAGGGCCTTAATCAATCAGGGCCTCACTGCGTCAACCCGTTAACACTGAATAGCACTGATTAACGAAACCTTATTGGACCAAAAAAAGATATTTAGAGGGACCAACACATATTGACTTCATTAAAAGTTCAATTGGAACTATGGACATTAAAGACAAAGAGGGCAGGGTTACCTCTGGTGACCAAGTTAATGTAGAAAAGACTTACAATACAATACAATATTCCTCATTATTAAAGGGTCCATATTTTACCACCAGGTGTGAGTTTGATTTGCCATTTCAAGCTATTTCCAAATCTACCCATTTGTGACATCACAAGTGGGCGTGTCTATCTGGATGTATGATGGATAGATCAACCGACCAGCCTACCAGTTGGTACAGTAGTCCACTGTGTAGGTTTGTGATGTCACTAACGGGAGATATTCAGGTCAGGAGTTCACTTCATTAGTTGATGCATTTGCACTATGATTAAAGACGTGTGATCAATTCTGGTCCGACTTCAAACTAGGATAGACTCTTTGAGCTGCTGTCAAGATGAAATGCACTCCAACAAACTTCACATCCCAGTTCCCAGTTCATTATTTCAAAGCATTTGTCCTTCATTCATCTATAATAACTGCACATACAAGATAGTATATGAGCTTGTAAAAAAGAAGGGACTATTCATAGTGATGCATACAAGCTCACAAAAAGGCTTTACTCCTAATCCTAACAGAAAACCATTAGACCAAACCATAGCGACCGTAACGACGACCATAACGATGGCGATGTTTTATTTGTGGCACGATTATACTTTGGTAAATGTTTAAAGGAAATGTTAAACACACACACACACACACACACACACACACACACACACACACACACACACACACACACACACACACACACACACACACACACACACAAACAGTCCTCTCCTTAAACCAGTTTTATTCTCCGTAGCTCAAATCAAAGAATGACACAAGATTGTTGTCGGTTATTATTTTTTCTTGTTATAATTTGTGAAACTGAATATTTGTCAGGCCCTGAACTGTTTGAGTGTCCATAGCGCTCAGGAGCTTTGCAATTACATTCGCCAACTGTTAATCTAATAAACAAGGCGTACCACCAGCTCTTGATCGATGATGTAACTGTTTGTAGTTTTTCTTCCGCGAGGAGAAGCGTCTCTCTGCCCCTCCTCCCTCCCCCATCACCCCCTGAGCTCCAGGGTGCATCCTTTCTCAACCTGCTCTTTAGTTTAGGATATGTGGTCGGTCATAAGCTACCACATGCTGGCGAATCATGAGGTGAACCCCCACTCTTTCTCACATACACACACACACACACACACTGCCATAAGGCATGTAGGTATGTGAGGAATGTGTGTGGTGTGACTTAAACTCTCTGACTCTCACAATGTCAGGGACAGGTTAATTCACTGTAAGGTTAAAGTGTGAGAACAGACAGATTTATCGTTTCTCGTAGCCGGTCCCCGGCTGGACCTGTCCCTGGAAAAACGGGGACATGTGGTCTCCCTAACAACGAGGAGTCTCCATTGAGGCCCAAATGCCCGGTGGTCAACAAGTATATTATTTTTTATTTTAATGCCAGTGAAACAAGAACCACCGTAACTGTTACAGCTTCACATTGTGTTTCTGGATGAAATATTGACTCCACAGGGTCTGAAAATGTTCACTTTTGTTGAATCTAGCTTGTGATGGAGCGGGGGTGACATCACGCAGTTTAGCAGGGCTCATTGGAAGTCAAGACAAAGTGAAAATATGCAAAAATTATATGAAATGTAAATTATAAAGTATAAAATATAAAACGTAGAAAATCTGTTTTGTTTGTTTTTTTGAGTATGAAGATGAAATATGATGATTTGTTCAATTTCCGAACACAGTTTAAAGGATAAAAATGTACCAAGTTGTTGTTGTTTTTTAATGTGAATGAAATTGCGCAATTCCAAGCCAAGATTAACATTTTTAAATTTGAATGCAGTCTCTCGGTGAAACATTGTAGGAGGAGATCATGTCAAAGTTAGTAGAGAATAATAATAAAGCCTAAGAAGTGCATAAACTGAGCGCTGTCTAGCAGCTCCCTAAGCACCTAATTAACACCACTGTCAGTCCTGAGCAGGGCTTGAAAACGAAATTATTTTTCAATCGTTCCGCTCCGAACGGAACCGGTATATTTAACGTTTTCGTTCTTGCGTTCCGCCACCAACATATCGTTCCTGAACCGGTTTGGAACGTAAAATAACGTTCGTTCTTAACGTTCCGCGGTGTGTTACTATTGCGGCCCCCCCCCCCGCCGCCGGCCGTAGGTCCGTGGTGTGTTACTATTGCGCACCCCCCGTCGGCCGTTACTATTGCACGCCCCCCCCCCCCCCCGCGCGGTGTGTTACTATTGCGCGCCCCCCCCCCCCCCCCCCCCGTCGGCCCGCGGTGTGTTTGTGTTACTATTGCGGGCATAGACATATATACATAGATACATGTATATCTATGATTGCGGGCACCCCTGCCGGCCGTAGGTCCGCGGTGACGCTCGAACGTGAACGTCGTTTTATGGCAGCGGAAGATTTACGACAGCCAGCATACAGACAGTAAACAGACAGTGAGCAACACATGATATTATTCACAACTCGGATTAATTTAATGAAACCCATTGATTCTTTTGACCGGTGGACCCTTACGGACTTAAGGAATATAAACAATGCAGGAACGGACACACACCGTACGGACTTTATGATCGCTTCAAAAGTTGGAAGTCAGACCTTTTCCCCGTCTCTCTTGTTTACCGGTAAGTCTGGATGAATTATGCGTTGGTGTTCATAGTTTGATGAACTGAATGATTTATCTGTGGAGAATCTAACTGATCTAACGATGTGCGTTATGTCCATATGGACAGACGTTTAAACGGTTACCGTATCTTTGTGTAGGTGATCTAAACGGCTTAAGTCGTTCAAGAAATAATTTAGATAAAATCCAGATCCGGCCTCAATTGGAGACCTGCGTTTATTTGTCAAAACGTGTCGCCACACCCCTGCGTCTATTAGGGACCCCGCTTTTATTAGAAGTTTTACGGTATATAGAGAACGAAAAAAAACCGTTATTAACCGGTTTTGGGGATTTCAGAATAACGTTTCTGTTCCGGAACAGTTGAAGACCATTTGGTTTTCGTTTCCGTTTCCGTTCCTCGTAAAATTCCGTTCGTTTTCGGTTTTCGTTTTCGTTCCTTGAACCGGTTCGGAGCCCTGGTCCTGAGACAAATTATGTCGAGCGAATGGCCGTTGGAGCAGCATTTTATAACACTACGTTAAAATACATACTACATATTACCATCAACTTTTAAATACATGGATACATTTTATGATTTGATTAAATGTTACCTGAGTCAAAAGTCAGCAGAATGAACGTAGAAAAGCAATAAAAAACAACGTCAACATTAACAACTATTTCTCGGCAACAATTCACACAAAGACCATTCCCTTCTCCTTAAGCTTCGTGATCAGCCAGTAATCCTATTACTATATAGGGATATACGCCTCTCTCTGACAGCTTTAACATATCTAATGTTCCCTTGACTCAACCATACCCTGGCTTTTGGCTTTGGGATCATCATCATCATCATCATCATCATCATCATCATCATCATCATCATCATCATCATCATCATCATCATCATCCTGTTTTTGTGATATTTTTATTTATGATTTAGCATGCGGTGATAGGCTTGACACCCCCCCCCCCCCCCCCCCCGTGGCATTACCTTATCTCCTCCTGGCATTCCCTGCATGCTTATTTTTAAATGTTTGATTTTGGGGGTATTTCACTTGAATGCCTTGTCAAACCACACTGGAAATTATTCGCCCCCATTTGATAATAAAATAAAATAATGTGTCCTTATTCATATTATAGAGGTGGAGACGGAGGTGGTGGTGGTGGTGGTGGTGGAGGTGATGGAGGTGGAGATGGTGGTGATTGCCCCCAACTCTGCAGTGTCAGTGGGGATCTTTCTTCCCTGATCCTCCACCGGATTAGCGGGTATAGGAGGCCTTTGATGGAGGGAATATGATAGTCATTACTCCTCTCAGCAGGAGGACGGTATGGAGGGGCTGGATGAGGCTTTGAGTAAAACCGAACAGTATGATTGGTTAGCTATGAGGAGCGCTTGCTCACTGAGGATTGAAATGTAGAACAGGGACATTACACAAGGTTCTCTCTCAGTCTCTCTCAGTCTCTCTCCCTCTCTCCCACCCCCCTTTGATGGTAAGCGCCCGGCCTTACAGTAAAGCCGGGCGCAAAGTAACCCTTAATCTATTGAATTCATTAGCCTACTCTACCACAAAAGATTAATCACTTGACATGACATGATGAATCTGGAGTGGAGTCTCACTCCACTCCACCATGAAATATGCAGGTTGTGCAGTGAAATGGGGACCACTTGAGGGAGTGGTGGTGGTGATGGGGGGGGGGGGGCGGGGGCTTGCATACAAGTTGTTTTTCTTACCATTATGACAGTGGCTATATAGGCTACACGTTACGTCATGCTCATCTGTAATGCAGAAAGAAAATTGCATATTCTATCTCTAGAAATCCAAAGGATGAAAAAGGGAAATGTGTTTAATTTGATGGATATCCTCCAAGGAATAAGGCACCATGAGTGCAGATTAATACGACTAGAATGAAGATTAAAGCAGGGCTGACATTAAGTCTGAGGACACTATGGTCGTCACCACCACCGCCTCCTCCGCCATTCTGTGGCCAACTATGAAATTAATTTCCCAAATGTTATTCCTCTCTGTGTGTTTGATCAGAAATGTTAACGCATTTCATAATAGGCCTATGTAGGTATAGGGTCTTCTTTTTAATTTTTGTAACCTATATTTTTACATCATCGGTCCACCCCCTGCAGGGTGTAGCTACATTTAGTGATTATCGAGGAATGGACAGGGGCGCATGGCGGTTATATGGGAAGAAAAAAAAAGAAACCGTGAAATAGGATTATAACGTTAATTTTACACTTTCACAAGTAGGCCTACTGCTAAAATTTCAATTTCACGCTGATCATTTATTTTCAACTTTAGCATACAAGCATAGCATTGTTCCTTTGTTGGTGTTGTTGTTTCACAAAAACAATGTGAACGCATCTGTAGGCCTAATGTTTCTGGACCGGGACCCAAACGCAGACACCAACTCAAGAGGAGAGTAAAAAAGCATTTACTTAAACAACTGCTCCAGGACGTGGCTCGGTAAAAACTAGAACAACATACAACCGATAAAAGAACAACGAAAACTGAAAACTAGATCAGCAAATTGGCTTGATAACAGGCATCCACTTGGTAGTGGATGAGGTGTCATCCCCCCCCCCCCCCCCCCCCCCAAACACACACACACACACAATGTAAAGCGCTTTGGGTTGTCTTGAAAAGCGGTATATAAATGCAATCAGTTATTATTATTTTTATTAAATAGACATGGGAAAACACAGGTGAACACAATGAACTAATGAACACAATTCAGGGAAACAAGACTGGGAGAAAGGAGGACATCTACAGGACAAAACGTGAAACACTTCAAACTGTGCCAGCATCTATAAAATAAGTTGGAAATAGGCATATACTACAAAAATACAAATATACTTTTTTAAAATACTTTTACATACCAATTTATAACATTTGAGAAGCTTAAAGAAAAGCATATTTTACCCAACTTTTTTCGGTAGGCCACCTGTTAGAACTCACAAATACAGAAATGCGGTTCCATTGTCCATTAGACGGGATCATCAATATCAAACCTGGTCCAGCAGTGCACTTTCTATTAATGATCAAAACCTTTTGAGTGAGGTGGACATGAGCTGAGCTGAGCCTGGAGATTACTGACGATACAAGGAAAGACACTCTAGCAAACAAGTGCTCCATTAGACATAGCCTTGTATAAGTGTGTTACACTGTCTTGATGACTGTTTAAGTGATTGTGAATTATATGATATGTGATATCCCCATGGATCCATCCCTAATTTAACATGGCGTTTAAAATGTTTGCATATCTCTTCTATTCAGACATGTTTAATGTAACCGTATTTTGTCTACTATGTTGTCTACTTTGTGTTTTTCCTTTCCTTTCTGTAACATGTGTTAGTTATTTAGTTTTTGTCACTTTTTGGGGAGGAAGAGTACAATCGGGGGGGGGGGGGGGGGGGGGGGGGTACAATACTTTAAACAGATGCTCCAATTGTTAATGATCAAAAGGTGTCAACAAATTGAATTGCCATAACGTGAAGTGTCAATGATTACATTATAATGAAAAAATGAATCCCATATGTTCAATATGATATTTTAATTTCACTGTACACAACCATAAGGGTGGTTGGTGGATGGGAGGTTGGTTATGCTGTAATGCATTTTTGCGAGCTTTTATAAGATGCATAATGAATATCGCTGTGGGGCACAACGGCAGATATTAAGTGTTCAAGATGTACGTCAGTAATAGTTATAACCTTTAATAGAAGATTTATACACATTTTCAGTGCATAAAACCCCTTAAACACAGTCGATCGAAATAGTTTTTTTTTTTAGTTTTTTGACAACTTAAGCATAGATAGACGAGGTCAAACAATACATGTTACCCTTGTCACGTCTGTCTTCATACATTTTATAACTAAAAGACTACAGAACCAACTGGTTTGTTGGTGCAGGTGGTATGGTAGGCTGCTTAAACCTCAGGGACACCCTTTCCTCACCTCAGTAACATAACGAGTGGGCAGGCAGGCTATTGTTTCCGGTAATATACAAGCACAACAACAAGGTACAACACAGTACAACACAACTAAATGCTCCATGCATTCTTCTCTCTTTCACCTCAACTCCTCCCCTCTTTATCCTCCCGCTGCGCTGCTCAGCGGCCCTGGCAGTCACATGCTCCATCACTTGATCAGCTTAAAGCATTGCGAAGGCAGTCCACACACAAACGAGCCATTTGTGTGTGTGTGTGTGTGTGTGTGTGTGTGTGTGTGTGTGTGTGTGCGCGCAAGCGTGCACGTGTGGCAGCATGTGCCAGCATGTGCATGTGTGTGCGTGTGTGTAGTAATGGTTCTCTTGTGATATGAGGGTCTAGTCTGCTGATTCCTGGTGTAACACCAACACCTGACCTGTGGGGTGGGAAGACTCCAGTTGCTCTGGAGTCGGTTGACATTGAACCGGCGTGGCGGTAAACGATTGAAAAGTCTGCTCTTCGGGCTGAAGCTCAATCACATCTGTTTTTTTTATTTGTTTCTTTTTATTCAATATTATCATTAACATGATGTATTTGATTTTCACAATTTGAGGCGTTTGAAGTGTTTTCTAAGTTAAGGGATACTAAGCCAAACATTGCCAGACCATTTTAGTCCATTAGACCATTAGTCTTAAATGCGTTTTATCAACGGGCGCAGACCAAAATGCCTCTAGACGCAACAGGATAGACCAACAACCAATCAGAGCAGCGAAACCTGTGACGCAAATTAAACTTTCTTTCTTCTCAACGAAAGCTTTAAGTGCAGTTGTTTATTCTTCTTTTAGAGAAAATATACCGTCCAGTTCGTTTAATACCGTCGTGATGGCGGATTCAGCAGACCGCTCCACAGCGCTCCTCTAGCCTCGTGAGACCATCCCGACCTGGCGAGTTCACATGCTGTTCCTCTCTGGAGATCGGTCCGGCCCGGCTTCAAGTTATGCACTGATTGGTCCGAACCACAGTGGTTGGCCAATTTCTGTAGGCCAACCCGGAAGTGAGCGTCGCCCTGGGTTCCCTTGACAACAAGCCAATGGGTTTTTCCCATTGGATTTTGCATTATTTCAGAAAATAAGCTTTGTGGCAAACAAAAGTCTATGATACACGTTTTGTTAAGCAAGATAATCTTCACCAATGAACACGACTTTTATGACTTTTGAAACGTAAATGTTTTTTAAGACCAACATGCCAACATGCTAACGGACTTCCGGGTTTTAGGACTGCACCACTCTATAGCGTGTGTGAGTGTCTATCGGTTATATCTGAACTGGAGAGCATTTCTTCATTGAAAGAAGAGCAAAGAACGGCACTGAAGGCTATTCTTGATGGAAACGATGTTTTCGCACTCCTACTACGTCATATGGTTCACTGATCTGATTGGTTGAAGTTAGCCCGTGATCGACGGTGATAGACAGATTCATCACAGGTCCATCCAATCACCTGCCAAGTATTTTTTGAAAGTGCCCGCCCTTTTCCAAACAGTTTCCACGGACGACTTCCCAGATGGCTCTGTGTTAACAAACCACCTGGCGCGTCGGGTTACCTACGTACATACGTCATCGTATCAAAACCTCCCCATATCAGATCAACGGTTTTGATTGGCCCGACCCGGGCCAGGTCGGCTGGAAATCTGTCTGAACGGAAGAGGGGCCAGACCAAATAATCTGCCAGAGCAAATAAAACATGAGCTTGCAGAGGATACGAAGGGATACTACTACTCATGGCTTGTGTTGTGTAAAAGGAAGTTAAACAGACCATAAATGAAATTACATTACATTTAATGACATTTTCATTGCTTTGCTGCAGTGCAAGGACTTTATTGTTTTCTATGTTTGGTCTGCTTCAAGACTGTCTTCTGTCTTCTTCCGCCGCTTTGTGATCTCAGGCCCAAGGGTCTAAAGCACGCACAATGTAAATACCAACCGCCGCATGATAATCTGATGATGTGCCCACGCAAAAGTAACATGCAGGGTGTCATCCCACCTTGCACGAGTGTTTCTTATTCGATCATGAATTCATTTTTTTCCCTGTTTTGGGGAAAACGTCGTTTTTGACGTCTTTACTAGTCCGCTTATCTCCTTCTCAATGGGGATGTGTGAAATACTCAAAGGAAATACGTGGAGTCGAACAAACAACAGCACAGTTTGCTGCAGATCCTCTGTCATGAAGCGCCTCGGGCCTTCGCTTACCTCCAGGAATGAGGAGGGGGGGGGGGACTAGAACTAGTGATTTAAAGTAACACACACACACACACACCCCGTCCTCTCCCACACTTCTCTCCTCCCCTCTTGTCGTGGTCTTCATCTTGTGCTGCCTCCTCACCAGACTCATCAGAGAGGCCCGCTCTCCACACACACACACACACACACACACACACAGAGCGAGGGAGAGAGTGATGTGTGGTGGTTGTGTGTTGCGGCTCCATTCCCCAGATATGCACTAGAGCGGAGGACTATCCACCAAGGGAACGCCGAGCCACCTTAACAAGCGGACCGGACTGGGGAACTTTGAGGAACTTTGAGGAACTTTATCTGCCGACCCGGGCCGACAGGACAAGACCCAACTCACCTCTACACACACACACACACACACAGGTCTTGCTTCTCTTTCTCTCTCTGTCCCTGTCTCTCTCCCTCTCTCTGTCTCTCGCTCTCTCACTCTCTCTCTCTGTCTGTCTTGTTCTTCTCCCACTACCCCCCTTACCCCCCCCCCCACCCCATCCCCCTTACCCTTACATTGGGTTTTTAAACCATGACTCTGTTATCGGAAGACCAGTCTGCCAGGCCCCAGCCTTGCCGGCTCCAGGAGCACCCCCCCACCGGCACCGGCACCGGCACCGGCACCGCCTTCCTGGACCCGTACACCGCCAGAGACTATCACGACCCCGCCAAGCAGGCGATGGTGGGGTACACGGACAATGGGGACGGCGAGCTGGCGTTCGGGGCGGTGGAGCCACCCAGGCGGTCGCGCGGGCGCCTGGTCCTGCACGGCCTGGTCATGTTCGGCCGGGAGTTCTGCTACGCGGTGGAGGCGGCGTTCGTCACGCCGGTGCTGCTGAGCGTGGGCCTGCCGCGCAGCCTGTACAGCCTGGTGTGGCTCATCAGCCCCATCCTGGGCTTCCTGCTGCAGCCCGTCATCGGCTCGGCCAGCGACTACTGCCGGGCGGCGTGGGGCCGGCGCCGGCCCTACATCCTGGCGCTGGGCGTGATCATGTTGCTGGGCATGACGCTGTTCCTCAACGGCGACGCCGTGGTCTCAGGTGAGGGGGGGGGGGGGTGGTGGTGGTTGATTGTTGAGATGAGAGAGAGAGAGAGAGAGAGAGTACTGTGCCGTGTCTAACACCATGTCCAATCCTAACTAACCCTTACTTTGAAGAAAGTGTAGCATTGAGATTGGTTCCGACATTAAGAAAGTTAATTGTAGACGGGTGTACATTTTGCTAATGAGAAATCAGCTTTGCGCTTGTATATACAGGTATATTTGAATTGGGAAATGTACCTATTTTTTGTTATATATTTGTGTATCTATTGGTGTCTGACCTGCATCTTAACATTGTCAGATGTCTTTGTGCAGTAAAGTAACAGTAAAGTCTTATCAGTCATCAAAGAGCCGTAAATCATTTTCATTTTTGAAAATGATTAAAAATGTTCAATCATCGTTGGTCATTATCAGCTGAATTACTAAAAAGTCCAAAGCACCCTTTGGTTTTCACACACACGCACACACACACACACACACACACACACACACAAACACACACGCACGCACACACACACACACACACACACAAACACGCACGCACGCACGCACGCACACACACACACACACACACACACACACACACTCACACACACACGTTAAAATAATCTCAATTAAATGAATCAAGTGCATTTGTAATAACCCTACTTACAGCAGTATCACTCCAAAGCAACTATTATCTAAATTGCAAAAACCGCAACCTGTATTTAATTTCCTGTTTACACCAACATCACTACTTCATCACTACTTCATCTGTCTTCCACAGAGAAATACAAAAATGCTATCAGGAGTTATTCATTCTGCTAACACTATGTTTTGTTAGATGGATCCACAATTATGCATGGGGGGGTAACCCTTGATCTAGTCGCATTGCTGCTTGGTTTGTAGCATAATGCTATTCATCCCATTAAGAACTGTGGAAACACATTGTGAAGTCCATGCCGGCATATTCATAATTGGGACCACAGACTTAGAATGACCTTTTTCATAATATCCTCTACATTATTATCCACTAATGGACAAATTGTTTTTTTCTGCATCTATCGGCAGTTAATACCAACGATACAAACGGTTCCACAGCTACCTGTATTTACTGTGACTGTGATGTTTTGTATACTGTATACCTACTGTTTTATTTCTTGAATATTACATATAATAGTACATATTCATGGCGAAACTATATAACTGGATCACTAATCATGGGGAAACATACTGTCTTGGAGAATACTTATATTGTTGGCTGGTTTAGGGGTTGCAACCACTCTGGGCTGGAGGTCACGTTTAAAGAATAAGCCTTGAGAGGCCGTGGTTTACAATATTACACAATACAAGCACACAGCAACATAAAATGCGGTCATTTATTGATAAAACAAATCTTCATTCTTCTACCAAGCAATATAATTCCCCAAGACAGCAAAATAGTTGTCAAGCAACACAGGCTAGCATACAGGCTTTAGCATACAGGCGTATTAATACTACAAATGAATTGGTATGCAGTCACAGTGTGTTTATAGTGTATTTGACAATGGCTGCGAGCCAATCAGATTCAAGGACCAGAACTATCCATTGTATAAGTGAGCGATAACGTACGGCGAGCCGGTATTATTGTGAAATAAACCCTGACAGGGTGATGCACGACCCGACGGGCAGTGTTGTGCCTGAACGCGTTCAATGAACTCGTTCATATTTTGGGCGAACGTGAACTAAACGTAACTGTATTTCTGCCGGATGAACGTTATTGTGAACGCGTTCATTCTGGCGTTTGTGAACGGCGCTCTCTCACAGTTCGTTCAAGAGTGTGCCAGTTTTCCATACAGCCTTCCAGGCAAACCCCGCCTAAAACACACCGAAAACAGGCCTTAATATGTAGCGGAGAAACATCTGGCAACACCCATAGACATCTGGCAACACCAGCCACCACAGAGTCGCACCGTTGCGTCATCTAAATGAAGCATGGAGGCAAAAACAAATGACGGCTGCAGCACTACCTCACACTCTGCCTCCGCAATTAATTAATGCTAATGTAAACCCTGGTTGGATAAAGATTCAACATTGGATACGAAGATGAAATCTGACACATAGTTTCAGTGTTAAAACTGATAAAATAATTACTGTCTGTGGCAATAATTTTGAAAAATAATAGCTCTAACTATGAACTAGTTCATTTTTGGAACTGTGAACTTAGTTCAAAATGTTGAATTATGAACTATGAATTGAACTAGTTCATTTTAAAATTTGTGAACTGAACTTTGAACTAGTTTATGCAGAAAGTGAACTTTCCCAACACTGCCGACGGGAATACTTACTAATCAGTAATCAATCATTTGACACAAAATACAACAACAAACATGTATTACCAATTGGCCAATCAGAAGAGAGTGTTCAACAATCATAAGCTGATTATCTGTCAATGCTCCAAAGGTTGTAATGAAGTACCACAGATGTCCTCTGGCATAATGGCTGAAGCATAATAGCTCTGTTCAGGCAGTACTATTAGCATTTCATTGAAAAGAATGACCCATGGGTTCAAGCTTCTAGTTATATTTTCCTTTCCTGGTAAGACTAACAATACATACATGATGTGGGCATATTGTTAAACCGCTGGCTGATTTTAGATTCACAGCGTGCTTGTTTGATTAGGTGGTTAATCCAAAATCACCTCTTGACACCGCCAATTTGAGCTCTTTTTTTTTTTGGGAGGGGGGGGGGGGACACAAATGTGAGTGGTTTTGTTGTTTAGTTTTGTTTCCACTGTATCCTTCTCTTGAAGAAAAAAAACAAACCTGTCACAACGATTCTTTACTTAACTTAACTTTATTTGCCAAATTATACATTATGACATAATTTAAATCAGCTGTTATTCCAAGGGAACTGAATAATTTGAGTTGATTCGTACATGTGATTTGCTATTTTAATGTGCATGCATGCATTCGTGTGTGTGTGTGTGTGTGTGTGTGTGTGTGTGTGTTGTCTTGCAGAAATGATCAGTGAGCCAGAACTGAAGAGGATATGGGCCATCGTGGTGGTGATGTTGGGAGTAGTGCTGTTCGACTTTGCGGCAGACTTCATCGATGGGCCGATCAAGGCCTACCTCTTTGACGTGTGCTCCTACCAAGACAAGGAGAGAGGCCTACACTACCACGCTTTGCTCACAGGTTCGTGGAAGTGGATGGGTGCACATTCACACAACACACTATTTAGTACATTTATTTAGCAGACACTTTCATCCAAAGCCACTTATGACGATGATTGGACTATACATGTCATTAATGAGCAGGTAAGGTAGAGGCATCTTGCTTAAGGATGCCTACAGGCAGGGGCGAGGCTAGCCCATTTTTAGGGGTGCTGAAGCACCCCTAAAAACAGGCTCAGCACCCCTAAAACTTGGGTAAGAAATGTTATTCTAAAAAATGTGTTTGTCTTTGACAGGGTTAACTAATGTCCAAAACATACTCCGTAGTTTGTGGTTTAAAATGTATATGTTAAGGACGAAAATGAAAACATCCCCGCTTAGCAAATGGTATCATCCTCTTCTCACCCCTCCTTCTCCTCTGCACCGCTCCGCAGCCCGACCGGCGTCCAGCGCGACTCACGCAGAGTGAGATCCGTTTAGTTGTAGTGTTGTGAATCAACTAAGTAAGTTGCTCCAAAGCTGTGTCTCACACTTCTTTCCTTTTACCGAGAGTTGTTCCGATTCCGATACCATATCGGTGAGTGCTGGAGTCCAGGCACCGTTTACCAGTTAGCTCTGTTAGCCCGGTTAGCTCCGTTAGCGCCACTAGCGCGGCTACAGTCGAACTGGAGTCCATTTATTAAGCAGAAACAGCAGCGCCACAAGTACCTGTGTAGTGCGTACGTGTGTCTCTGTTGTTAAAGTTTATCGTTACTTTGAGACTCATTTTAACAATCGGGAGTCATGTCAACATGACGTCAGTTACGTAAATTACGTAAGTTATTTACACAATTTACGTAATTTACGTAAATTACGTAAATTGTGTAAATAACTTACGTAATTCGCGCGTCTTTTCTGGTCCGTCGTCATGGAAACATGAAGCCCTGCCAGTGGTGCGGCGTTTGGACCAGAGTGAAAACAATTTACGTAATTTACGTACTTTATTTACGTTATTTACGTAAGTTATTTACGTAATTTACGTAAGTTACGTTATTTACGTACTTTGCGTAAGTTATGTTATTTACGTAAGTTACGTAAGTTACACAATTTACGTAAATTACGTAAATAACTTACGTAATCTGCTTAAGTTACGTAATTTACGCAAATTACGTAAATTGCGTAACTTACGTAACTTACGTAAATAACGTAACTTACGCAAATTACGTAAGTTATTTACGTAAATTACGTAAGTTACGTAAATTGCGTAACTTACGTAAATAACGTACGTAATTTGCGTAAGTTACGTTATTTACGTAATTTGCGTAAGTTACGTAATTTACGTAAATTACGTAATTTACGTAACTTACGCAAATTACGTAAGTTATTTACACAATTTACGTAATTTACGTAAATTACGTAAATTGTGTAAATAACTTACGTAATTCGCGCGTCTTTTCTGGTCCGTCGTCATGGAAACATGAAGCCCTGCCAGTGGTGCGGCGTTTGGACCAGAGTGATAACAAACGAAATGACACATCACTGTATACCACCAGTATGTGTGAAAACACTCATTGTGGCTTTTTAAATTAATTGTTATTTATTCATAGATTTATATCTGTTATTTTTCAGTTGTCTGACTATCAAACCAGACAATAAAATAAAGTTAAATGTTTTTCTTTTGCTGTATTCATTCATGTTTTACAGAGGATTTAACCTGAACCAGGCTTTGCAACAATAATAATCACATCACATTCATGGGGGCATAGTATATACTAACTCCTAGCGTTACTCTGTGTGTGTGTGTGTGTGTGTGTGTGTGTGTGTGTGTGTGTGTGTGTGTGTGTGTGTGTGTGAATGAAAGTTATTTTTCAATAGACATATTTTTTGTTTTTGTGTGAACAAAGGGTGGGTGGTGGCAGTGGGGCTCATTGGGTGCTCAGCACCCCTAAAGCTCTGACCCTAGAATCGCCCCTGCCTACAGGTAGGGTGCGGACAGTAAAGGTCGAGCCCAGTAACTTCTGACTGGGAGGGAGAACAACCTAGCCACTACAGCATCTTGACTGGATGGTATCTTGCTCAAGGATGCTGGCAGGTAGACCAGGGGACACTGGGGTTCGAACCCAGAACCTTTCGGGTCACACAAACGCCATAACTAACTAGACTATACTGGCCCTATAAACACAAGGACACTATGATGATTCAGCCCTGTACACAATGTTCATCAGATTAGTGTCTGTGATGTAGTCCACTGTTTATTAACCACCATTCAGTAGTCTAATGAACGTGTTCCCATGCTAATGATAACTGAAATGTCCCGTGTGTGTGCAGATACACACACACACACACACATGCACACATGCACACACACACACACACACACACACACACACACATGTATGCATGTGCACACACATGCATGTTGTGTGTGCACATGCATACATGCATGTGCACACACATGCATGTATGCATTTGCACACACATGCATGCATGCACATGCATCCACACACAAACACACACCCACACACTCTCACACACATATATGCATGTGCACCCACACACACACACACACACACACACACACAAACCCACAAATACAACTGCACAAACTCGCGCGCACACACACACACACACACGCACAGTTTTTGTAATTATCACCCAGTGTGTTGAGGTTGTGTTAATGTGAAAACCTGGCTCCATGTCCTGTTTGTCCTCAGCTCCTGCCTGTTAATTTATTCGGTGTGAATATGTTTAGCTATAGAAGAAATGGTATTGTTTATCATTACTTCCAGAGGTAATAGCAAGGCTGCTTGATACAGACTTCTTAAAGGAGTGAAATTCAAAGTTGGACCTTTAATTTAAACACTGGACTCAGGATTGTATGAAAGGTTTAGGGATTGTATTATATGTTATCTATTTCCAACTTCCTATATACAGTAGTTTCTATTTGCACAAGATGTTGGCGACGGTTTTTTCACAGTGTACATGTATCTGTTATCTGTGCAAACACATTGTCAACTTGTCACTTTGTACATGCGTTCACTCTTTCTGAGATCTAGTGCAGACATTTAGGGCCAGCTGCTCAGTATTTTACTTTATCTCTATTTTGTGTTTCATTCTCATTGCTCCTGCTGCTATGACACCTGAATTTCCCTCCAGGGATTAATAAAGGTGTATCTTATCTTATCTTATGTTATCTCTTATCAAAGTGATGTGGGGAAATGGTGGCTGATATGGTTAAAGTAAAAAGTCCCAATGTACCAGACACAGAAAAAACACCAAAATGTAGTGGCTTGTCCTTCTTGCCATATTGAGCTACAGCGCCAAGACAGTTGCCCAGTTGCCGCTACTACTAGCAATAGGAGGCTACTATATCTAATATTTCTTGCAATATCATTTCTACTTCTACTCTTACTACTACTTTTTCTATGTGTACTATTGCCACCACCACCACTACTACTAATAATAATAATAAACATCATCATAACAAGCATACTCATAATTACGACCCTGACCATAACCATAACACCACTCAGTGCTGCTACATATAGCACCAAGCCTCTGCTTTACCCCAGAGAGTATGAGGACCCAGAAGCCAGGGATGTGCTCATCAGCTGACACGAGGCCCAGGGTGCAGCGAGCCGCCGGTGTGGGGCCGCTATAATCCAGCCCAGCCAGGGTCATGTGCTGCAGTCACGGGGCTGGGCTGAGAGAGAGGGAGCCTGGACACATGACCCGCGTCAGGATCAACCCCGACGCCACCGCTAGGCACTGGCATCATGTGACGCTCGTATAGGGAGGGAGAGTGAGCACGAGAAAGTGAGTGTGTGTGTTTGTGTGTGTGTGTGTGTGTGTGGAGAGAGAGAACGTGTGAGTGTGTGTGTGGAGAGAGGGAAAGAGAGATAGATTATTAGTGTGTGTGTGTGTGTGTATGTGTGACCAGAGAGAGAGAGAGAGAGTTGTGGAATATTAGTGTGTGTGTATGTGTCTGTAGGTTATGTTGAATGGGAGAGATATCAATATCTTATTTGTTTTCTGTATTCTGGAATTTTGTAATCCTGGAAAGTAGGTTGAAAGAGAGGGCATGATGTGTGGGACCGCAGGTCGGACCTGGATCTGGGTCGCTACAAGGCTTATTGCCTACATAGTTAGTACCCACTTATGATTTTCTTTTATAGGGGAAAGACCTGGGTTTTGACATGAAGAGATTTTACTAAAATGTCAGTTGAAAGAGGAGTGAGAAAAAAGGCCAAACGTAATAAGAAATATAAAACATCATGATTTGTTCTGAGGGATATAAAAACAAAAAAAATAAAATAAAATGTTGAATGTAAATTGGGGACTTATATATAGCTATGCATTATATATTATAATATATATTTTTGATGGATTAGACTTTTAACTCTTGCAATCATTTATGAAAATAGCATGACCTTTATATTGAAGCAGCAATTTAAATAGTTTAAATGTTTGGTGACCTTCAGAGGTCGCAGCAATTTTAACGAACTGCCACTGCTTGATGTGAAACTAATATGTAGGTATGTATATTCTACATACACACACACACACACACACACACACACACATTGTGCACTTGAGCACAGTGTGTGTGCACATTTCAGAATATAAGATCAGCATGTTAACTTCATGTGAACTTCAACTCAAACAAACATTGAGTTATCTGCATCTTCATCAAGGCCATTGGTTTGTCTGCTGGGACTTGTCTCTTCACGCTAGGGGTCACGGAGGGGAAGCTTTGGTCATGCTGTCTAGGAGAACCCGGCTGGCCCTCAGGAGGATGCAGCTTGACACACTTTAACAACGACTAACTTTTGGTTTGGTGTCAATTTTAAACAAATGGGACTTCTGGTCTGCCGCAAAATTGGACATGTTACTTAGCGGTGTAGCTCCGCTTCCTCCGACATATAAATCCAATTTAAATCGCGATAAGTCTAGGCTGGAGAAGTACAGTTGAAGTATGTGGAAGCCGAATAAATGTGGCTCTGGAGCTGTCATATTTAATATGTTTTATATGTATATAAGTATATATTCTCTGCAGCACTCTGCAAAGGTACAGTGTTGTAGTCTAGTGCCCCCCCTCTGTGTTACGGTCCACCCAAACAGGCCACTGCTGTTACGTGTTCTTGATGTTTGCTGCGGTGGCGGTGGTGGTGGTCCTCCAGGTCTGGGTGGAGCCTTCGGCTACCTGGTGGGAGCCATGGACTGGGGCCACTCCGCTCTGGGCGAGCTGCTGGGCTCTGAGTACCAGGTCATCTACTTCTTCTCTGCGTTGACCTGGGGCATCTTCCTCGCCGTCCACCTGGTCAGCATCCCGGAGACGCCTCTGGACAAGGTCGGGGCGTCCCCTGAGACGCCGTCCTCCTCCTCCGGGGCCATCCGCCTGCTGCGGTCCCAGAGCACCGGCGGAGGCTACGGATCGCTGCCCAAGGAGCACGTCTCGCCGGTGGTCCTCCAGACCCCCGTGGACCTCCGGCCCCGGTCCTTCTCCGCGCTGTCAGAAGCCAACGCCGTCACCTCCAGCGCCAAGCAGCCCAACAAGGAGGTGGGTGGGGTGGCTGCATTTCATTTTATTTATATTTATTTATTTGATTTGACTTTAATTGATGCAGATTGGTCCGATTGAGGCTAAGCACCTGCGGATTTGCAGCGTCACACATTTGCAGACAACACAAAACAACACAGACAATACAGATAATAGGAACAATACAGGAAAATATAGCAATGGCTTTTTACAATGAACCCTCATTGATTAAAATGGGGGGTGGGTGGGTGGGGGGGTTACTTGGTTTCTAGATGGGTGGATAGACAGGGAGATGGACAAATAATTGATAGACAGATTGATGGCAGATGGGCAGGGAATAATAGATAAATAGTGTTTCTAGTGCTTCTATTGACAGCCAGATGAACAGATTGACAGACAGGCAGGCAGACAGATAGACGGACAGACAAACAGACAGAGAGATAAACAGACTAATAGGCAGACATCCACTTGTCGACAGTACAGTTTCCCAACTGGTTCACAAGGATTCAAATATTTCCAAAAAAAATGTCTTCAACATACTTCAGCTATAACAAGTCAGTTTTTTTTATGGGGAACTGAGAGAATTACTCTCGCAGAAGCTGATTTCCACCACAGTAAAATTAAACAAATAAAAAATGTAATATATAGGAACGCCATATCTTATCCAACCTTTGTAAAATAACCTCATTTATTGACTTTTTCTTCCAATGTTTTATTCCCACGGTCCTTAAATTAAGGACCGTAGGATTTAACGGTAATTTATTATAAATTATAATAAATTACTGTAAAATACCCATCTCTTTCTCTTAAAATCTGTCATCTCTCCCGGCATGTGTGTGTGTGTGCACACATGTGTGTGTGTGTGTGTGCACGTGTGTGTGTCTCTCCTTGCATGTGTGTGTGTGTCTGTCTGTCTCCAGGCCCAGAAGAGAATGACATTCAGGTCGCTAATGAAGGCCATGTTCAATATGCCAAACCACTACCGGTGCCTGTGCATCAGTCACCTGCTAGGATGGACGGCATTTCTCTGCAACATGCTGTTCTTCACTGACTTCATGGGGCAGGTGCGTGGTTCCATATCACTTGGTTGATTTATTTTTCTTCCTGTGTGTGTGTGTGTGTGTGTGTGTGTGTGTGTGTGTGTGTGTGTGTGTGTGTGTGTGTGTGTGTGTGTGCGAGCGAGTGAGCTTGCGTGTGTGTTGTGCTGAGAGACACGGGGGGAGGTGTGTGTCTCAGGCCTTTCATGTGTGAATGTCCTATCTGGCACGCTGATTGCCGACCACACTTCAGCAGTCATGTGTCTCATCAATCTTCATATGAATGATAATGGGACGTTCACCCTCCTCCTCCTCCTCCTCCTCCTCCTCCTCCTCCTCCTCCTCCTCCTCCTCCTCCTCCTCCAGTCACATGTTGTCTGTTCACTAACTTTGTGTGAATCACCTTTGTGTTCTCCTACTGGTTTTAGATAGGAGCGGCGCTATAGGTCTCAAAATTGGTTAGTGCAATGATTATTGTGGAATTAGATGAGCGTGTGTGTGTGTGCGTGTGCGTGTGTCTGTGTGAGGAGAGTGTGTGGGTGCATGTGTGTTCGTGTGTGCATATGTTTTATGTGTCTTTGAGGAGAGATAATGTATATGTGTGTGTGAGTGTGTCTTTTAGGATATATATACATTTCATTCAGGGATTTATGATATAACAACATTTGGCAATTAGAGACCATCAAATTATTCTTCATTGGACGATGGATCCATTAAGTCTGCCGGCAAATGAGATTCCCCCCCTGATTGAGTCTAGTTCCTGGTGGGGGTGGTGACGGTGGATGTGATTCCTTGGCCCTGGAGGACGCCATGTCTGTCTCTGTAGACAAGGGGGAGCCTATAGTCCCGGAGGTGAAGAGGCTGCAGGAGGGCTGCAGCGTGTCACAATGAAAACAACAGAGACAAGCATGATTGAGAGACCTATATATATATATATATATATATATATATATATATATACAGTATATACACGCACTGCGCATTGGCGCGCAATTGTACTCCAGTGAAATTGCAAGAACCCAGACATAGATCGAAAAAATAGAAGTCTTCAGCAATGAGAGGCTGGAAATGCCAGCGAGATAGCGATGACCCAGCGGACGTAACCACAAGGATCTCATCTCTTACAGTCGATGTATGTGATAGAACATATGAAGTGTGATGAAGTACCACGGAGCACTTGACTGGGATGTTACTTATTGTGATGATGCAAGTGATAATGGACGCCACCGCCACCATGCCTCCGCGACGCGAGGATGATTGATGCAGCGTCAGGAATGTGACGTCTGATAGGGCTGAATGTGTGACAGGGTGATTTCTGTGCATCATAAACACAGCAAACAACAAATATTAAGCAATAAACACTCGAAGAACGTATCTATGCCTTGTCGAAGGGTTATTACGTTAGCTGCGTAAGGGAGTCTAGTGTCAGAAAAGAAGAGACGTGCCACAGCGTTCGGCAAGATTGAGGTTGACGTGTGAGACCGCCAGTCATGTTTGCGCCATTACAGTTATAATTGTCCTTGGAAATACTCCCCCAAAACCCACAGACACAGGAGCAACGTCTGTGAAACGCGAAGACGAGTCACACTCGTCACAGAAGAACGAGGTTGCCTTTCGATTGTACGTCGTGCAGGTTGGGTACGGA
>JAOPHQ010003976.1:260000-275000 GCA_030340625.1 Merluccius polli
GTTAGGAGTGGAAAAATCTCTCGGTGCAGAAAACATGGCGAACAAACACTGACTTCTGAATGGGAAATGAGAGCCAGTCCCGAAAACGTCCCCAGTCACAACGCAACGTTGTGCTTATTAGTAAAAATATAGCCTTTATTATTCAAGAGGCGCTGTAGCGGCTTCTGAATAGACTAGATACCGCCCTGACTTATTTATTAGTGATTCAACTAATAGACTTTTACTTCATTCCGATTGAACCCCTTTTTCTTAAAGCTGCTTTGGTAAAATATGAGATTGCAAAGGGAGCGGTCTCATATCTAAATTGTCTCACACAGAGGCAGGCGTAGTCAACTGGAAACAGACAACTCACAGCACATTTCACTCATATTACCTGAGTGATGGCTAGGGCAATTTATAACAAATGACATTCAAATAATAACCCATATACTTCGCTTTTCTTCCCCCCCCCCCCCCCCCCGGGTCTGTCTCCAGACGTGCAGCGTCTGCTGCTGCCCAGCATCGGCCTGAAGGGGCTGTACTTCGTGGGCTACTTTGTGTTCGGCATGGGGACCAGCCTCATCAGCCTCTTCCCCAACGTCATCGCCACCCTGGTCCTGTGCAGCGTGTTCGGGGTGATGAGCAGCACGCTCTACACCATCCCCTTCAACCTCATCGCCGAGTACCAGCGCGAGGAGGAGGTGAAGGAATACGCGTGATCTCTCACTCGTGCCCTTTATATATATTCCTCTCTCTCTCTCACTCTCTCCTTCAGGATCAAGTCACTGAGGGGGCTGTTAACATTTCTGATGGGGGAATTTTCAATCGATAAAATGCATTGATTTAACCTTGAAATAGCCTCAGAAAGGAGAAAATAACAAGAGCATAAGGCCGCCGCTGTTTCGAAAATCGAAGAACACGTTTTATTCATCAGGGCACTCACTTATGAACAAAGCGCAGAGCGGAGCGCTCAATATTTTTTCATGTTTCTATTTTCCAGAGACACAAAGCTTAAACAGACACACACACACACACACACACACACACACACACACAATGTAAATACACAAACTTTTACTGAAGCAAAGGATTATCTGAAATAGTTTTGAATCATTGGACACAATACCTCATCATGGCAGACATACGGCGGTTTGCTTTGTCTATTTCTAGCGATTTTTCCGCCCACTTGCATTGAGTGATTTGATGTGGTTTGATTTGATTTCAAACCTGAGCAGCAACTTCCATCTTTTGTCTTTGTTTCTGACTCCTCTCCTCCCCTTCTCCCTCCTCTCCTCTCCTCTCCTCCCCTTCTCCCTCCTCTCCTCTCCTCCACTCCCCCTTCCCCCCACCCCACGTTCTCCACCAATCAGGAGCAGCTGAAGCTGCGAGGGTCCAACGAGGTGCAGCGGGGCACGGGCATGGACTGCGCGGCGTTGACCTGCATGGTGCAGCTGGCCCAGATCCTGGTGGGGGCGGGGCTTGGCGCGCTGGTCAACATGGCGGGCAGCGTGGTGGTGGTGGTCCTCTCGGCGTCCACCATGTCCCTGCTGGGCTGCGTCTTCATCGCCCTCTTCATCCGACACGTGGAGTGACCTTGGACCCCTTTTACGTTTTGCAATCGTTGGACTGAATGTTGTTTTAATAAATAATAAAAAAAGATTCTTTACATAAGCGACCACATTTAGATGTTTTTGTTGTTTCGTGTTGCTTTCCCCCAGCATGCTCGCTGTTATTCATTTAGACATCAGCCGCTATGATTCATTATTGAATCATGAGCAAAATCATGGGTTTGTATAACGGGATGAAACTGTTATTCGTGTGAAATGCCATCGCATTCTGACTAGCTGCTGGTGAGGTGAAGTCAGGTGTTTTCTGTTTAGTCTGTTGTTCTTATATTATATTATTATTAAAGTAATAATCGGCATTTACATAAGCAGTCAGCTTAATATAAATAGCCATTCATTATCTCCCACTGGGGTCAGCCAGTGGGAGATAATGTCAAACAATGCAGTTGTCCAGCGTTTCCTTTAGAGTTACGATGGGGGAGAAACACTGGCAACATGACAATGACTTACATTGTTGTTGGTTAAATGTTAAATAATAATATAACTAATGAGTGGTGACATTCAATTTATATTTTAAAAAAAGAAAGATGCAACACTTTATTTAATAAAAAATGATAAAAGATACACACTTTAACAAGAGTTGGTTCTCTCCCTGGGGTCTCTGTGGTCCCCGTTGGCAACACAGTAAGTGAAGCGGACAAGAGCTTTTCATATTTTTAATGAAAGAAACACACCGGCTATTTTCTGTTGCTTGTGTAGTGATCATTTGTCTTTTTTCCCCTCCCTTTTTTATACAGTTCCTTTTGGAGGGCCATTTTTTTAAATTAAAATACATGCAAACAAAAATACAAATAACAAACACAAAATATAGCCTTTAAAAAAACAAAAGCCCCAAAAAAGACATTTATTTAAACTGGAAATGTGCCGGGTAAAATATGCAGTTTGTAATGATAATGTTGACACATTGACAGACAGACAGACAGACAGACAGACAGACAGACAGACAGATAGATAGATAGATAGATAGATAGATAGATAGATAGATAGATAGATAGATAGATAGATAGATAGATAGATAGATAGATAGATAGATGAAACAACAGATCATTATTAAGCCCATCGGTTATGATCATCACTTCCACCACACGTGTCGGTGCGCATCACGCATCATACTGTCCGGGAGGAGGTGGTCGTCCCTACGGCTGCAGTCACATCACCACCCCTGGCGGGTACGTCACGGGAAGAACCGCGACGGGAAGAACCACCGCGACGGGTCCCCGCCGCCCGTCCGGGTCCGGGTCGGTCTCGGTCTCGGTCTTGGTCTCGGTCTTGAACGGCCTCGCGGTCGTCGTCGTCGTCGCGCGGCCCCAGCAGCAGCAGCTGACCCTCCTCCACCTCCTCCACCTCCTCCTCCTGATCCTCCGCAGGAGGCGGCGCAGCGCCTCCCTGAAGTCGCGGCGCGCCAGGCAGTACAGCACGGGGTTCAGGCAGCTGCTGGCGTGCGCCAGGCACACGGACACCGGGAACAGGTAGGCCTGCGTGGCGTAGTACTGGCGGCTGAAGGCCGCCGCGTCCAGCTTCACCAGGACCCCCCACGCCGTCAGCGCCTGGTTGGGCAGCCAGCACAGGAAGAAGCACAGGACGATGGCGGTCACGGAGCGCGTCACGGCGCGCCGCCGCCGCCACGCCGCGCTCCCGTTGCGCGCGACGTCGTCGTTGCGCACGACGGCGACGCGCAGCAGCAGCAGGGAGTACGCGGTGGCGATGACCCCCAGCGGCACCACGAAGCCCACCAGCACCTTCTGCGCCTGGTACAGGCCCAGCCAGAACTGCGCGTCCCGGACGGCTCCGGACGGCTGGTCGGGGAACCGCACCAGACACAGCTCCTCGCCGGACACCGTGGCGGTGGTGGAAAACACCGCGTGCGGCAGCGCGGCGGACGCGGCGGCGAGCCAGATCAACGCGCTGGCGCACTTCGCGCCGCAGCCGCAGTCGCCGCTTCCACAGCCCTCGCTTCCGCTGCCGCGTCTGCCGCGACGCAGCGCCGCGGCCAGGGAGCGGTAGCGCGCCACGCTCATGGCGGTGAGGAAGAAGACGCTGGCGTACATGCTGAGCGCGGTGGCGTAGGACACCGCCTTGCACATGGCGCCGCCGAAGACCCACGCGAAGTCCAGGGCGTTTTCCACGGCCCAGAAGGGCAGGGTGAGCGAGAACTGCGCGTCCGTCACCGCCAGGCCGGTGACGAACACGTGGATGGAGGAGGAGGTGGAGGACCTCCTCTTCCACCTCCGCCGCATGCGTTTGGACCAGATCAGGTACAGGACCAGCAGGTTGCCGCTCAGACCCAGCGCGCACACCACGGCGTACACCGCCGAGATGGCGACGCGCAGGACCGCGGAGCCGTCCCTGGGGGAGACATCATCGGACAGCTGGAGGAGGACGTGGTGGGTGGTGTTGGTGGTGTTGGTGGTGATGGTGGTGTTGAGGATGGTGGCGGTGAAGTTGGTCGAAGTGGCGGAGAGAGAGTCCGCCGTTGACCCCTCGTCGTGAGGGTCGGTGTCCGTGAATCCCCCGGACATCGCGGCCAATTAGTGCCTCCACACACGCGCACGCACACACGCGCACATACACATACACACACATGCATAAACACACACACACGCGCGCGGTTCCCCCCAACAAATGTAGTCTATATATCCATTTGAAGGTGAAACATGTTATTAGGGAGCCTTCCCGGTGACATGAAGATCCCAGCTGTTCCTCACACCACGTCCTTTGTACTATGGAGGCGATTTCATCCAAATGATCACATCACGTTCCGCATCCCTCTAGTCTTTTTTTTTTTTGCATTTAAAAAAAACAAGAATAAAACAATGGCAAAGAAAACACTTCGGTTAGTCGTACACATGTAAAAGCAATCAATTAATCAACCAATGAAAAGGACGCTGCCTTGCGTCCAGGTGTTATCCCGCGTCCAGGTGTTGTCCTGCGTCCAGGTGTTGTCCTGTAGGAGCTGATGTGCGGTGTGTGACCACTAGCCCCCCCCCCCTGCAGCCTCCTAACGGGTCCTCCCTGCAGCTGGAGGCAGGCGCTGTCCCTGGTTCTGATGGTACCGGAGGACTGCAACGCCTCGTCACCACCGTTGCAAAGGAATAAGATGTTATTGTGGTAAACCAATACATTGGACAGATACAAAGCCGCAATAAACTGTAGTACATTTTTCTTATTTGTATTATATACAAAAATTATTTTACATAGGCAACAAACAATTGTGCAATATATATTATCTACATTATCTATATTTTAAATATAAAAGTTTTATATCTGCAGCATATTTAGTTTTATTTTTATTTTTTGACTGTACATACTGCCTCTCCTCTATTCCTGTTGTGCTATGTGCCATTGTAACGACATTTCTTGTTGATGCAAATTCAAATGACAAATAAAGTCTGTCTAAGTCTAAGTCTGAAGTGTGCGGTAAGTGTACATAAATAGCTATAGGCTATAAAGACGATCAAAATAGAAGAGGATAGAAAGGAAAAAAAGGAAAGCAATAAGGCTAATAAGGCTCCATCTCAGGCCACACCTGAGGAGCTCTATTTAGCAGGTGGTGTGTGTGTGTGTGTGCTGAGATAATGGATGTGGTGGCATGGCCACAATAGAGCAGAAGGTTGTTCGTTCATGCCTCTCATCGCACCCTCTGCTTCCTTTATCCTCCCTCATCCATCCTCATCCCTCCTGATGCGGGGGTCTGGTGTGTGTGTGCCAGTGGTGGTAGTATGTGTGTGTGTGTGTGTGTGTGTGTGTGTGTGTGTGTGTGTGTGTGTGTGTGTGTGTGCGTGTGCGTGTGTGTGCGCGTGTGTGTGTGTGTGTGTGGTGATGGTGGGAAGTGCTTGTGGCTATACATGAAGATGTGAAGCATGTCGGCCTAGTTAGTTGACTTTATAAACTGAATGACTTTTTTGCCACCACAGTGATAATACGCAATACATGTGTGTGTGTGTGTGTGTGTGTGTGTGTGTGTGTGTGTGTGTGTGTGTGTGTGTGTGTGTGTGTGTGTGTGTTTAGGTGCGTGTGTGTTTAGGTGCATGTGTGTGTGTATGTGTGTGTGTGTGTGTGTGTGTGTGCATGATAGGTCTATTTACCATTTCTGTTGTGTGTGTGTGTGTGACACCCATGACCGAATGTCTATTTGTGCATGTGTGTGTGTGTGTGCATAATCCCATGTTTGTTAGTCTGTGTGTATCCTGTCAGATATCTCATATCCTCTCACATTATGAGGCAGCACAGCACCCCTCCAGTAATGTGTGATCCTCTTTTTTTCCCTAAAGTCTGCCCTGATATTCTCTTCCCGTTTGACATATTCCTCCCTTGCCAGGTTATTTATTTGATGTGACTTAGATGACAACACACGAGTGGTGTGGGCGGTCTGTGCGTATTGGGCTGAATAATTAATGATAGCCTACCAACATCAAGGATACATAAAAGACCATAAGATCAAATCTTATATCTCATATTCCACGGGACACATTCTGACATGACGAGGGTATGGTGATGATATTATAGTCCTATTCAGTTTCACTATACTATACTGACCCCCTGTGGCCTTTAGAGACACTACACTATCTACACATCCTCGGAATTGCCACTGTACAGACAAAAAAAACCAAACGGGAAATAAATGCCTTTTTTTTTTTTTTTAAACAAACTAAAATGAAATGCACATTTCTTCCAATGGCTGCCATGTCTTCATGTCAACCATCATGAATAGTCCCAAATCAGCAGCTGAAGCAAGCAGCATACTTTCACACATACCAGACAGGCACAGATGGTGCAGTTAGTGCGTAGGTTCCTTTGGGGAAAAAAACCCAAAACAAAACAGCATTCACTGAAAAAGTAGCCAACATTAACTTTGGGCCGACACTCTCCTCACTGACTAATCATAATGGGCCTCCTACCTAATCTCCGGTCGGGTTAGGGTTAGGGATTGAAAGTAGCTTGTATGTATCTGTCCTTATCTATAATTGGTTCATTCACCAGCAGGCCCCACACACAGACACACCCCAGATACTGACCCTACAGTAGCGTTGGACAGCTGCCTTTGGCATGCTCTGTCCACAACCGACTTAACTACAGGCCGTGCTGCAAGACACAAAAACATTTCTACTTTTCCTACTGGAGAAGTGTTTCAGCTTCGAGTAACGCTGTGTGAGAATGTATTGTAGAAACTATACGCAAGAAATGTCTCTCATTCTCAGATAGGCTGCTTTATCTGCTTTCATACTGAAGGTTAAAGGCTATTACCATATCAGTGTTTAAACCATGCCCAGCACACATTGCAGGTGAGTATAAAAAACAAATAACCTGCCAAACAAACTGCCATTCAAAAGTTGCCATAAAAACAGCCCCAGTACCGGCGAATGATTGCTAATCAGTGTTTGAAAGGGAATCTAACTCAGACCTATTCTGCATCTGCAAGACTAAAAGCAAATATTGAAACGAGGAATCTGGAAAATAGAAGACAAATAAAGACGGATAAGCACAGACACAGACATTACCTTTCAGGAAAAAGGTTTACCAGTGACATACATCCCAGATGAAAACCTTTGTTAGTGCTGAGCCATAAAACGAAAGTGTCATGTTAGATCATTTGGGTTAACAGGATCAATCTCTTTTATCATACTCTCCGTTACTGGAATCTGCTTACCAAGACATTAACAGAGTAGTGTAGCAATAAAAAAACATGCATGTTAGTGCCAAAAATGTTTACATTGGTTACAAACTTGTAAGTATCTACTGCATCGTATGCTGCAAATCAAACGCAGAGTAACACACACTGACACGAATCGGAGGGCTTCACGTCACACACATTTCAAGCCGTCATCTTGGTGCCATTTCAAAATAAACACAACAATAATAACAACTGGTTGCTGGGTTATCCTACAATGAGCACCACCAATTTGGTTGGGCTTGAACTTCTTTTATGGGACTTCAGATCCATTTGAGTTGTGATTAAAACCCTCCTATCGCTCAAAGGTTACTCCGGGGAACTTGGAGCAGCTCTGGGAGCAGTTGAAGACGCTTGTCAGATGGGAACGCCGGGACTTCAGTGATGCCAAGAGATAAGACAAATAAACAGACACACTGCATTTATATAGCGCTTTTGTGTGTGTGTGTGTGTGGCTGTGTGTGTGTGTGTGTGTGTGTGTGTGTGTGTGTGTGTGTGTGTGTGTGTGTGTGTGTGTGTGTGTGTGTGTGTGTGTGTGTGTGTGTGTGTGGCTGGGGGGGGGGCTCGTGTAGCATTTAGCAGATTTGTTTATCCAAAACTGTTTTTCTTTTCATTCATTATGGGTTGAATGGGCAGAGTTGGGCATCTTGCCAGGGATCCTGCGGACATCGGGGATTCAAACCCCTTTCGGCTGAGAGGTAAACACTCTACCTACTAGCCTAGCTTAAGTCTAGCCTAGCCACTAGACTAGCCTAAGCCTAGCCTAACCACTAGACTAGCCTAAGCCTAGCCACTAGACTAGCCTAAGCCTAGCCTAACCACTAGGCTAGCCTAAGCCTAGCCACTAGACTAGCCTAAGCCTAGCCTAACCACTAGGCTAGCCTAAGCCTAGCCACTAGACTAGCATATACCTAGCCTAGCCACTAGACAAGCCTAAGCCTAGCCTAACCACTAGACAAGCCTATGCCTAGCCCAGCCACGAGACTAGCCTAAGCCTAAGCCTAACCACTAGACTAGCCTAAGCCTATCCTAGCCTAAGCCTAACCACTAGACGCGCCTAAGCCTAGCCTAAGCCTAGCCACTAGACTAGCCTAAGCCTAGCCTAGCCACTAGACTAGCCTAAGCCTAGCCTAACCACTAGACTAGCCTAGCCTAGCCACTAGACTAGCCTAAGCCTAGCCTAACCACTAGACTAGCCTAAGCCTAGCCTAACCACTAGACAAGCCTATGCCCCAGTTCTGTGGTTATTTGCTAAAACCGCTCAGATCAACCAGAGTTTGGATTTGAAAAGGAATACCATTAAACATATTTTATTGAACATAGTGACATGTATAAAAACGGCAACAGAAACCTGGCTTACTATCCCCCCACCCCCCCCCCCCCCCCCCCCCCCCCGGTTCTGTCCTCCTCCACCCTCTCCACCCGCTCCCCCATTTAGAGTGGAGGAGAGTCAGACACGCGGAGGAGATACACATCGCCACTCAGTGAAACCCACTCCTCGCTCGCGTCTGGAAAGTTGTCTGTACAGTGGGGGACTTTCAGCCGGTCTGCCGGACACACAGTCACCGTTCTGTTCCCCGCTGCGCCGCTCGCAGGCCGCCCGGCTCCAAATACATGCATCAAATAATAATAATCCCCCCCCCCCCCCCAGCACAAGTTCGGCTTGTATTGCTCGGCCAGAATTGGTCATCTTCCAACCCAAAGAGGGGTTGGGGTGAGTGGGGGGGGGCTCGGGGATGGCTAGCGCGGTTCATTGGAGTCTCTGTCTGCGTTGCTGATGTTGACTCACGGTAACAATATTCTGCAAGGCAGGCGCTGGGCGGCGGAATCGACAGGAGGGCATTGCCGTCATTTGGGAAAAGCTAAACTGGCCTCGTTTTCTCGTAATTACGAGACCTTTTCTCGTTTTTACACGATAGGTATCTCGTGATTACGCGAATATCCCTTCATGTTTCCCCCCCCCACCCCCCCCCCCCCCAAATGAATGCAATACACAATACGTGATATGCAACACAAGATCAGCGATAATGCGCCGACACGCTCACTAAAGCACATTTCCGAGATCTCGGTTATAGACGCTATGTGAAGAGCTTTAGAAACTACAGCGTGTACAGCAAGTATAAATAAAATACAATCATAAATAGGGTATACTAAAAATAGAATAGCTTCTTTACACACGCACATAATATCGTATGCATCTATGTACACATAATCGATACGATACGGGTCCGTCAAGCGAGTCCAGGATAACAAAAAAAAACAATTTCGTACACACACTCTGATCTTTTCCGCCTTTCATTTCATTTCATTAGGAGTCTAAACTACACGCTACAAAAAAAGTAATGTATCGGAAAAGATTGATAACCTGATCAACCGTTAATCCCAATAATGTGAGTGTGGATGGAGCCGGCTCATATCGGAGCTCCTCCAATCAGCGGAGGCCATGCTGCGCAGTCACAAGGGCGCTACATGTGAAGGGGCTGCCTCCTCCTCTTCACTCCTGTTTCAGGGAAGATAAAGCAAACCTTTCAAAACCAATAACCCGCCACGAGGAGGAGGGGGGAGGAGGGGGAGGGGGGCGCGAGGGGGGGGGGGGGGGGGGGGGTGTTAAATCGAACGCCCGCTTAAAATAAAGTCCTTGTGTTGGCTGCTCAGAGTCTTTCAGCGGCTGTGATGGGGGGGGGGGGGGGGGGGGGGGGGGCTGGGAGCTGTGTTTTTTTGGTCAAAAGGAGGATACATCTCGCAATATCACGATACCACCGTTTCTTCTGCTTATCTCATCTTGACATCAGCGTGTAATTGACCCACACGTCGTCGCCCACTTTTTTGGATGTCCCGATGCTGCGGTTGATTTCCTGTTCCTGGATCCTTGTTCTGACCAGCAGGGAGGGTCCTGGGTAGAGGATCTGCTCATTACTGGGGACAGATACGGGAATAGCCGTCAGGCAGCAGGTGGCAATATCCCCTGAAGCAAAACAATACCTCAACTAACTAACAGTGGAAACATACACACACACACACACACACACACACACACACACACACGTCACACATGTCGGCGTCAGCTGCAGAGCTAGGGCAAGCGTTTGTGTATGTCACCACACACACAAACACACACACACACACACACACAGACTTATACTAACAGAGGCAACCACATGTATGGACACACATACAGACGGATAGACACACACACACACACACACACACACACTCTCTCTCTCCGTCTCGTGCGTGTGCACGTAGAGACGGGGAACTCTATATAGGGAGTGGAAACAGTCGTGGTCGGATCTGGAGGTTGTCTTTGTATGTGAGTGTTTGTATGTAAGTTATGAGACAATCACACAGGATTTACACAGTGCTTGACAGCACACACACACACACACACACACACACACACACACAATCTCACGCATACTCACACGCACACACGCACACGTGAACCCACCATCTCACACAGCGGGTCTGGTCATCATGCCGATCTTCTCCGGGGAATCCTGCGGCTCCTCCTCCCTCTGTCTCCCCCGCCGCCTGCACAGCCTGTACCTCCGACTACAGGGAACACACGTGTCACACACACATCACAGGACGTCCCGTCTCATGGAAAACTGTAACACTTAAACACACCGTGTCTGCTAATAATAATAGTGTAGGAAAGCAGGAGTGCTTCTGGTGTTCCCCCAAAACCTCTGGTGCTCTTAAGGGAATATAACTTCGAAAAAGGAGATGAAAAATGACACATTCTTTAATGTAACAGCCAATTAAAGGCTTTTTAATTGCAAACATACTTGAGTGCCTGGATCTGGATTCACCTCACTTTTGTGGTTATAATTTTTTCTCTCCTTTTCCTAATAATAATTTATAATGTCAATAATGTAGCATTATATACGGGCAATAATGTAAATGTTTAAATTTACATTCTGCATGTATATATCTACTACTCATATTATGTATATATATATATTTATCTTGTACATTTTGTTGGTAGAAAAGTAGTACATTTAGTAGTGTTGCGTATTCTTACTTTAAATGGGAACCTGTTCATTCTTATAACCGCCGTACTTCTACTGTGACACCTACTGTATATTTCCCGCCTGGGATGAATAAAGTACATCTTAAAAAGAGTTGAAAAACCACAGAAGAAGACAAAAAACGGTTTGCGGTAGCAATTGGAATTGAACCATGTTTGCAATAGTAGTAGCAATAGCAACAGCTACAAAAAGCCACTGTGCTTGGATGTCAGTCTAAATGCATTGCGGTATACATGTCTGATGGTTTTTTCTATCTTTTCGGATAGAAAAAACATTTTTCTCACACAAAGTTCTCACTGTGAACAGAGGCAGATGCAGATGATGAGAAGGGCAAACAGGACGAGGCCGACCACCACGCAGACGATGATGATCTGCTTCTGCTCTCCTATCTGCCAGTCGAGGTCCAGGTACTCGCACCTGGACCCAGTAAAACCTGGATCACACCTGAAAGGAGATTTTGGTTCATTTTAAAGCAACTGCATCATAAAGCAGTCATATCCGTTTGGATAATATGTTTGTGTGTGAGTATCTGTGTGTGTGTGTGTGTGTGTGTGTGTCTGAACATCATGATTACATACTATATATATATATATATATATTTATTTATTAGGGGTGTCACAATTCCAATTTTAAATCGAAGATCGAAATGAGCTTTTGAATTCAATCATCGAAATCAAAAGCTAGATCGACGATTTAAAAAAAACAGTAGTGGGGTGCCCCTGTCATCTAGTGGCTCTTCTTTTTGTTTTTGTTTAAAAGTTTGTTGTTCCTAATTTGATGTATGTATATACTGTATATATATATATATATATATATATATATATATAACCCTAAATTAATTATTTGAAAGTAAGGCAAATAGGCATTAGGCTTCCCAAGAGTACCAGAACTTGAACGTGACAAAACAGCATTAATATCACTGATGTATCCATACAGTACAGTTTACCCATACACATACAGTGTATGTATTGATACACATATACATTACTCACTATATACTCTACAATGTTCTATTCTTGGTCTGAATGATTAAGGGTTGAGTCACCACTGAAAAACTGATGCAACACTATGATGTCCTATTTGCCTAACTTACATTCCGGTGATGAATGCTATGTGTTTTTCCCTGTAGTCCCAAGTAAATATGTGTTTATCCTCGCACATCCTCACCTACATGAAGGTGAGCTCTGTTCCTCAATGTAGCGGCACGACCCGTGAATGCAGAAGTGCTTCAGTTCCTTGGGGCACTTGGTGAAATGTCCGCTCCACTGTCCATCTTCAGATTCCACTGTGGATATGATATACATACAACATGGTCAATTCTAGAAAAATACTATTGGTATAGAAAACACAACAAGCTGCACTATGTCCCTTTTCACTGCAAATATCACTTTATTTTGAAAAAGTTAATTGAAAGTATAAGTAGCAGGCAGGCAAGGTCTGCATGGATACATCCCAAAGTTTGTCTAAGTCTAAGTAACGGTGTCTACTGAATGAAACCAATCCACCCATGGCTCATTCAACCCAGCAATATTTTCTCTCTAAATCAATTTGGTCTTTGGATACCCTTGGCAGGGAAAATCTCAATGCGAGTTTCATCGCTATAAAGTAGAGACATGAAGAAGTGTCTCTAGCCACTTCTTCAAGACTTTTGTTGCAGAGGCTCTAGAATAACTGATTACTCGGATTGGTAATCGCTGAGTGGGCATTGGTTGGCCCCATCTGGTACTAGCCATTGAGATGCTTATCTCAGGATAGAGTCCCATCTAACTCCATAGGAAATGGTGCTAAGCTGTAACTTAGAGCCTTTTTGGCGAGAAACGGCAAAGTTGCAAAGTACAAATATCAGTCAATATTCGGGTATTTGTGCTCTCCACACACCTCATCACAATAGGGCAGGTTATGCGCCGTTTGCTTGCAATCTATACTTTTGCTTCACCTGAAAATGTATGTATAAATCCTAGATGGAAGCAAACATGGCCATCGACTTGTTTGTTATTTTCCGTCTCCTTCCATTTCCGATTTACATACATTTATTTTTGGGTGTAGTGCGACAAAAGTATGGATTGCGAGCAAACGGAGCATATCCCGCTGTATCGAGGTGTGTGAAGAAGACAATAACCCGAATATTGACTATCTGTACTTTGAAACTCATTGCCGTTTCTCGTCAAAACGGCTCGAAGTTACAGGTTAGAACCATGTCCTATGGAGTTAGATGGGACTCCATGTATCTCAATGGCTAGAGTACCAAATGGGGCATCGGTCAGCTTGTAGACACGGGTTATGTTTCATCAAGTCTTTATTCAAGACTGTGGCAACAGCCCTTGGCTGGTTGACTGGTATTTCAATACGTGGCTGTGTGTGTGTGTGCCTTGATCTATGGATGCACACTTTCACACGATATGTAGGCCTATTAGATATCTCAACGACTCGACAACTTCCACTTCTATATTGGCCAAGCTTCATCACCGCCCATCTACTGAAACCGAAAGTAAACGCCGACTAACTGTGCTGTGTGTGCTTGTCCAAACTGTCCTGCCTTATAGCCCACTTCAGAACAACTTAATTTAATATTATTATACATGACGTGACGACTATTTTTGGTTTGCAGTATTAATATCAACAGCTCAAACTACATGGACAGATGGATCGCTTTGCCCTTGCAAAGCCATCTTTTGGGCTCTAATTGAGAATACATCTTAAAAAAAATATGCAGCCTTCAGATGACACCACAGACAGTTGATTCCTGAAAGGAGGACAAGAGATTGTTTTCTTGGCCACATTTATTCATAGAAAGTAGTTTGTAGAAAAAGTTATAAATCCATGCATGACATTTAAAATGTTAATACGCACGAAGAGGTTGCAATTAATCAAGCGCAATTTCCCTTGATGAATACTGGCCGTTCTAAATCATCATGCCGAGCTCAGCTCATTAACGCCACGGGAAATTTGGTCAACGTATATGACAAAATGGAAAAAGATGATTAAATTGTTGATGGAGTGGAAGAGTGAATAAATAAAGAAAATACATTCATCAAAGTTCTAGTGACAGAAGTGTAATCAAAGTAGAGGACACTCTCTGCCGTGCTTCCTTCTCAACTAAATAACCTGGCATGGGGGGGGGGGGCGAGTGTGGTTGGGGTAAACAGAGTGTCCCCTAACCCTAAGCCACACTGTTGACCTAAAATCAAGTACTATAAAAGAGCGTTTGCTTATTAGCGCGACACTGGCTGAACTGATGGGGGAAGGAGTGAGGCTGACAGAGTCGTCTAGAGGTGCACATCGCCAGCATCACTGGCTGGTGCATTCCCTTTGTGTTTATGTAGGTCTGGCTTACCGGACGTAGGTTGTTGATATAAGCCCGCCCAAGCCAATAAATTATTGTTGGATGGGGATTTCAGTCTATTGCGCCTATGATGTTAGAAAATGTTGGATTGGAAGTCCAACTTATATTGGTCTACTGCGCAGCGGCGTATGGAAACAAATTGAATGTGCTGTGTGCGTAAAGGGGTGATGCCGTCAAGGACTGCATGCGCTAAACAGCTTAGCGAGGGCTGGGAAACTCCTGCAACATCTCCTAACTCTCGCCGAGACGTGCCAATAGCAAAACCTGAGGGCGGAGAGGACTTGGACACCGCCAAAAATGTGGTGCATTGTCTGAAAACACATCCTCCAACAACCCGAGATCTGCCATTTGACA
>JAOPHQ010003976.1:280000-467500 GCA_030340625.1 Merluccius polli
CCCCCAGGCCAGCTGTCTGGGTGACTGAACTTAGGAAATGGAGCTTTTGTGTTTGGTTGCTGAGGAACACATTTAAACATTACGTAATCGGTGAAATGATGACATGAAATAGCAGAGATACAATGAATGATAATAATATATGTGACTATGGTGACTGTGGACTGCATTACACATTTAGAATAATTACCGCTTAATTGACATTTAAAGGTCCTTTCTCCTGTTGGTAAGTCTTTTGAGTGTGTGTGTGTGTGTGTGTGTGTGTGTGTGTGTGTGTTGCCTTTTTGAACAGGAAGACTCTGTTTCCTCTTGCTAGCTGTGCTCCCAACTTAGTCTCAGCTTCAGGAAACTCCAACACACTAAAATTCCAAGGGGCAATTTACAACCCTACAATAAACATCCGCTTTGCACAATCAATAGATACTTAGGCTTACTTACTTACTTACTTATTTATTTACTGTGTGTGTTTACTTACTAACTAACTAACAAACTTACTTACTTACTTACTTACTGGCACTAGTCCTTATTTACTTACATACTTACTTACTGCCACTAGTCCTATCGTGCAAAACAGTCATTTGCATTTAAACTGAAACTCACAAGCAATACATCTTTTTTATTATGGTTTAAAAGTAGAAAAATACTAATTGAAAGTGTACTGATGTGATACAGACATTTTGGTAGGAAAACAAAAAAATGAAAAAACAAAAAAGAATGACATCATTCATCTTTTCATATGTGTTGCTGTGTAGCAGGAGTTCAAAAACATTGAACCAAAAAACAGCTAAAAAAAATAAAAACTTGTTGGAAAAAAAAAACCTATATGGTTCATCGAAGACTTCAATTCCTTGACTGGGTCACCTCACCCTTATACTTCTGAAAACAACAACACAAAACCTTGACAGTGAAATTCTCCACATTCAACAACATTACTCCTAGGTGTACATTATAAACGCTATGTGTTGGTATGGATGAGGTTATGCTGACCTTCTGGGGCGACGGAGGAGCCTCAGAGGACGGCGCAGGAGCGGGGCTCCCTGAAAGGGTTGCTGCCCGTGGGCACCCCCACCAGCAGGGCATCCTTGCCTGCGTTTTGCAGACAGTACTGCTGGAGCTCCGAGGCGGCCTGGGACACCTAGAGGAAACACAGAGAGACAGGGACCCTTCACTATCACCATTAAAACACACACACGTGCACACACACACACACACACACACACATGTTGACTTCTCAGGCAAGATGTCATAGGCTGAGTGCAAAATGTCTTAAAGTTTCATTTTTCAACTTAGCATTACTCTCTAGTAGCCAACTATAACTTCAGAATGAATTCCCCTTCCCTTTGAAATGAGAGAACTTTGAATATGTAAAATGTACATTTGCAAACACAATTGATGTTGTGTGTGATAATGTATGTGTGATGCCATGTCTGTTACCTTGATCCTTTCCACACTCGCCTCCAGCTTCAGCTGTTCAACAAGACGCCTCATGTTCGACAAACTAGAGCTGGTCGAGGTCATCTTGGAGAGTCGACGTGTTTCTTGTTCTACTTCCAGTCCTTGAGGGGGGAAAGAAAATGCTGGTGTTGTGGATGTCTTCAGTGGTAATGGGCAGTGTGCAGCAACCTCACCCACAATGGCCGAGTTTCCTTCCAACTGGTCTTGACCAAGCCCACTTTGCCTTCACAGTCACACTGTTGAAAAAAAGGGACTGAGCTGTTACATGGAAGTGGGCAGTGTTTCTCCTTGGGGATTGAAGTCTTATATTTCTTACTATTCTGAGATTACTATTTATGTGTTTAAATGTTCATTACTAGTAGTGCCCCTAATGTTGCATGGGCATTATTTGAGTTACTTTACCCTGTATGAATACAACTGAACAGACTCAATAGGCCTATATACATTTTATATTGATGTAAAACATGAAGAAAATAAAATAAATCTAACCCCATTGCGAATATTACATTATTGGAAAGGCTGTTTCATTGGATATATGAAAAAAAGAAGGAAAAAAAACATGCAACAGGCTGGCAAACAGGAAACTTTCGCCTTTGCAATGAGCCATGCAGTCTCGCAACATTTCGCTTTCCTCTCAGCATTAGGCTGACTCACATCCTCACATCCTACAGCTCAATCCATTTGTTTGTCTGTCTGTTTGTCCGTCTGTTTGTCTGTTCATGTGTTTTTGTTTTTTAGGTTTTTTTTGTGTCCCCGTTGGCTCGCCGTATATTCGAGCTTATACGTATACACGCGCTGTTGATTGGCTGAAACCCACGTGGCACCCAACGGAGGCGGCGCTCCCGCGCGCGCGCGTCCCCATTGGTCGAGGTGGGGGCGATCCACCGGAATAACCTTAAATCCCCTCCGCCGAAAAAAAAACGTCAACAGACAAGTCACCCGTCCCGGCGGCGACCAGAAAGACCACGTCCCCCCACATCGGACCCGGACCCGGTGGTACCGGTCAAGCAGTGATGGTCGAGGTGTTTTCCGGGCGGACCCTGCTGAACAAGGACGGGGACCTGGTGGACCCGGAGGAGGCGCTGCGGAACAAGGTGGTGGGGATCTACTTCTCCGCCGGGTGGTGCCCGCCCTGCCGGGACTTCACGCCCGTCCTGAGCGACTTCTACACGGAGCTGGTGGAGGAGGGCGAGCCGCCCGCGCAGTTCGAGGTGGTGTTCGTGTCGTCCGACAAGTCCAGCGACGACATGGTGGAGTACTACCACGACGCGCACGGGGACTGGCTCGCCCTGCCCTGGACGGACGACTTCAACAAGTACGTTTTGGGGGGTGGTCTAGGTCCTAGAAGAGGGGGGGGGATGTTGGACCATAGAGGGGGTCCAACATCCTAGAGTCTAGGAGGTGTTGTACCCCTCTAGGTCCTAGAGGGGTGGGATGTGGGACCCCCTCTATGGTCCAACATCCTAGAGTCTAGGATGTTGTCTCGCAGTCAGGGGTGGGGATGTTGGACCCCTCTAGGTCCAACATCCTAGAGTCTAGGAGTCGACTCTCTAGGTCCTAGAGGGGTGGGGGTGTTGGACCCTCTAGATCCTAGAGGGGTGGGGGTGTTGGACCCCCTCTAGGGTCCAACATCCTAGAGTCTAGGATGTTGGACACACACACACACACACACACAATGGCACATGTTGCAGACCCATGTCTCCACCGGTCTTAATAGGCTGGACGGTGTTATGCAAGCTACTTGGAGGAGTCACCCTGTCTCCAGGATTAGGGTTAGGGTTTACCGCCGGCAACGCGCCTCCTCCTCCGTCAGGCCTGCTATGTCTAGCCTGCAACCCCTGGTCACACACACATGTATACCCTGGGTGACGTTTGTTTGCTTGTTAGTGCAACTCTGGCTGTCATCTTCTTGTGATCATCTTCTTGTGATCATCTTCTTGTCCCCCACCTCCACATCACCTCCACAACATAATATACTTTTCTCTCCTTTGCATGGCAGTGAGCTGAAACAGCGCTACAAGATTACTGCAGTGCCCAAGCTGGTGATAGTGAAGGAGAGCGGGGAGGTGATCACGGATAAAGGGAGGAAACAGATCCGGGACAAGGGTCTGGCCTGCTTCAGGACCTGGCTGGAGGCGGCGGAGGTCTTTCAGAACTTCAACAGCTTCGGGTGAACGGGGCACAACGGTGTTGGGGGACGGGCTCTTATACTGGGCTTATGTTTATTTACGTGGCCTGTTTGGACTTTGTTAGTGCAATGTAGCCTGGGAGTTTCTTCTTTTTTACATTATATAACTCTGCAAAGCTTTGTGTTTGATTTGTATTTTATTATTAACGTTTCATTTAAAAATCTATGCAAAAAAATGTGTTCAGGTCCCTTCAAGCAGCTTTTGCTTCCTCTTTCTTCTTTTTTCTTTTAGACCTGAACACACACTGCAATACAAAGTTTAGTACTAGTCTACACATAGTTTGAAATGTAATGATTTGTAGCCTAATGGCATGAGGTCATGTGATGACTTGCTTGAATAAACTCTACGCCTACTTCATGTAAACTTAAGAGCTTGACATGTAATTTGGCGTATTTTTGTATAATATATATATTTTTAAGGGTTTTATATATTTTATATAATTTTATATACATTTGAAAATGTATTAGCATACGTTTCAGTTGGTCACATATTAGAGTTAATTACATTTTTTTATTTGGGTAATTCATAAAAACAATAAACTAAATAATTGTCACTGACTGGATGTTTTTTTTTCCTTTCCTGTATGTTGTTGTTATGGTATCAAGTTACTATACACATAAAGTCTCTAGCCAACTCCCCCCTGACTCATTAAAAGACCAAATCCAATAGGAGAACCCAACATGCTAGCATGTTGGGTTTTAATTGCCTTCACTGTCTAACAGTTCTGCAATCACTTCATAGGAGGAACGGCCACAGAGTGTGACGGTTTTCAAATGTGTGAAAAGTACTTTTATTATCACAATTATCATCTATCATAATTATGATGTGATCAGTCACAAGGATTCTGAGTCATTATTAAGACTTAATGAATCATACATTTTGTTATGTATTCATTATAAATAACTAATAATAGCATAGTGGAAAACAACAACCTGCGGAAGGATGTGAGTAAATGTCTCATGAGGCACAATAAGACTTAATGACATGCGTACAAATTTGGTAACTCAGCAATGCAATGTCAGCTGCATGTTTTTCCATTCATTAATTTAAAAAACTCAGCTGTCTTCCCTCTCATCAGCTGTTTGTTCACTTGCTACAATAGAGCGCCTCTCTCTCGTGAATAATGACGCCTCTCTCTCTCGCTCATCATTAAGCTGTCAGTATATATAGTGCGTACATTCTCCCCCTCACCACCAGACCCGCTCGCCAATGTCCTCAGCCAGCACTGTGGTGATCTGAGTGAACAGAACCATATTGCTTTAATGACCAGCTCCACTTTGTCCCTCAATGGCAACAGAGTTTGTTGATCTTTCTCAACCTTTCCTCTAAATATATGTATGCAGACATCCTGACCATCTTCACCACCCTACTCAATTCCTCATGGACCCTCGGTTGCCTTGCTACTGGGCTCAGAAGAGTTCCTGCGTCTCTGGAAGCTCTCCTGATCCCACTGTACGGTGTACATATTAATACATCATCTAAAAGGTTCTGGAAATGTTTGAGCAGCTACCTGGGGTCATATTGTTGAATGAGTGATTGGAAACAGACATTATAATATTTAAATCATATTTTCAAAGGGCCTTTAAAAGGAAATTCCACATTGAATAGTTCTGGGAATTGTTGTGCCGCTACCTCTTGAATCTGAAATGGAATTAGTGATTGGAAACGGACAGTTTCCTTTTAATACATTTCTCAGTAGAACAACTTAAGTGTATAATATATTTGAAGGGCCTTTATTCTGAAATTCCACAGTGAAATGTTCTGGAAATTGTGGTGCAGTTACCTGAGGTCTGAATGTGTCTTAAGTTGAAATAGTGATTGGAAACAGACAGTTTCCTTTACGTAGTATTCTGAGTACAACATCTTATCAGTGAATAAGTGATTGGAAAGAGATAGTTTTCTTTTAGTATTTTTTGGAGAAAAAAAAATCTTGTTTTAGTGCTTAATAGTTTAAAAGGGCCTTTATTCTGAAATTCCACAGTGAAACGTTCTGAGTTTTTTTATGGAGCTACCTGCCGTCCACTATAATTTTCCTGAAGTGTAATTAGTGATTGGAACTGGCAGTTTCCTTTTTACATGATTCTGAGTAGAGCATCCTTTGTTAGTGTATAATATATTTTTTCAGCGATTTTATTGTGAAATTCCACTGTAAAAAGTTCTGGAAGTGTTTGTGCAGCAACCTGGGGTCCTCTATAATGTGACAGAAGTGGGATTAGTGACACTTAAGCACCTTAGGTGTCTTGAACCAGAGCTTCAACACTGTTCTCTCTCTCTTCGTCCTCCTTACCTGGACATCTTCATTTAACACCACTGAATCCCTTGTCCTGTCACACTCTCTTAACTTGGCCATTCAGGATCCAGGCTCTTCTGGGTTTTGAGCCCTACTTATTAAACTTAATTGACATTTTCAAAGCCTCAAATGTTCTCTGAAAGTTGAAGTAGTTATTATTATTTTGTATTATTAGGGGGCCAAGCACAAAGTGCGAGGCACTTTATTATTATTATTATTATTATTATTATTATTATTATTACTATTATTATTATTATACATTTAGATTTTGTGAAAAACACTACATCCTTTGGTACATACCATCTGCTGACCAATATCTTCCATTTAATTGTAAAGGAAGTCTGCACAGTAAAAAACAAAAGCACTAGGAGACATAATCGCTTATATTGACATCAAGATTGACTCCGATGACTTTGAGTCCAACATAAAAGTTGTTCAGGACAAAATTCTGAACAAAATGACATCAAGTTTTTGTCAATAGGGGCGGGGCATCACAATGGGCTCAGACTCAGAACCGATAAAAAATGTTGCCGTCAGTTTACCACGTGGGGTCGCTATAGTTCAATTCATGTAAACCTAGGGTCTGGCCTCTAATGCATAGACATACTGTATAAATAACGGAGATACAGCCATGCGAATGGTACGGAAGTAGGGTAGGGTACTCCCGGTTAACATAGAAACGTCGTGTTTGGTTCCGTTGGAACGGGAGTCCCCGAATTAGTGGGTACGGAGCCCACTAAAAAGTCTCTACGACTTTTAGAACAACAGGTATTCAAGTATGGCTCATCTTGGTTATTACCCCTAACCCTAACCCTAATATGTAACCCTAACCCTAATATGAAATACTAACCCTAATATGAAAACCCTAACCCTAATATGAAATCCTAATATGAAATACTAACCCTAATATGAAACCCTAACCCTAATATGAAAACCCTAACCCTAATATGAAAACCCTAACCCTAATATGAAACCCTAACCCTAATATGAAACTCTAACCCTAATATGAAAACCCTAACCCTAATATGAAAACCCTAACCCAAATATGAAACCCTAACCCTAATATGAAATACTAACCCTAATATGAAACCCTAACCCTAATATGAAAACCCTAACCCTAATATGAAAACCCTAACCCTAATATGAAACCCTAATATGAAATACTAATCCTAATATGAAACCCTAACCCTAATATGAAAACCCTAACCCTAATATGAAAACCCTAACCCTAATATGAAACCCTAACCCTAATATGAAACCCTAACCCTAATATGAAATCCTAACCCTAATATGAAACCCTAACCCTAATATGAAACCCTAACCCTAATATGAAACCCTAATATGAAATCCTAACCAATATGAAACTCTAACCCTAATATGAAACCCTAACCCTGTGGGAGAAATTTACCCTTACATTTAATGATAATACGGAATTATTATCTTGCCATTATGCTATATGAATCTAATAAGTGTGGAGAAATACAGAGAATCAGAGATGGGAAACTCTTGAATAAATAAACCGTAGATGTTTAGAAACCCTAACCCTAACCCTACCCTAACATGAAACCCTAACCCTAATATGAAACCCTAACCCTAACATGAAACCCTAACCTAACCTAACCCTAACCCTCATCATGGTCCTGGCACGAGACAACATGAACATAAAACATAATTTGCTCATGCACCTGAAACCTATGCTGCAGAAACAATGTAACGGGGGTCCTAACATTATTTGTGGTATGGAAATATGGAAACAAAATACAATTAAAAAAATGAAAATGTTCGATGCACAAATTCTGTTTTTACAGTCTTGTTATGGTCTACGGTGTTATAATATAATGGTTATCATAATAACTTCTTATCCTCTTTAAGTGGAAGGCCTTCATTTTATTGAGCTGTGATACAATAAATAATTAACTTTTTAATGAAATGGACAGCTTGGTGTTTGGGGGACCACTGGGTGTCGGCCTAGTGAATATTACACTGTATTACACAATATTATACATTACACAATATTACACTGTGTACCGTATCTTATAAGACATCCACGCTTTAAGTCCTGTAAAACATGTATTATACATAAACATGTATTATACATGCTGTCAATCAGACCGTGTTAACGCCTCTTTTGGTGACATCTCGACGGTGATTGGTTGATAAAGAAAACCCCGTCACCCGGTCGACTCGTGATTGGTCCGCTCTCTCGCACATGACGTCATGCTTCCTGGTCGGGGAGGCAAAGAGGAAGACGTAATGGTTCCCTTTGCCCTTGCGATGGTTGTCATTCCGCTGCTACTTGGCCCAGTCCTCAACCGGGAGCTGCAATGAAGGTATGGCAGCGATTTTCTTCCGAGCAAACGGCATTTCTGCAATAGGAAACGATGCTGTTTTAATGGCAACTTTCGGACGATGCACAAGACGTAGTAGAAGTGCCCCATCGTCAATGCACATTGTTCTGGTCTGGACATATATTAAAATTATATATGAATATAGGAGTATTCTCGGATGACAGAATCGCCGGTGAAACCTTTGATTTTTAGTTTAGGAACTAACAACTGGTTTGCAAATGTTAGGTTATATCCCAGCTATTCCTGTCTGTCACTCAGTGTGATTCTTCATTGGACATCATGGTTATTGTTCAGCCAACCTCCATTCATCCTAAACCTTTAATCCGCTTCTGATGGGATAGAAACCTCCTGTCGAGGCTCACCTGCAGGACGAGGTTCACCTGCAGGACGAGACTCACAGGTGAGCCTCCACCTGCAGCTCGAGGCTCACCTGCAGGTCGAGGCTCACTGGTGAGCCTCCACCTGCAGCTCGAGGCTCACCTGCAGGTGGAGGCACACCTGCAGGTGGAGGCTCACCTGCAGGACGAGACTAACAGGTGAGCCTCCACCTGCAGCTCGAGGCTCACCTGCAGGTGGAGGCTCACCTGCAGGCTTGTCCTCGTCAAGATGGAGCGGTTGATTTCATCCTTTTAGCGCAGCATTCTGGGACATTTTAGAAAAAGACATTCCAGTGATGGTCAAAATGTGTTATTTAGTCTTTGGTATTTCAAACTCTGAATAACCCCAAAAATAAGAAGTAATATTTCCCCACGTTATTATTATTATTATTATTATTATTATTATTATTATTATTATATCCTCAGTTGTGGGGTTAGGGTCGAGGCACATTTTCTATTAGTTTTGTGGTAGTTTTATAGTATAGTAGTATAGTATCTATAATAGTATAGTGTATAGTATTTTAGCATAATAGTATGGCATAGTAGTATAGTATTATAGTATAGTATTCTATAGTATTATAGTTTTATAGTATAATAGTACAGTATAGCAGTAGTGATGGTGGTGGTGGCGGTATGGTGGTTTATAGTATAGTATTAAAGTATAGTAGTATTATAGTATAGTAGTGGTGGTGGTGGTGGTGGTGGAGGTATGGTGGTTTATAGTATAGTGTAGTGGTGGTGGAGGTGTATGTATGGTGGTTTATAGTATAGTAGTGTTATAGTGTAGTAGTAGTGGTGGTGGTGGTGGTGTATGTATGGTGGTTTATAGTATAGTAGTGTTATAGTGTAGTAGTAGTGGTGGTGGTGGTAGCGGTGTATGTATGGTGGTTTATAGTATAGTAGTGTTATAGTGTAGTAGTAGTAGTGGTGGTGGTGGTGTATGTATGGTGGTTTATAGTATAGTAGTGTTATAGTGTAGTAGTAGTGGTGGTGGTGGTAGCGGTGTATGTATGGTGGTTTATAGTATAGTAGTGTTATAGTGTAGTAGTGGTGGTGGTGGTGGTGTATGTATGGTGGTTTATAGTATAGTAGTATTATAGTGTAGTGTAGTGGTGGTGGTGGTAGCGGTGGAGGTATGGTGGTTTATAGTATAGTAGTATTATAGTGTAGTGGTGGTGGTAGTGGTGTATGTATGGTGGTTTATAGTATAGTAGTATTATAGTGTAGTAGTAGTGGTGGTGGTGGTAGCGGTGTATGTATGGTGGTTTATAGTATAGTAGTATTATAGTGTAGTAGTAGTGGTGGTGGTGGTGGTGGTAGTGGTGTATGTATGGTGGTTTATAGTATAGTAGTGTTATAGTGTAGTAGTAGTGGTGGTGGTGGTGGTGGTAGTGGTGTATGTATGGTGGTTTATAGTATAGTAGTATTATAGTGTAGTGGTAGTGGTGGTGGTGGTGGTGTATGTATGGTGGTTTATAGTATAGTAGTATTATAGTGTAGTGGTAGTGGTGGTGGTGGTGGTGTATGTATGGTGGTTTCCACCAGCTGAGTGCATGAGCTCCAGTCGGAGAACGAAGGACATACACATGATGTCAGCTAGTGTTCTCTGCTGCACACAGCTGTTCATTCCTGTAACTGTATTTCCTTTTTATTGTTCATCACGTTCTGGATGAAGGAAGATTAGCTGCCTCCTGAACAAACTCATTAAAACCTTTTCACTGGCGAGACTCCGAATGAGGCTGGGTTTCTAAACAAACATTATACTGTCCTCTACTCCGTCTCTCTTCCGCTCCATTTCTACCTTCTTTCTTCATCTCTCGCCATTTTGCATTCATTTATTCATTCATTCATTCACTCACGCTGCTTCTCTCAACCATGCATGTTGCATCATAAGAACATTATTCTCAACAAGCTACGCTAGCAGACGGGGGTATAGCACTAAGCTCATCTCTGGGCCTGGGTTATAAATATCATCATGGTGTCCTCCCTGTACTGTAATACACAATACTCTGTACTGTAATACACAATACTCTGTACTGTAATACACTGTACTGTCTCTGTACTGTAATACACATTACTCTGTACTGTAATACACCGTACTCCCTGTACTGTAAAATACGGTGTTTTCTGTACTGTAATACATCGTACTCTCTATAATCTAATACACCATACTCTCTCTGTACTGTAATGTGTGTGTGTGTGTGTGTGTGTGTGTGTGTGTGTGTGTGTGTGTGTGTGTGTGTGTGTGTGTGCGTGTGCATGTGTGTGTGTGTGTGTGCAGGCGGGGGCGTCCTCCATGTGGGCGTCATGCTGTGGGCTGCTGAACGAGGTGATGGGGACCGGGACGGTGCGCACCCAGCAGCCGGGCTTCGGGGCTGGGGCCGGGCCCTTCCGCTTCGCCCCCAGCGCTGGATACTCCACCTACCCCCCCACCAGCTCAGGGAGCGCCGGGCAGCTCTGCAAGGCCTGCGGACTGGCCTTCTCCGTCTTCAGACGCAAGGTGAGGAGAAAGGGTGGTGGTGGTGGTGGTGGTGATAATAGTAATGGTGGTGGTGATGGTAGTAATGGTGGTGGTGGTGACAATAGTAATGGTGGTGGTGGTGGCAATAGTAATGGTGGTGGTGGTGGTGGTGATAATAGTAATGGTGGTGGTGGTGGTGGTGATAATAGTAATGGTGGTGGTGGTGGTTGCACATGAATGATGGGAAAAAAAACCTGCCACATTTGACCTCTCTTGTTAGGGTTAGTTAGGGTGAGGGTTAGGTGTGTGTTTGGGGTCCAGGTCATCGAACTGTTGAAAGTAGACTGTGTGTGTGTGTGTGTGTGTGTGTGTGTGTGTGTGTGTGTGTGCGTGTGCGTGCGTGCGTGTGTGTGTGACACCTTTAAAATGTCAGCAGGACTCTTTCTTTCTTAGTGTGTGGACCTTGCCTAAGGGAGTGTGGCTTTAAAGGACTCGCCTCATTAAAAACCAAATGTACTGAAATCACAAATTAGAACAAGCCATTAAAAGCTTTACAATGTTTTCATACTCCTATATTGATATATTTTATGGCGACATGGCGGTAGAAGCTTGCGGTAAGGTGAGGTGAAAACAGTCTCAATATTCGTGTTCTGCTAATGAAGTCATGAAACTTGGTGATAAAAAGCTAAGGAAACAAGGGGTACAGAATATGGCGGGCCTGGCTGTCCACAACCCAACCTGTAGCCCGACCCCTACCTGCTGGTTAATGACGTTTCTGAAATCATCACTGTTCTGTTAAATGATTAAACACACAACCACAATGTGATTCTGAACCGTTTGGACCCGCTAAATGATCTTCAGTACTGTAATACACTGTACTCTCTGGACTGTAATACACACTGTACTCTGTACTGGTGCCCGCTAAACGCTCTTCAGTGAATAAAACAGGACTTTAATCAGAAAACAATTGTACAGCAATCAGCTCCTCCCTCACTATACTCTCTCTCTCTCTGTCTCTCGCCCCCTCTCCCTCTCTCAGCACATCTGTTGCGACTGCAAGAAGAGTTTCTGCACGCCGTGCTCCTTGCCGCAGGAGAACCTGCGGTGCTGTACCACCTGCCACCTGCTGCGCACCACCGCCTTCCAGCGCCCGCGGCTCATGAAGCTGCGCGTCAAGGAGCTCCGCCAGTACCTGCTGCTGCGCAACATCCCCACAGACACCTGCCGAGAGAAGGAGGACCTGGTGGACCTGGTGCTCTGCCACCAGGGGGCGGAGGGAGGAGGACACAACCCTGGACCCCTGGAGGAGGAGGACGAGGAGGAGGAGGAGGAGGATGAGGATGTACGGGAGGAGGAGGAGGAGGAGGAGGAGGAGGGGGAGGACATGGTCAGTCTGCACTCGCTGCCCCCCTCGGCGCAGGCCTCCCCGCCCCGGTCAGCCGTCCCCTCGCTGTCGGAGCGGTCGAGGTCCGGGTCTCCGGGGGGGCTCAGCCCCAGCGGCAGCCCAGAGACGGCCAGCCAGGTGGGGAATCACACACACTGTACACACACTGTACACACACTGTACACACACTGTACACACACTGTACACACACACATACATACACACACACACTCACACATACTGTACAATGTACACACACACACACCTCCGCATCTATCAGGTTTTCTTTGCGTTAAGGTTTTCTTTTGCTATTTATAAATATATAATCTAGGATAATTACTTTCTGCAAGGATGTGCTGAAAGGATTTGTTGATTAATCCATCAACAATCCATCATTTTGCTAATTGGTTTGATTTAGTCATTCATGAAGTAAAACTACATTTGCTGTTTTATAACTTGATGCAAGTATTGGGTTTCTTTTCTCTCGTTCTGATCAAAATGAATATCACTTGGCTGCTAATTATATATATATATATAATGCATGTTTAACTTGGTGGCGCAGCATTACTCTCTATTAGACTTGGCTGCGCAGCATTACTGGTGGCGTAGCGTTATATGCTGTGTGCATGTGTGTGTGTGTGTGTGTGTGTGTGTGTGTGTATATATGCAACCAGACCAACGGGCAACTTGGTTTAAATCCTCAGCATTTTGTAGGTGCGTTACACTGAGCTGCTTATGTAACTATCCAGCCGATCCCGTCGGCAACACAGCTGTAGCCAAGCAGGAAACACAAGGCTTTTATTTTTTTAAGGATGCACTTCTTCAGATAACCTTGCATTGTCCTGCTAGGGCCGGACTTGGTGAATACATGTTGATGTGTTTGGAATTAGCAAGAGAGGGGCGACGTCATATGTTATCTTATATCAGAGAGAGAGCTAGAGACAGAGACAGAGACAGAGAGAGAGAGAGAGAGATAGATGGCACACAGAGTGCTTTCTTCCAGCCATTAGCTAATTGCTTTCTGTGCGGCACAACGCGAGCAGGGAAGCGTCTCATGATATAGTAGAGACTGCTGCTAAAGCTGCTGGGAGATCCCAGGGGCCATAGACTCCCGTTCAAAATGTTGTAATTGTTTACGCTATTTTTGTTTCGGGTGTCGCACTTTGCTCAATGTATCGTCTTGAAATTAGATTTGCTGCCATGTGGTTTGATTCATTCTATGTGTGTTTTATCTATAGATATAGACACAAATATAAAGTTTCGTACGACAAGGTTAGTTAGATTTAAGTTGATATTTCCATTATTCACACAATGAACAATAGGATGGCGCACACCCAACAGACACGAGACGCTTCATTTTGACCGTTTCGCATACAGCCAGCCAAAATGAAAAAGAGAAGAATATGATGATGCGATGCGAAATTATAAAATGATGTGCGTTATGGGAAACGTCCTGCGTGTGCACGGGGAACGGCAAACGGGATAATGTTATTTATGATCCCGTGACGCACAGATTCCTGGGATCTAAAATTGTGCTTCACACCATCAATGAGAAGAACCAATTCAATAAATGGGCCACCGGTTCTGTCTAGTTGTCTACTTATTTAAAGTCTATGCTACATTAGCTAGATACCTAAGTAGTAGCTTCTGCTTGTAGTACTACTACTACTACTACTGCTACTTCTTTACTACTACTGCTACTGCTTGTGCACAAGACAACAGCTCTCTGTATCTTGAATATGTTGTTGTTGTGACACACACACACTCTGAGTAGAGAACAATCATATTAGAAAATAGAAAGTTGAATCAACCAATTAAACTATAACATTGATTAACGTCTGCTTGAATCAAGTTCAGAAAGAATAAACGTTGGTCTGATCAAATGAAATATGAGAAAGACCTTTTTAATTCCCTTTATTGATTTCTTGGATGTCCTCTGTACCCTGTGGAGTAGACCACATGACCTCACCACCAGGATGTCCTCATGTGGTATCGTCTGTCCCTGCAGGGTCACGGGGACACGCCGACCGTCTCCCTGCTCAACCTGGAGGCCGCTGAGCGCATCGTGGAGGTGAGACGTCAGACCGACGGCAGCAGGAGATCAGAATGGACCTTTTCGACTTGTTGGCGCAATAACATTTACAAAATATCCCCCTAAAAACGTTGACTTTCTCCCCCTTTTAGCTTCTTTATATTCGTGTTTTTCACGTCTAGGTGAGCCCGGCGACACAAAGACGGATCCGAGCCTCGCTGTCGGACCTGGACGACGAGGAGGCGATCGAGCAGCTGACGGTGCGCCAGCTGAAGGAGATCCTGGCCAGGAACTTTGTCAACTACTCGGGCTGCTGTGAGAAGTGGGAGCTGCTGGAGCGGGTCCACCGGCTCTACAGACAGAACCTACACAACAGGAAGTCCAGTAAGGACCCACCACTTCTAGTTACATGTTTACATGCAAAAGGTGAAAAAAAAGCATATCTTGGAACCGTGTCCATCGCTTGATTGTGACCTGAGATGTTTTCTCCCTTCTAGTGGAGAATGTCAGCAACACTATAACAGCAGGTAATTTGTCCTTGATTGTTTTATTACATATTCAATCAAACCTTACTTAACTGTAAATAAATATACCATATTTAATATAATAGACACGTTGAATATCACATTTTTTATAATTGCTGCAGAGTAATAATAATTGTATATATTTATAATTGTATGCATTTATAATTGTATGTATTTATAATATGTATTTATCATTTTATTTTCTTCAAGTGGTAGCCTATCCTCCGACTATTTGCAACAGTGGAGTTGAAGGTAAGAATGTTTAAATGTCCAGCAAGTCTTCTCCTAGAGAGTCCTCTCCCCTCTCCTAGAGAGTCCTCTCCCCTCTCCTAGAGAGTCATCTCCCAGCGAGTCCTCTCCCCTCTCCTAGAGTCCTGTCCCAGTGAGTACTCTCCCAGAGAGTCCTGTCCTAGCAAGTGCTCTCCTAGAGTCGAGCCAGTGAGTCCTCTCCCAGTGAGTCCTCCCAGTCCTCTCCCAGTGAGTCCTCTTCCACTCCTCTCCCAGCGAGTCCTTTCCCAGTCCCCTCCAAGCGAGTCCTCTACCTCTCCTCTCCCAACGAGTCCTCTCCCAGCAAGTCTTCTACCTCTCATCCTATATTTGCACCTATACACTGTTCTGTAATGTAGTTGTAACGTAGAAAAGCCCATCCTAGTCATTCCATATATATATATATATATATATATATATATATATATATATATATATATATATATATATATATATATAGATGTATAGATATAGATATAACATCATTCATTATATAAAGATCCTATTGCTCATTTCCTTCTATCCGACTTTTTGTTCATTTCATTTCAAGGACATGTCTTTACGTCTTTGTGTACAGTCGCTTAAGACCCGTCCTCCCTTAGTCTTCATGATAAAGCTTTTCTCCCCCCCCCCCCCCCCCCCCCCCCAACTCTCATCCTCTCCGCTCAGACGGCGTGCGATCTCAGCTGGCGTCGGACGAAAACCTGTGCCGCATCTGCATGGACGCCGTTATCGACTGCGTGCTGCTGGAGTGCGGTCACATGGTCACGTGCACCAAGTGTGGCAAGCGCATGAGCGAGTGCCCCATCTGCAGGCAGTACGTGGTGCGCGCCGTGCACGTCTTCAAGTCTTAAAACACCAAACACAAGACACAAACGTGGACCCAGTGGGTACATGTTGAAACAGTCAGCGGATCGGTTAGAATTAGCATGTCCACTTGGTCCCCCCCCCGATCGTTTACACCCAGCCCACTTGAACTAATTCCTATTGTATTTCCCGTTCCGCTCCCCCTCTCCTCCATTCCTATTGGAGCACCACTGCAGTGGACTGTCATTGGCTGCACTGGGACACTCCCCTTTTTACTCATTGGTCTCTGGAACCATCAGACCTCATGCCTCACCTCACCTTCACTGGCGACGCAGCGTTTGGGATCTCATCGCTGTGTTTGATCTAGATGACGGGTCCCAATGGGATACTTGAAGTGGATCTGTTGTTGTCGTTGTTGTTGGCGAAGAGAAGAGAAGAATAGTATTCCAGTGGGTTGGATTGAAGTGGACGTAGTTTACACGTTCATGGCCACTCTGTGTGGTCCATATGTAGACGCGTGTCTCAAATGGTCTGTCGTGTGTCTAGACATGAATCACCATGCACCCGGTGAGGGCCAAACTTCATGCCTTCAGACAACTAACATTTGTAGTTTCTTTGTTAATTTTCTCATGACCAGCAAGCACCACTGTTAGTTGATATCTGTTTTATTTATATTTAATCTAAATCTTTGAACACTCTTCAATGTGCTCAGACTCCGAGTCTTTATTGAAGTGCTATAAAGTCTCATTAACGTTCCTTTTTTTTCTATTGCTCGGTTAACAAAGTTAATTAACAGTTAATCTGGTTAATCTTGTTATTTATGATCTGTGTGCCCTGATTTAACAGCCAACATTTTCTTATTCTGATTTTACACCAAGCAAAATGTCTGCTTGTGTTTATCCTTGTCTCCAAACGTATACAGTAGGTGTCGAAGTAGGTGCTTTTTTAAAATCCCTGTTCTGAGATTGTTAATTGTATCTAGACTATATTTTGTCATGTTATAGATTGTTTCAGAATTGGGGGAGGCAGATTCCTCAACATCTGGTTTACGTTAACCTGTTTATGCAATTTTAAAATTTACTTTTGTCATAAGTTTACTTCAATGTTTTTTCTAAAAAAATGTCTACTTATGACTTAGGGCATGTTGACATATGACCAACGCTTATTGCATTGGTAACTTGGTGTTTACTGATAAGTTATTAAATGTATACGTTTTTTCCATTTTCTTTGGGAGACCAAATATCATGTTTTTCAACATTTAATTAGCATAGAAGTTGAAGAAAGAAAAAAACTAAATATCCGAATGTATTCCCCTGAATTAGACGATGGGTTTGTTGCGGCGATGTCATGAATCACATTTTCTGAGGTTACAAGGGAAAGCTTTTCGTTCGTGTCGCTATTCCACTACAGATGGGACTAATTGTCCAACAAAGCGAAGTCACTGTTAGCCTGTCTGTTCCTGCTGCTGAGGTCACATGTGGGCAGCTAACCTCCTGGAGCGACCCTCATCAGCACCGTCTCCTGCGCCAGGAGATTTATATTTTGGAATGTGGAACATTTTTATTTTGTTAAAACAAGAGAAGAAAATGATTTATTAGATTAAAATAAAAAATACAATACTTTAAACCAGCCAGGCGAAATGGTGGTCTTCTTCATCCGAACTAAACGTATTGGCGTTATTAATTCACGTATTTATTCAGTTTCATTTGATTTATTTTTCAACGTGTCAATGTGCCAAGAAATAACCATGTGTGCAAATCTTGGGTTTATTTCTTTATAAAAACGTTCTTTATGTAATTCACATAGATGTACTACCATTCATCCTGATAAACTTATGACATTATGTAAAATATCAAACTATGCAGCAGACATGACTACATTTATTAACTCTTTCATAACTCAAAAAGCTATTCCAGCTAAGGAGGTAATTGTATTAAGTATGTGACTTCAGTGTCCTCGATAATCTTGGCTAGTGTCTTCCATCAACCCTGAACATAAATAACAACAAAAGGTATACAAGTACATACAAGAGGTTTATGTTATTAGATTTATCAGTGCCTTTTTTATTGCCGTGTCTGAAATGAGTATTACTTTGTATGTGTGCTGTATGTAACAGTGCAAAGTAGTCTTTAAAAGTAAACATACTTTGGCCAATAAGCACCACATAAAAAAAAATAGGAAAAAGGCCTATTTTATCGGCAAAAATATCCTTGACAAATAAAAAAATAAATCAGTGATGAAAGTCGATTAGTAATTTAAACGACACTTTAAAGTACAACAGTGCATTAAATACTGCACATAAAAGATATGAAATACTTTCTGATACAAAAATATTTTTTTCCAACAATGCACTAACCTTGCATTTGAACAATGAACAGTCAAGAGAGAAACAAAACATGAGCATACATACATAGTCCCTCTGTCTCACAACATAGTCCCTCTGTCTCACAATATAGTCCCTCTGTCTCACAACATAGTCCCTCTGTCTCACAATATAGTCCCTCTGTCTCACAATATAGTCCCTCTGTCTCACAATGTAGTCCCTCTGTCTCACAACAGTCCCTCTGTCTCACAATATAGTCCCTCTGTCTCACAACATAGTCCCTCTGTCTCACAATGTAGTCCCTCTGTCTCACAATGTAGTCCCTCTGTCTCACAATGTAGTCCCTCTGTCTCACAACAGTCCCTCTGTCTCACAATATAGTCCCTCTGTCTCACAACATAGTCCCTCTGTCTCACAATGTAGTCCCTCTGTCTCACAATGTAGTCACTCTGCCAAACAAAAGTCCCTCTGTCTCACAATGTAGTCCCTCTATCTCACACATAGTCCTTCTGCCAAACAACGTAGACCCTCTGTATCACAATATAGTCCCCGTCTCACAACATAGTCCCTCTGTCTCACAATATAGTCCGTCTCACCATATAGTCCCTCTGTCTCACAATATAGTCCCTGTCGCACCATATAGTCCCTCTGTCTCACAACATAGTCCCTCTGCCAAACAATATAACAAAGACAAGTTGGAAAGGTTTTAGAAATGCAAACGACGGCAACATCCAAAAACACAAGCTTCTTATGATCCAGTGACCATCCTGTCTATCTCCAGGTTCCTAATGATCCAGTGGCCATCCTGTCTGTCTCCAGGTTCCTAATGATCCAGTGACCATCCAGTCTGTCTCCAGGTTCCTAATGATCCAGTGACCATCCTGTCTATCTCCAGGTTCCTAATGATCCAGTGACTATCCTGTCTATCTCCAGGTTCCTAATGATCCAGTGACTATCCTGTCTGTCTCCAGGTTCCTAATGATCCAGTGACCATCCTGTCTATCTCCAGGTTCCTAATGATCCAGTGACCATCCTGTCTGTCTCCAGGTTCCTAATGATCCAGTGACCATCCAGTCTGTCTCCAGGTTCCTAATGATCCAGTGACCATCCAGTCTGTCTCCAGGTTCCTAATGATCCAGTGACCATCCAGTCTATCTCCAGGTTCATAATGATCCAGTGATATGTATTAAAGATTCTCCCAGGGGTTAGCACTAGAGCTTCCCACCTGTCTGTATGTCATGTGATACAACAGCGCCACTACTCGGGTACAGTAGCGCTATTAATTGGGTACAATAGAGCTACTACTCTGGTACAATAGCGCTACTATTTTGTGACATCACAAGTGGCAGTGTCCATTGAGATGTAGGATGGACAGATCAACACCAGTTGATACCAAACCTCGTTGGACACACCCACCTTGTGATGTCACAAATGGATAGATTTGAAATGGCTCATTAACATGACTGATGGTAAACTCTCCTCCTGCAGACTAGCTGAGCTTCTGAAGTAGCTTCTCCTCTCTCAGTCCAAACGACACGCTCACCGACATCTCAGCGATGAACCGTTGGCACCCCGCTGTGGTGACATGCTTGCAGTATCGCAGGTCGATGTGAGAGATGCTGCCGCAGCGCTTGAAGTACGCCAGACACTGGTCTGTGACCCTGTTGCAGACTACACCCACAGAAGGGATAGAAGAGCACTAGGTCATATATATATATATATATATATATATATATATATATCATATCCTTTATCATATACAGTATACATAGAAAAACACATTTGATGCAATCATGAAATGCATTTGTCAAATCTCATTTTGTATTATATAGTATATATATATATTTATACCTTATGAACGCTCATATGACTATTTACTATTTATTAAACTTTTAAACTTTTTTCCAAAGCAGCAATTAATGGTGTTTTTTTCCAATCTTTTTGGATGTTATGTAACTTGACTCTAACTCTAACAACCCTGACCCTAACGACCCTAACCCTACCAACCCTAACCCTACCAACCCTAACTCTAACGACCCTGACCCGAACGACCCTAACCCTACCAACCCTAACCCTACCAACCCTAACTCTAACGACCCTGACCCTAACGACCCTAACCCTACCAACCCTAACTCTAACGACCCTGACCCGAACGACCCTAACCCTACCGACCCTAAACCTACCAACCACAACCCTAACTCTAACGACCCTAACTCTAACGACCCTGACCCTAACGACCCTAACCCTACCGACCCTAACTCTAACGACCCTAACTCTAACGACCCTAACCCTACCGACCCTAACCCTAACTTTAACGACCCTGACCCTAACGACCTTAACTCTACCGACCCTGACCCTAACGACCCTGACCCTACCGACCCTAACCCTAACTTTAACGACCCTGACCCTAACGACCTTAACTCTACCGACCCTGACCCTAACGACCCTAACCCTACCGACCCTAACCCTAACTCTAACGACCCTGACCCTAACGACCCTAACTCTAACAACCCTGACCCTAACGACCCTAACCCTACCGACCCTAAACCTAACAACCTTAATGACCATAACCCTAACAACCCTAAACCTACCGACCTGAACCCTAACAACCCGAACCCTAACGACCCTGACCCTAACGACCCTGACCCTAACGACCCTAACCCTAACTCTAACGACCCTAACCCTACCGACCCTAACCCTACCGACCCTAACCCTAACGACCTTAAACCTACCAACCATAACCCTAACAACCCTAACCCTACCGACCCTAAACCTACCAACCCGAACCCTAACGACCCTAAACCTACCGACCCTAAACCTACCAATCATAACCCTAACAACCCTAACCAACACTAGCCGATCCTGCCCCAAAAGCAGCCAGAGCTCACTTCTTGTGTCGTGTCGTGAGCTCCTCACCCGAGAGGCTGACGTGGGTGAGGGAGTCTCGCGTGGCGGTGCCGGCGGCGGTCAGCAGGTTGACCGACTGGTCGGTGATGTGGTTGCAGTAGCTGAGGTCCAGCTGGGTCAGCGCCGGCGTGTGAAGGATGAGCCGCCGCAGCGTCGCGTCCGTGATGTCGAGTCCAGCCAGCCGGAGCTCCTCCACGTTACACAGCCGACTCCTGTTGTCACACTGGCCTGGGGAGGAGGAGGAGGAGGAGGAGGAGGAGAGGGAGGCGGAGGAGTAGATGAAGAGGGAGTTGGAGGAGAGGGAGGACGAGGAGAGAGAGAGAGAGGAGGAGGAGGAGGAGGAGGAGGAGGAGGAGGAGGAGAGGGAGGCAGAGAGGGGGGAGGAGGAGAGAGGAAGGGGGGAGGAAGGAGGAGAAATAGAACAGGATGAGGAGGAGAGGGAGGGCAGGATGAGGCTATTTAGTTCAAAATTTATTTACTATTTGTACACTGTGATCCCAACAAAGTGTTTATTGTGCTGTGCAATGCGTTAAAACATAACTGTGGTTATACTGTATTATAATCATATGTAGCTTATGTTGTGGTGCTGTTCAGTACCTGGTCTGTTGTCTGTGGGGGGGGACAGGAGGTCTCTCATCTGGGGGTCCGCGAGTCCCTCCACCCATTGGACGTCCAGGGTTTTCAGCAGGGGGCCGCTGGAGGTGCACAGAGCGGAGACTGCCACCCACGAGCACCCAGACAGCAGCAGCACCCTCAGACCTCACAGCACCAGAGACAGACTTTCACCCTCTCATTCAGGACTATTCATTCATATTATGACAGACTTTCACCCTCTCATTCAGGAGGACTATTCATTCATGTTATGATGGCTTCTCATTCAGGAGGACTATTCATTCATGTTATGATGGCTTCTCATTCAGGAGGACTATTCATTCATGTTATGACACGATTTTCACTTTCTAATTCAGGAGGACTTTTCATTCAGGAGGATTATTCTCATTCAGGTGGACTACTCATTCAGGAGGACTATTCTTCTCATCCAGGAGGACTATTCTTCTCATTCAGGAGGACTGTTCTTCTCATTCAGGAGGACTATACTTCTCATTCAGGAGGACTATTCTTCTCATTCAGGAGGACTATACTTCTCATTCAGGAGGACTATTCTTCTCATTCAGGAGGACTATTCTTCTCATTCAGGAGGACTATACTTCTCATTCAGGAGGACTATTCGTCCAGGAGGACTAATCATTCAGGAGGACTATACTTCTCATTCAGGAGGACTAATCATTCAGGAGGACTGTTCACTCAGGAGGACTATTCATTCGGGGGGACTATTCTTCTCAATCAGGAGGACTATTCGTCCAGGAGGATTATTCATCCAGGAAGTTTCCTTGACTGCAAGCCTGTTCATATGTTTGTGTTTGAGTGTTGATGGAATGATGAGTTAATTGTGTGATTGGTTGTATGTATGGGTGTGGTCCCTACTGATTGGCCTGCCAGGTGGCCACGAGGTTTATAGATCAGCAGTGCACCTTGCCTCCTCCGCCATGAGGTGTGTGTGTTTCTCCTCCTAGTTTCAGTTTTGTTCAGTTAAATGTCAAATTAATGACTTATTTTGCGTTCTACAAGTTAAGTTCTGTTTAAACCAGCTGATTAGGGAGGGGACCAGACCTTGTGACTGGCCAGTCTTCTGACAAAACGAGCTACCTGTATCGTGAACTGACAGACTAGGCTAACTGAGCTACCTGTAGCTTGAACTGACAGACTAGGCTAACTGAGCTACCTGTAGCTTGAACTGACAGGACTAGGCTAACTGAGCTACCTGTAGCTTGAACTGACAGACTAGGCTAACTGAGCTACTTGTAGCTTGAACTGACAGTGACAGCTAAGGTTAGTGTTGTTTACCTGTTGACCCACTAAGGTTAGTGTTGTTTACCTGCTGACCCACTAAGGTTAGTGTTGTTTACCTGCTGACCCACTAAGGTTAGTGTTGTTTACCTGCTGACCCACTAAGGTTAGTGTTGTTTACCTGTTGACCCACTAAGGTTAGTGTTGTTTACCTGTTGACCCACTAAGGTTAGTGTTGTTTACCTGTTGACCCACTAAGGTTAGTGTTGTTTACCTGTTGACCCACTAAGGTTAGTGTTGTTTACCTGTTGACCCACTAAGGTTAGTGTTGTTTACCTGCTGACCCACTAAGGTTAGTGTTGTTCACCTGTTGACCCACTAAGGTTAGTGTTGTTTACCTGTTGACCCACTAAGGTTAGTGTTGTTTACCTGTTGACCCACTAAGGTTAGTGTTGTTTACCTGCTGACCCACTAAGGTTAGTGTTGTTCACCTGTTCACCCACTAAGGTTAGTGTTGTTTACCAGGCAGTCGGTTGATGAGCCAGCTGAGCTGTGTCTTGGAGATGTTTGTCCAGCTGAGGTCCAGGACAATAGGCTGCCTGCGTATCAAACCGCTCAGCATCAGAGGACTGATGACCCGGCAGCGCCTTACGTCCACATACCTCCACAGCTGCTTGTCACAACACCTGCACAGGTACATTACCTTATTTCATATTGATTACCTTACTTATATTGATTACCTTCATATTGATTACCTTACTTCATATTGATTACCTTACTTCATATTGATTACCTTCATGTTGATGACCCTACTTCCTATTACCTTACTTTATACTGATTACCTTATTTCATATTGATTACCTTACTTCATCTTTATTACCTTCATATTGATGACCTTACTTCATATTGATGAGCTTGTTTAGTGACTCAGAGGTCATATTAATGAGATGGTAGGGGGTAAGGCATCTTGCTCAAGGATGCCTACAGATTTCGGAAGCTAAATACCTAGCAACGATGCTATCCTGTCCCTATCACCACGCCCTATATTCATTTCAATGGCCACTGAACACCATACATGTTGCCAATCACCCTATAGGTTGATATGTAAGTGGTAAGATCCACGCATCTCACCATCTGTTCCAGGTCTTGCAGACACGCATGCAGGTGCACAGGTCGCTGTGCGTCAGCTGGTCAAACACCGCCTTCCACAGCTCCCGCCGCAGGACATGGGCTCGGCCGTTGGCCAATGGCAGGTGGTCCGGAGGGGGGCTGATGGGAGGGGGCCTGACGACGTGGCGCTCCATAGGGGGGGGGAGCTTGTGAATAGGGTGGGTCGGTCTCGGGGGGATGGCCGGGATTCTGCTGCAGCCCAGTGGAGGAAGCAGGGACCCATCGGCTTCCTGGGTCCTGCTGCACAGCTGGTCCCCAGGACCCCTGCTGCTCACATCTTGGGTCCTGCTGCACAGCCGGTCACCAGGACCCCTTCTGCTCTCTTCCTGGGTCCTGCTGCACAGCCGGTCCACAGGAACCCTGCTGCTCTCATCCTTGTTGATGTTGAGCGGCTGCTCTGGTGTGTTTGGTTTTGGCTCTTCCCCTTCGCTCTTGGGTTCACTCTTGATCAGCCTGTGGTTTGGACTGACCACGGCATCTTCCGTTTTTACCATCTTTCTGCCGTGATTGGTCAGGATCTCCAGGGCTTTCGGTGGTTCCTCTGTTTTAATTGATCTGCAGTTGGTCGACGAATTCTCCCTCTTCAGTGGACTTTGAATACGATTGGCCGAGCCGTGCTCCGATTTCAGCGTGGGTGGCGGGGGCGGCCTGCGGTTCTGATCAGCCAGGCGGTCTTTGGTCTTATGGATCTCAAGGTTGAGCTCCTTACTCAGCTCTTTGTTGGGCAGAGGCCGGCGGGCCTTCAGCGGACCAGACTCGCCGGGCCCCGCTTTGGCAGAACTGGAAGAACAGCACCAGTCGCTCATTGTGGACATCAGAGCGAGCGTGTCCGCACCGCCTGGAGCTCTTTCCTGTATAATGGGTTTCTCCTGTTCTTCCTCCTGTTGGTTTCCTTCATCGTTGTCTGTGGTGGGTCTGTTCACTTGAGATGTGTCCCGGTCTGCACAGAACTCCCCTTCATCGACATAGTCACCGTCACCATAGTCACCGTCGCCATAGTCACCGTTGTCATGCTCTGTCTTGATTTGCCAGAACAGCGTCGGGGTGTCGGAGCCATCGGGTTTTGAAGGTTGGTCCTGAGAGGAGGGGGTTAATTTGCTTTAGCGCTGCATGAACCAACATCTTCATTATTGTTGGACATGTAAACATGTACTGGACATGTACACTGTTACAGTACATGGTCATGTACTGTAAAACGTATTATCTGGGACCAACACCTTTTTAGAAAGACACATTTAAGTTCACATGGCTCTCTACAAGATAATCCTAACTGAATATTGCAACAGTAATGAACTTTGAAGCCACAACTCAGTCATTTATCCGTCTACTATTGACAAAGATATTCCTCAATATTGTATCACAGAAATGCTATCTTTCTCAATAGTGATTACTGGGCTAAACCAATGGGTATTGGGTTAGGGTTAGTGCCCACTATGGTGTTCATTTGTTAGGGTTAGGGTTGGTGCTCACTAAGGGTTAGGGTTAGTGCCCACTATCGTGTTCGTTTGTTAGAGTTAGGGGTTAGGGTTAGTGCCCACTATCGTGTTCATTTGTTAGGGTTAGGGTTGGTGCCCACTAAGAGTTAGCGTTAGTGCCCAATATCATGTTCATTTGTTAGGGTTAGAGTTGGTGCCCAGTGCCACTAAGAGTTAGGGTTAGTGCCCACTATCATGTTCATTTGTTAGGGTTGCTGCCCACTAAGGTGTTAAGCATAGCATTTGTCTGCATCTCACTACATTGTTTCCAACCACACAGCATCTATACATCTTTCTACAATGCATGTTACTAATAAAAACGAATACAACTTATTTAAAATAAAGGTTTATTGGCTGCTACATAGTGCAGGTTTAAGTCTTGAGTTCAGTGTGGATCAAGAGACTTGCTTTGATAGCAAAGAAAATGTAAATGTAAATCCAGCATGATGACTTAAAAATACACGTGTGTGTGTGTGTGTGTCTTTACTTACCTTCTTGTTGAAGTCATCTTCATCGTTGGTTTCGAACAGCTTCCTCTTCTTCCTCAGTGGGTTGTCCTCCACCCTGGGCCGAGGCTCCTCCCCCTCTGACATCATGGGAGGTCTTTTCCTCACAGGCTCCTCCCCCTCTAGTGACATCACCAGAGGCCTCTTCCTCATAGGCTCCTCCCCCTCTAGTGACATCACCACAGGCTCCTCCCTACTGCCGCTACCATGCTTCTTCAAACTCTCTTTCCTCTCCCATTTCTCCAAATTCCTCTTCACGGAATGCCCAACGCCAAATGCGTGTCCGCTGGCAGCGGCGGGACGTGCGTCCTCCTCCTCTGAGTCTCGGAAATGGAGCCGTGGCTCTCTGAGAAGTGAGCCCGGCAGATTGGACGCATACTTGAACCCTGGACCCCTTTTCTGCTTTAGGGCCAAGGATGAGGAAACAAAGACAACAACTTTATACCGAATGTTTTTTGGCTTTCATTCTCACCAAATCATATGAAGAGAAATGAGAAGAACATTCACTATACATCATATGAAGAGAAATGAGAAGAAGAAAATTCACTTTCACCGGATGCTTACTTTCCCGCTCTTTCCAGCATGGTCACACTTTGGACATTCCCAGCAGTTTGGAAGCTCGTTGTTTACGACTCCGACCGAGTCTTTTACCTGAGCCACGAATCACAACGATGGAAACTCTGAACAAAACAGGCATGGTTTGGCTGGGATAGACAGAGATCTGAAACGGTGATCTGGACACACACTTGGTAAGCAGTAGATGTTAGTGTTGACCTACCTTCAGGCAGCCGGGGTGGAGGATCTCATTGCAGATGGAGCACTCCATGAGCATGAGGTTCAACTTGTCCTCCTCTGCCTCTACCGTGTCCTCCTTCCCCGCCTCGCCGCACACCACACACACGGCCGTGTGGGGCAATACGGGCTGGGGAGAGGGACTACTGGTTCATATATATATATATATATATATATATATATATATATATATATACGAATTAATAAATGGGTTAGTGAACTTACAGCGATGCACTGTCTCATGATGCATGACTGCTTCATGCGGCCAGGCCCGCCAAACTTCTTCATGTCGTTACAGAAGTGACACGACCCGCACTCGGTGCGCACGCACGCCTCACACTTCCGGCAGCGTGTCCTGCGTCTCCGGGCGCTGGATGCCCCGCGACCAGACAACAGTTTGACCGCCGTCGATGCAGGGGAGGCGGCCATCTTGGGTTTGGGCCGGTTGGCGGGAGGAGGCTAGAGGGGTGTGAAGAAAGAGCATGTTGTGATAGTTTGTGTCTAGTGAACAAAAAATAGTACACAGAAGCGGAGTGACTTCTGGTTAACTTCTGGTGTTGACCAGAAGTCACTCCGCACGCAGGAGTGAGGAGGGTACTTATGCCAGGTCCACACTCAATATTTTGATTTGTTTTAGTGCGGATGGACAGCGTTTTATAAACACTGGTGAAAACACTTCTTATGTGAAACATGAACATATCTATCATATAGGCACACAAACATTGCCCACGCACGCATAACATGGGTCTTTGTCTTCAGAACATTCTTCTAGAAAGTTTTCAACTCGCTGTGGGCCATCTATCCCCAGAAGTTCTGCTATAACATAGTAGGACGGCTGGATCCCAGATTAACGTTAGCCAGACTAGCACGTTGATGCTAGGTAAAGCTATGCATAGCAGAGCAAGCTGTATGCACTCAGCAGAAGCATTCTTCTATTGTTGGGCGTTCCATCTGCCAGTGTATTTGTTTAGATGACATCATACTGCATGTGCAGGACCCCAATGGAAAGTCTGGCATCAAAACCCCCATAATTTTCTAGGTTACACGACAACAAGATCAAAGAAGAGGAGAGACAGCAGTAGTTATCCTCCTTTACCTTTCAAGACCTACCTGTATAATCTGCAGAACTTCACACTTTTCTCCGTGTCAGATAACCACACCTTTGTTTGTCATTAGAATAAGGGAATATGCAAATATGAAATGGATTCTTTCAAATCCATATGCTAATTATGGGATTGGCACATTTATATATTTATAAATTATATATTTATAAATAAATCACATTTTTATATAGTTTGACAGACACAGCCACCAATAATGCAACATCTTTTGTTGAGCTCACTATGTGGTAATTATATACAATATTTCATATACACACAGCCACATTGTTTTAGGACTTCACCAATAATTAGAAATACTAATACAAAATAATTAGCCAGTTAATCTGCAGGTTTGGTTGTTGCAATGGGAGTAGTCTCACAAATCACACTTTAGATTAAGCTAAAAAGTCTGAAGGCAGACTAGCTAGAATCAGGGTGAATGGGGCGTTTCACTTTCTTTCATATTTGCACTAGCAACGTTTTCCTGGTGGGAAGACGAGCTAAAACACTGATCTTCTCAGAAAAGGTGTCTGTAAAGGTTTCAAATCAACACTGACTCACCCCAGAAGTTCTGCTTTAACATAGTAGGACTGCTGGATCAGTAGTTCTGCTATAACATAGTAGGACCGCTGGATCAGAAGTTCTGCTATAACATAGTAGGACCGCTGGATCAGAAGTTCTGCTATAACATAGTAGGACCGCTGGATCAGTAGTTCTGCTATAACATAGTAGGACCGCTGGATCAGTAGTTCTGCTATAACATAGTAGGACCGCTGGATCAGTAGTTCTGCTATAACATAGTAGGACTGCTGGATCAGTAGTTCTGCTATAACATAGTAGGACCGCTGGATCAGTAGTTCTGCTATAACATAGTAGGACCGCTGGATCAGTAGTTCTGCTATAACATAGTAGGACCGCTGGATCAGTAGTTCTGCTATAACATAGTAGGACCACTGGATCAGTAGTTCTGCTATAACATAGTAGGACCGCTGGATCAGTAGTTCTGCTATAATATAGTAGGACCGCTGGATCAGTAGTTCTGCTATAACATAGTAGGACCGCTGGATCAGTAGTTCTGCTATAACATAGTAGGACCGCTGGATCAGTAGTTCTGCTATGACATAGTAGGACTGCTGGATCAGTAGTTCTGCTATAACATAGTAGGACCGCTGGATCAGTAGTTCTGCTATAACATAGTAGGACCGCTGGATCAGTAGTTCTGCTATAACATAGTAGGACCGCTGGATCAGAAGTTCTGCTATAACATGATAGGACTGACTGCTGGATCCCAGATTAAAAAGGGAGCAACAAGCAAACCTGGATTGACATCTGACAACCTCGTTTTGACATCAAGTCAAGTTTGGTCAAGAACAGCAGCAGTAATCTTTTTCATTAAAAATAATATAAGTTGATAGAATGCTAAACAAATCTGAGGTGTTAAGTTCAACTTGCAGACGAATCTGTAAGTGGAAGTAATGACCTGCATGTTTCAGTGTTGCTAAGCTTGTCAACACTGTCAGTCAGAATCATCATTAAAGTCAAAACAAACCTCATGAATAGGTCTGAAATATCGTTACCTTGGAAGAGTCGGTTGGCCAGGAGACCACAGGAACTCCAGTGATGGCTAGTTTAGGGTCATCATCTGCATGCTCCTTTAATAGAACCTAGGAAATTAAATGTTTTACCATTAGTAATTTAGCACACACATTAAGATACAAACCCAAAACCTTTCAGCTGGGAGTCAAACACCCTAACATGGTAATATTGTGTTATCATTCTGACAGTGTGTGTCTTCCTTACCTTGATGTGTCCCAGCAGGGCCTGTGGGTTCTCTAACCCTTCAGGAATACACTTCTTATTCTCAGGGAGAGCCTCCAACATATCCACCAGAGCCTTGAGGCCCTCCAGCTCAAACTCTGTCAAGTGGGTCCGTCTGCTGCACGGCTCTGGGGCCAGGGGGTCGCAGGGACTTCTAGAATGGTCTTTGACAAACACTGGCGTGTGGACGTATCTCTCCTCAGAGTCGGGCCGCGAGGCAACTGCCTTCACGTGTTGCGGGGTGAGATGATCGCCATAGGAGCAGGGCTCTTCTTCCTGGGAATCTAATTTGTCCCCCTGGTGGTCCCTGGCCCGGGTCTCATCCATGTCCTGGCTGTGAGAGTCTGAGGTGGGGCTCGCTGTGCTCATCTTTCCCTCAGAGTCTGAGAAGGTGGAGGATGGGCATGATGAAGCTAGGCTAGGCTAACTAAAGCACTGAGAAGCATTGAGAAGGTGGAGGATAGGCACGATGTAGCTAGGCTAACTAATGCACTTCAACATGCAAAAGGCATTCAGGTGTAGTGCTGAAATGATTAACTGATTAAGCAAAAAGTCAATCAACACAATGACTACAGTTGTCGTCGTTTAGGAAGTAAAAACTACTAAACTTGCTGCTTATAGCTTTAGAAATGTAAATATATGATTCTCTTTTTCAGATCATTGTGAAATAAAACGCAAGACATTCTTGGCTACTAGTCAGACAAAGCCAGCAGTAAAGTCCCTGTGGGCTCTGGTAACTTCTGGTATCTGGTTAAGCTATTCTGTTAACTTCTGGTAAAGACATTCTGGTATCTGGTGAAGACATTTTTGTACACAAATTCATCAGAAAACTCAACATCAATCAATCAATCAATCAATCAATTAATCAATGATGTAACGTGTTTTTTACCTCGAAGCACGTGTTCTCTGTGAAACTCTTTGGAGAGGTAGGTCTTTTTGGTCAGGCAGTGGACGTACCGCTCCAAGACGTACCAGCACATCTCATGGTAAAATGGGTAGCGAAACTTAGAGTTCACCTGAGAAGCAAGGATAGAAAATGAGTCTTGAGTGCTCCTCACTACACACACTAGACTGACCCGTTATACCTATATATACATGTATATATATATATATATATATATACTTAATTATTAGGGCCAATTAGAATGCCCGAAACCTGCAAAGAAAAAATGGTTGTTCTATTATGGACTAGATCTATACTGTTAACATGGTTCTATTATGGACTAGACCAGCGGTTCCCAAACTTTTTTTCCTGCGCACCCCCTTCTACATCCCAACCGGGTTGGCGCACCCCCAATCCCCACTTCAAAAAAAAAAAAAAAAAAAAAAAAACCCAACAAAGCTTTGTTTTATCGCCATATAAAGACACATGTTTAATCATGCGCAAATAACCAGAACACGCATGACAATAACAACATCAACAAAGTTTACTTTCAATATAATGCAACAAAGCTACGCACAAGCTTCCACTTTTAAGAGGATGAGTGGCAGACACGGCTCAGTGACAGAAATAGGCCAATGGTTATTTTCAGCCGCGTAAAAGAAAAATTGCAGCAATAGGCCTATTAAATGACCGTGGAACTAGCATCATTATAACACAACGGTTATGGAAAATAGAACGACAGTACATTAAATTAAATTGCAATGAAGTTACAAACGATCCGCAACATTAAGAGAATAGGCTCCGAAACAGATAAACAGGGGGCCGGGATCCCACCTCGGCCGGCGCGCGCCGGTGTTACACCGAATTCTGCGACCCACCGAAATATGTGACCCCAGGGGGCGCTGTTGCACATTTTCTGCAACATGCACGAGTTTGAAGCGTAGACGGGCATGAAGTCGTTCACGTGCGGAAACATGCACGAGCTTAAAGGGTATCGTCATCGATCAAAATGAATATACCCATTCCGAGTGATCGATGACGATACCCTGAACGACGCGACGCGGTTGGGACGCACTGAGGACAGTCCGTCCCGGTCGACAGTCACGCCGGGGGCGAGGGGGCCCTGTCCCCAACCCCCGTGAGGGGGGAGGAAGGCGCAGCGAGATACTGCGTCCGCGGCCCTGGGAAGCGGCGAGGTCGGAGCGGGGGGGGTAAAGCCAGAGGCCGAAGCCGCTGGCCACCTTCGCCCCCGAACCCTTCCAAGCCGACCCAGAGCCGGTCGCGGCGCACCGCCGCGGAGGAAAAGAAGAAGAAGAAGAAGACAGCAGCTGTCTTCTTCTACGTTTCTATCAAAAACTAAGAAATTATAGTTGTTTTATTTAAAATAAAAGGGATTACAAAGGAAATGTTTACTGTTCATGTTTTTTTATTGTATGGAAAAATCCCACTCAAAAAACAGCGCTGTAAGTCTTTCAAAACCCCAGTGAAGGTCAGAGAGGTCCGCTTACAGGCTCTTACCTTTGTCCTGTTCTCTATTTCATAGATGCTGAGCTGCATAGGAATGTTGAAGCTGTGCAGAATGTTGCCTCCAAACACCAGCGTATCCTCGGGGGTGTAGACAGCATGGATCCATCCTATACAATTCAAAGGAAAACAGTGAAACTCATTTTGGTTAGCATTTCTATTATTATTATTATTATTATTATTATTATTATTATTATTATTATTATTATTATTATTATTATCATCAGGTATTCATCGTGAAACTGAGGATACCTGTTGTCATTCTAGGGATTCTTCTTATAATTATACCACAGCTTGTCACTGAAAAGTTTTCAAATTTGTCAGACATATGGTTCCCGGTAAAGCAGGTCTCCAAAAAGTTTGCTACCACTTGGCCCACAGGGGGCGCTATAATTCACAGTCAAAGTCAAACCATCAGCCCCGCTGCTCCAAACATTTCGAAAACTTGGTATAAAGGCCTTATTTGACATGCTGAACATTTGAAACTTGGTATCAAGGCCTTCTTGGCCAACTTCAATAACTGCTATGCTAAACGCTAGGCACCACTTTACTCACATGGGGGCGCAAAATACAACATAAACTGCATTTACTTTCAAACCATGACTCGGGTTAACTCCAAATTGCTTAAGGAGACTTATCACATCGCCCTCGTGTGATGTGCCCCCATGAATTGCTGGAAAAAGGTAGTCGGCGGTGCTGTAAATACTTTTTAAGGCTGCGAGCAGCTTAAATTATTATTATTATTGCTGTTCATGGAAAATTATAGCAGTAAAAGTCTTGATTGCAGAGAGGAAGAAAACAAACATTTCAGTTCTATGAAGGGTTAGGGTTCACCTGAGGCTTAGGTGAGAGGGAGGGAAGAAGGGAAATGTGATCAAGTAAGCCTCGGGGCTTTTGTTCCCCCTTCTTTTAACCTGGTGACATTTTATGTACTCAGGTTCACCTGAGGGTTAGGATTCACCTGAGGGGATGAAGAAGGATTAGGGTTCACCTCAGGGGATGCAGAAGGGTTAGGGTTTACCTGAGAAGGATTAGGGTTCACCTGAGGGGATGAAGAAGGATTAGGGTTCACCTGAGGGGATGAATAAGGGTTAAGGTTCACCTGAGGGAATGAAGAAGGTGTATCCTTGCTTCAGCTCCACTCTCTGACACCCGTCGGCTCTGTCCCCCAGAAAGATATCGCTCTGCTTGCCTGACAGAACCCAGTCTTCATACAGGGACAGGTTGTGAGGGGTGGGAGGCACCAGCCAGAACACCTGGAGAGAAACACACCTGAATGTCAATTATGCTGGGCCTAAACGAGCCATGACACATCCTTTATTAGCTATTAACAATGCATAAGATTAGTAGTAATGCAGTCGGATCATGTAGGTGAGATGTATCCTTGCTTATGCATTTGATACATACACCTTCTATCCTACAATGTTTCTCCCTCTGTTCCTCCCTATATATATATATATATATATATATATATATATATATATATATATATATATATATATATATACTGTATATATGATAAGGTTAGCTCTGGTAGGCGCTTGAGAGGGACAGGAATGGGCTTGTTAAATGTGTGTAAGTTAAAGGCATTTTTCATGAATTGATCAATTTGTTAACCACGTAGACACATTCAATACTTCAAAGTATCTTTTTTATAATTTACCTTATGTCCCTTGAACACATGATACCATACCGAGGTTCCTCCAAAATCAATGTGGAAGTCTGTATAACAGCCCTTGACGCTCATCAGACAATACCTACAAACAAGTCATTACGTTACACATTTGATTGCAACCCCTCCCCACCACCACCATTATGCACTGAAAGCAGATCTACAGTGGACACCTTCACCTCTTTAACATTATTGTATTATCCACACAAACTAAAAAAGTATACATGCGTATGCGTCTATTACGATGGGCAGAAAGAACAAGAGGGAGAAAATAAAGGGAGGGTGCAATTCCATCCCAGTGGTGGCTCGTTGCCTTAATGTCTCCAGTGACGCTGCAGCTGCTATAGCAACCACTATGGGTACTTACAGGGAACAAACACACTGTTTAACACACTAGCATTATAGAATGAAAAGGGACAATTATAAATTATTGGTTACAAACAATTTCCGACCAATATTTAGATTATGAAAATGTGTCTAAATCTGACATACTCTTAAACTGGTTTCAACTGCAACACCATAGTGTTTATCTAAGATTTGAAGTTTGCAACTAAATTCAAAGATTCCCAAATGAACACACCTCTGCACTTTAGGGTACTTCATCTCTGAGATGACGTTGGTGGACTCTGTTTGACGTTGCTTCAGTTCAAATGGCCACATGTTGTCAACCCAGTCCACTAGGTCCACCTGCGATAGACAAAGTTGATCACCACTCTCTGGGTGAACTACCACACTGTCTGGCACTTAAGATAAGAGAAGATCTGATGAGATGAAGATATATGATGATGTACTTAATACTAGATGGGGAATTAGTCACTGCAAAAACTGAACAAGACAGTAATGGCAATTAAAATAAACAAAATTAAAATCCTAATAATAAAGTAGTAAAAATAAAGGTCAACATTATTGATGTTATACTGTCTACATTATTGAAACTTTTTCGACTGTCTCTCTTTACCACAGTGGGTCGTTTGATGAGGTTCTCCAGCTTGGTGTGGCTGAACTCTAAGCTGATCACGTTGAACAGTTTTTCCCGCTCTTTCTCTGGGCTCTCATAGTAGCGGACAAACTGCGCCATGCTCATCTCTGAGCCCTTCTGTGTGCTGACGTCCATAACGTCCACCGAGCGGCGGCTGCCTGAAGGAAACCCACAGCATTATTAGTCAAGAAATATTCCCCTTTTAAGTGTTCATCAGTGGCAAAGAATCAGTGACAGTTGCTATCCTGACATTCCCTGGGGCATCCACTTTGGAGCTAATCAACAAAATAAAGACTTATAAACATAGTATTCATCAGTAGATAGTTGGACTTTGTGTTAAACTTCCATTTTAATATAGTCTCTATGACAAACGCATAATATCTGATTACATTGACATAACTTGTAAACCCTTTGCTGTACTAATTGCTCTTTGAATTGTCTCTGCATGCTGGAGGAACTAATGAAGTTCAGGTGTGGACTATATAGCTACTGTTGTTTCAATTGTACATAACTGACATGGAATTGTAGATTGTTGACATGTTACGACCATGAGAAATAGCTCGGTTTGCGGTGGAAATAAGATATCCCCTTATCACCATCTCGGATTGTTTTCCAATTGGAGGCATAACCTGATCAACATATCATTTTCTATGGAGTAATGCGAGTACATTTAATCTGTGCACATCACCTGCTCAAGATGTGGTGGTTTGATGCCATGGCTGTGTTCACATGTACAGACAAATGGACAGAACGCATTTACAGACAGAGAGCATTTACAGACTAAACTACTTACCAACTAAACCTTTCATTTCACTGATGGTAAATTCTGGATCAGGCATTCTGTATGAGTTGAAACAAATCAGACAGAAGATCAGCTTCATTTAGGGTTAAGGTTAGATAGGGTTAGGGTTAGGGTTAGGTTAGGGTTGGACCGGATTAGGTTTGGGTTAGCTAGGGTTAGGGTTAGGTTAGGGTTGGATTAGGTTTGGGTTAGCTAGGGTTAGGGTTAGGTTAGGGTTGGATTAGGTTTGGGTTAGCTAGGGTTAGGGTTAGGTTAGGGTTGGATTAGGTTTGGGTTAGCTAGGGTTAGGGAATTACCTGATCCCAAGGCCATCTTTGTGTTTGAATATAAGTGGGCTCCTTAGAGCTTCTCGCTGAACATATTCATAGGTGAAATCTGTAACACAGTAAGCATGCTTCAGTCCAATGCATATTCGAGAGGTAAAGTGTGTTATTTATTATCATTGAATAACAATTGAACAGGCGTGTATTACCTTTGCCTTCCATCGCATGGACAAACTCTGCATTGTACTTATTACTGGCGAGTTTTTCCTCTAAGCTGAAACCTCTGACGTTGACAATTTCTTCCACATCAGAAGAGTCTTCATTTTCATCATACATCCTCCTGCAGATGGAGCGCTACAACACAACACACACACGACAACTATGTTAACATCAGAAGTGAAAGAAAATAAATAACACTAACCCTATTCTAGTAACAATCATCTTTCTAGATTTGAAAGACTACTGTCCTGTAAGTTATGTCAAATTAAATCCTACTGGCATAGTATTCTGGTGTAGTTATCTGTTATTATCCAAAGCTATGTTTGATCTGTTAAAAGGTTACACAACATCACTTTATCTGATGAATCAACTTGTGTGGTAATTTAAATTGTTGATGTGCCCATTAATCATAAAACTCATGGACAATTATGACTGCTTTAGCTCAAATGTCACAACGACCAATGCTATCCATCTTAAACAGCACTGACGTTAAAAGGTATGTCAACCTGACAGACTGAAACTTAGCTCATTAGGAGCTAATGCTAATAGGTATATGTGATGCTACCAGCTTGCTGTCTGTCTGATGCTCATTAGGAGCTAATGCTAATAGGTATATGTGATGCTACCAGCTTGCTGTCTGTCTGATGCTCATTAGGAGCTAATGCTAATATTTATATGTGATGCTACCAGCTTGCTGTCTGTCTGATGCTCATTAGGAGCTAATGCTAATATTTATATGTGATGCTACCAGCTTGCTGTCTGTCTGATGCTCATTAGGAGCTAATAGTTACATGTGATGCTACACACCAGCTTGCGTCCAGATCCACACGTTTCCATCATCTGGGTGTTTCCACTCACTTACTTTGTGTGGAGAAAAATAAATCGCATTTTCCTCACAGAAATGCTTAGCAAGCTTCAAGGTTCAAAACAACGGAACCATGTTTTGTTGTGTTACGTCACCAGCAGAACCACAACATTGTGAGGTGACGTCACCACACACCTCCTGAGGAATAAAGGAGGTCTGATAATAAACCATCACTAGTCACATCCCATAATATACACCTATATTAGGATGTCACTCTCAGGCTGGCCTGGGATAACGCTTACAGGCTATATTATAGGCTATATTAGGTTTTTTTATAGGCTATATTATAGGCTATATTAGTTTTTTTATAGGCTATATTATAGGCTATATTAGGTTTTTTTTATAGGCTATATTATAGGCTATATTAGGTTTTTTTTATAGGCTATATTATAGGCTATATTAGGTTTTTTTATAGGCTATATTATAGGCTATATTAGTTTTTTTATAGGCTATATTATAGGCTATATTAGGTTTTTTTTATAGGCTATATTATGGGCTATGTTAAAGGCTATATTAAGGGCTATTCTATAGGTTATATAATGGGCTATATTATAGGCTATACTATGGGCTATATTATTATAGGTTATACTATAGGCTATATTATTATAAGCTATATTATTATGGGCTATACTATGGGCTATATTATAGGCTATACTATGGGCTATATTATTATAGGCTATACTATGGGCTATATTATTATAGGCTATATTATTATGGGCTATACTATGGACTATATTATAGGTTATATTATGGGCTATATTATAGGCTATACTATGGGCTATATTATTATAGGCTATATTATTATGGGCTATAGGCTACTATGGACTATATTATAGGTTATATTATAGGCTATATTATTATGGGCTATATTATGGGCTATACTATAAGCTATATTACAGGCTATACTATAGGCTATATATCAGGCTATATTATTATGGGCTATATTCTAGGCTATATATCAGGCTATACTATAGGTTATATTCTAGGCTATATATCAGGCTATACTATAGGTTATATTCTAGGCTATATTCTAGGCTATATATCAGGCTATACTATAGGTTATATTATAGGCTATATATCAGGCTATACTATAGGTTATATTATAGGCTATATATCAGGCTATAGGCTATATTATAGGCTATACTGTAGGCTATATTATTATGGGCTATACTATAGGCTATATTTTAGGCTATATTATAGGCTATACTATAGGCTATATTATTATGGGCTATATATCAGGCTATACTATAGGCTATATTATTATGGGCTATACTATAGGCTATATTTTAGGCTATATTATAGGCTATACTATAGGCTATATTATTATGGGCTATATTATAGGCTATACTATAGGCTATATTATTATGGGCTATACTATAGGCTATACTATAGGCTATATTATTAGCGGCTATACTATAGGCTATACTATAGGCTATATTATTATGGGCTATATTATAGGCTATACTATAGGCTATATTATTATGGGCTATACTATAGGCTATATTTTAGGCTATACTATAGGCTATATTATTATGGGCTATACTATAGGCTATATTATAGGCTATATTATTATGGGCTATATTATAGGCTATATTATTATGGGCTATACTATAGGCTATACTATAGGCTATATTATTATGGGCTATACTATAGGCTATATTATAGGCTATACTATAGGCTATATTATTATGGGCTATATTATAGGCTATTTCCAGCAGCCTCCTACAACCTGTCGTTCACAGCGGAAGTTCGCAGGGGCTTGTGGGTAAAGAGGTGCTGCAGATCCACACTGTGTGTGCGACGCGACCATGGGAGTTAACACAGTATAGCAGGGACACCCCCCACCCCCACCCTCCACCACCACCACCACCACCCTCGTCCTATCGCAGTGGAAGTGGCCGTGAATTAAAGTAAAAGTGACATGTGCGTTCACAGCGTCGTCGTCGTCGTCGTCCTGTACTGAACCGCACGCGGACGGACGCCATGAGTCTGAACGAGCACTCCCTGCAAGCGCTGTCCTGGAGGAAGCTGTACCTGAGCCGCGCCAAGCTCAAGGCGTCCAGCCGGACCTCGGCTCTGCTGTCGGGGTTCGCAATGGTAACGTAAAGTAACGTCACGTAAAGTAACGCCCCCTGGCGAAGACCACCACCAGCGGATCATATGTTGCGTGTGTGTGTGTGTTTCGTCTTCTCCAGGTGGCCATGGTGGAGGTGCAGCTGGACAACAGCTACCCGTACCCGTCTGGTCTGCTGATCGCCTTCAGCGCCTGCACCACGGTGCTGGTGGCCGTCCACCTCTTCGCCCTGATGGTCAGCACCTGCATCCTGCCCAACATCGAGGCGGTCAGCAACGTGCACAACATCAACTCCGTGCAGGAGTCCCCCCACGAGAGGATGCACCGACACATCGAGCTGGCCTGGGCGTTCTCCACCGTCATAGGCACCTTGCTCTTCCTGGCCGAGGTGGTGCTGCTCTGCTGGGTCAAGTTCTTGCCCGTCAAGAGCAAGGAGTCCGCCAACAGTACCATTTCGTCCGGGAGGGCCGCCGCCATTACCTCCACTTCTATCATGGTACCGTTTGCGTTTGTCTTTATCGTCTTCGCTGTGCATTTCTACCGCTCCCTCGTTAGTCACAAGACGGACAGACAGTTTCAAGAGCTGGAAGAACTGTCTAATCTAACCAGGCTCCAAAATGAACTGGACCACAGAGGAGAGGCCGCCATCATGCAGGCTCCTGGCTCCCACTTCCCATAGACGCACTGTCCGGCAAGCTCCCAGCTCCCACTTCCCAGAGACGCGCTGTCCAGTAAGCTCCCTCTTCCCAGAGACACACTGTCCAGTAAGCTCCCTCTTCCCAGAGACACACTGTCCAGTAAGCTCCCAGCTCCCACTTCCCAGAGACACACTGTCCAGTAAGCTCCCTCTTCCCAGAGACACACTGTCCAGTAAGCTCCCAGCTCCCACTTCCCAGAGACGCACTGTCCAGCAAACTGCCACTTTCCAGAGACACTGTCCAGCAAACTCCCAGCTCCCACTTCCCAGAGACACACTGTCCAGCAAGCTCCCACTTCCCAGAGACACACTGTCCAGCAAACTCCCAGCTCGCACTTCCCAGAGACACACTGTCCAGCAAGCTCCCACTTCCCAGAGACACACTGTCCAGCAAACTCCCAGCTACCACTTCCCAGAGACACACTGTCCAGCAAGCTCCCACTTCCCAGAGACACACTGTCCAGCAAGCTCCCACTTCCCAGAGACACACTGTCCAGCAAGCTCCCACTTCCCAGAGACACACTGTCCAGCAAGCTCCCACTTCCCAGAGACGCACTGTCCAGCAAGCTCCCAGCTCCCACTTCCCAGAGACACACTGTGCAGCTTGGATTTAAAGAGACTTTCCATTAATGAAGAAGTAGCCTAACATGCTGCTAACAAGTCATCCACACTGCACTGTAGCGGTAGTAAGTCAAATGTCTAAACAATGATACGCTTGATTTACTCTGCATTTGCTATATGTGCACAGATACAGTAAATAATAGTTTTCACATTGTGTTGGCTGTCAGGTTTTGTAAGATGCCATTAGTTTTTTGATCATCTTTATTGTTTACTATTAGTGTTGTAATCTAATGCCTGCTGTATGAAGACTTGTCTTGACTTGACACGACTCACGACTTTTAATAAATCGTTTTAACCTTTACTAATGTTCCATCTTTTAGTATTGACATACCAAAAATGAAAAATATTATATTTGGAAGAGGGAAACTATTGTATGTTTTTTAATCTTTTGAACCATACACTTTAACTGATGCTCTTATTGTGTGTTAACACATTTGATTCATTCATCAAAAAAGTGTCCTGGGTAAATTGGAATTGTATTTCTATAACCTGAACATATCATTTGAACGCATGTGTAAGGGGTTACTAGTATAGCCTGTTACTACAGTACAAAGCAGAAGAAACTCAGTCAATAGACATTTTATGTTAGCTTTTGTTTATTTTCTTTGACTTGCTTTGAGAAATCAGTTGTTGGGCTTTGGAAAAATTAGATGAAAAAATATGTCGGTCAATTTATTACATGTCACATTTGGCTCATGAAATCCTTCAGACTGCTGCATCAAGAATGAAGCACTGACTTCCTTCTAATAGTCAACAATTATAATAACTTTTTGAAGGTTGATTGTGCTTCCATCAAAACCAACTGTGCATCCAACAGCTCCACCTAAATACAAAAAGTAATAATCAGAATAAAGAAAGCCATCCAAAGCAAATTAGCAGCGAGTTAAAACACCCGTTTCAACCAGTGGTTCCGACCGTACCTTTGGGATGGGATACTTGGTTGGCATTGGAGCATCCTCTCTTCCACAGTCAGACAGAGTCCCACATTTAAACACCCCGTCCACCCAGAGGCCTTCAGACACCTGGCCTCGGTCCAAGAACAGGAACCTCCCGTGGCCGTTTTTCTTTCCATCCTGCCAACTGCCTTCGTATCGGTTTCCATTTGCTTCGAGGCAAAAGAATCACACTTGACCTTCCCTGGGTGACGTCACAACTATATTGACATTACATTTGATGAAATTGTCCATACCCAGCTGGACCATGCCCAGGCCGTGATGCTTGTCGTGAAGCCACGCCCCCTCGTATATGTCACCGTTGTCATAGTGCATCCTACCCCAGCCACTCCTCCGGCCACCGCTCCACTCACCCTCATAAACAGACGATGCACTGTAGAAGTATGTTCCATATCCCTAAGGAAATTCATAGTATATCAACATGTTTCAAGGAGTGTAAAAATAGTACATTGTGGGAATTATGGTGCAATACATACATGTTTTTTGCCATTTTTCCATTCACCAGAGTAGAGTCTTGCGTATTGGTTGGTTTCTGGACATAGTTTGCTGTAATTGCCGTATCCCTCGCATTTGCCAAACTTCCACTCTCCTTCATAGATGGCAGCTGCCTTTTTCCAAACCACAGTTCCCTTTCCTTGATAACAATTCAATGTTATTTTATGTACAAAGCAGCCTTAGTGACTTCATTTTATTATAGGCTATTGCAGTGTCTCTTACCATGTTTCTTGTTGTCTTGCCATTCCCCGGTGTATTCATCTCCATTTACAGAGTACACAGTTTGTCGCAATCCGTTTTTCTGGGCCTTCATGTCCCATAAGTGTGCCAGGGGTTGGACTTTGTGGGTGTTCTTCAAATATGGCATGGCTTTGGGTAGACCTACATGAATAACCTCAGAGACATAAGAGATGACATGCAATGGATAAGTTATGGATAAGACATTAAATCCATCTATATTTGAAAACAGGTGACATTGGAACACATGGGTAAGATTGTATGTCTTTTATGTCATGTATAACCCATATTTTGACAGTTCTCTTCTCTGAAATGGAACCCTACTGACAGGTTGGCATTTCTGTCTGAACAAGCAAGTAAACTAAAATGAACGAAAAACGACTTGCGGAATCGAGTCAAGAATCACAAGGCTTTTGAAGGAATAGTGCTGTCTAGAGACAATTTGTCATTTAAAAATTGGTAATATAGGCCTACAGTAGGCTACCTCTACTCTGTCTCTTTAAAATTTAAATGAAAATGAATAATCAACACTTTGTGTAATCAATTGGAACTTTGACGCAGAAAAAGGTAAATACATTGTGAATGTTAAAGGTGCTATTGATAACATTCAGCCACTAGATTTCGTACTCCCCTGCTACCCTCCCATTGCATTCACGTCACAACACCTAGTCTGGGGCTATTCCAACTTGGTAGTTTGTGATCCAGTCTAGAGCGGATACAGAAATGGTCTGTACTCCAAAATACAAGTCCACTCAGAAACCAGCGTCATAGTAGGGCCTACCCATAAACCCGCTGGGAAACCAGGGGCGTCATAGTAGGGCTTACCCATAAACCCTCTGGGAAACCAGGGGCGTCATAGTAGGGCTTACCCATAAACCCGCTGGGAAACCAGGGGCGTCATAGTAGGGCTTACCCATAAACCCTCTGGGAAACCAGGGGCGTCATAGTAGGGCTTACCCATAAACCCTCTGGGAAACCAGGGGCGTCATAGTAGGGCCTACCCATAAACCTGCGAAAAGAAAATGAAGTAAAACAATTTGGAGCTAAAAACAAGCTGCTAAAGCTATTTTCAATTTCTATTTTCAGCATAAACCGGATACAGTACTGGATACAGTTCTGGAGTAGGCGGGCTCTAGACTGGATCACAATGTAATGATAACACTGCAGCTTAAACCGGATATAGTACCAGATACAGTTTCAGAGTAGGCCGGCTCTAGACCGGATCACAAACTCAAAAGTAAATAGACACCAGAGCCCTCATTTATCAAAGATGTGTATGAAGAAATCTGTCTGTAACCCATGTGTACGCAGTTTTTGGACAAAACGTGGGATTCATCAATTTGTTCTTGGCTTGAAAATGTGCGTACTTTAGGAGAAAATGTGTGTACTTTAGGAGAAAATGTACGCACAGGGTCTGACCATGCGTATGCACAGAAAGCGGTAGAGTGAACAGGAAAATCACCAGAAAGAAAATGCAAACGTGACCAGTTAATGCTTTTGACCAACTTAAACAAAGACAATTTCCCCCGGAAACTAATGTGATTTTTAACGATACAATCGATGTAGTCCTACGCCTAAAGTAGGCCTTTACAATAATCGTATCAAGATTCCATATAATATAATTCAACTATGCTGCATATTACTAACTGAAGTCATGTCATGAAATAATATACAAGTAGGGAAGCTGTAGGAGTGCGTACGTGTGTCAAATGGTTGACCTATTGTGACCTGTTATTAGAGGATGGTGTGGTGGGGGCTGGTCTAGTGTTGTTAGGGATGTGGTGGGGGCTGGTCTAGTGTTATTATTAAAGGATGTGGACTTGGTCAGCCTCAGCATCACCAGTTCAGCATTCACACTCTTCTATAGCACTTGATTTTAGATCAAAATACTTTAAACCTCTGATAGGCTACTGTGTGGGGGAGAGGGACACTCGCTCCCATGTGCCACATTATTTAGCTTTAGGAAGAGAGCACGGCAGAAACCAAGAAGTGTCCTCTACTTCGATTACACTTCTGTCACAAGAACTCATATTTCACTATGTGATACATTTATTTTCTTTATTTATTGAATGTACTGTGTGCATAAAGTGATGACAAGGACTGCAGCCAGGCATTAAACAGCTTAGCTCGGGCTGGAATACTCATGCTATATCTCCTAACTCTCTCTGAGACGAGCCAGTAGCCAAAAACCTGAGGGTGGAGAGGATTGGACATTTCCAATAAGTTGGTGCATTGTATGAAAACATGCTCACTTGTTCTTATGCAGCCATCAGCCCCCACCACTTCCTCTAACAATGCTAGATCAGCCCCCACTACTTCCTCTAACACTAGACCAGCCCCCACCACATCCTGTTATTAGCTCAGCCATTTGACGCATGCACCTCCTACAGCTGCCATCATTTTATAGTTTCATTACATGACTTCAGTTAGGAAATTTGATATCAAGTTTCAATTAATTTGATATCAGGTTTTCTGAATTGTATATTAAACTTGAGAAAACTAATATCAAGACCTGTGTTGATATCAAAATTTAAAAACTTGATATCAGATTTCCCAAACTTGATATCGACTTTTGTTAAACTTTATATCAAATTTCCCAAACTTGATATCAGATTTCCCAAACTTGATATCAAGTTTACCAAATTTTATATCAAGTTTCAAAAACACTGACAATCTGCTTTACTATGTTCCCGAAAACTGATATTAAATTTACTAAAAATGTATATAAAAATGTGGAATCTTGATATCAAATTTTAAAATGGCTTGCCATACCGGTGAGGCCGTCCGCCAAGTGGTTGCCAGTTCTTTGCACAACCTGCATATTTCGTGGTCGAGTGGAGTGAGACTGAGACAGACTCAGTCATGTCAAGTGATTAATCTTTTGTGGTAGAATAATTAATTAATTTAGCAACATGTAGCTATACATTAGCTATAGATTTGGCTTTGTGCAGAGTCTGTCTAGCGAGGCAATATCCTCTGTGTTTCTGTATGAAGTGTCCTGTAAAGAAGTCCGTCTAGCGAGACAGTATCCTCTATGTTTCTGTATTAAGTGACCTGTAAAGGAGTCTGTCTAGCGAGGCAGTATCCTCTGTGTTTCTGTATGAAGTGACCTGTAAAGGAGTCTGTCTAGCGAGACAGTATCCTCTATGTTTCTGTATTAAGTGACCTGTAAAGGAGTCTGTCTAGCGAGGCAGTATCCTCTGTGTTTCTGTATGAAGTGACCTGTAAAAGAGTCTGGATTGAGACAGACTTCCAAGGCAGCAATCCGTCACAATGTCACCAAAATACTGTCAGTTGACGTCCCTCGGGTACAACCGTTATAGGGATGTTAATGATAAATTCTTATCGATTAATTTGTCGTTAAGAATTTAACCGATTTAAAAATGTATTAACTGACAATGTATGTTTTGTGTACCATTTCTCCGGAACTCACATATATTAACTTCTATACCACAAGAGGGTCACCTTCACCTTTGCTGTTCAGAAAAACTACTGATTCTACAAAGGAAGAAGATGAAGAGGGCAGAACTAGTCCAGCATTACCCTGTAAGTGGGGACAATGCTAAACTAGTCCAGCATTACTCTGTAAAAGAGGACCATGCTAAACTAGTCCAGCGTTACTCTGTAAAAGAGGATCATGCTAAACTAGTCCAGCGTTACTCTGTAAAAGAGGACCATGCTAAACTAGTCCAGCGTTACTCTGTAAAAGAGGACCATGCTAAACTAGTCCAGCGTTACTCTGTAAAAGAGGACCATGCTAAACTAGTCCAGCGTTACTCTGTAAAAGAGGACCATGCTAAACTAGTCCAGCGTTACTCTGTAAAAGAGGACCATGCTAAACTAGTCCAGCGTTACTCTGTAAAAGAGGACCATGCTAAACTAGTCCAGCGTTACTCTGTAAAAGAGGACCATGCTAAACTAGTCCAGCGTTACTCTGTAAAAGAGGACCATGCTAAACTAGTCCAGCGTTACTCTGTAAAAGAGGACCATGCTAAACTAGTCCAGCGTTACTCTGTAAAAGAGGACCATGCTAAACTAGTCCAACGTTACTCTGTAAAAGAGGACCATGCTAAACTAGTCCAGCGTTACTCTGTAAAAGAAAACCATGCTAAATGTAAAATCTAAATGTAATTGCAACACCGTCTTAAAATACAGCTCCAGTACAACGTCAAATGTTGTACCACCGGAAAAGTCAGCACCCGACGGTTGCAGTGCAAGTCGAAAGTGGATCACCGTCCTCGCAACAAACTATCATGTTCATTAATGAATAAATGTTTCACCCATTTTGTATCTTATTAATGATTAATCGATTATCGATTGTTAATGTGTTAAATTATCAGTTAAGGAAAATGTACGACATTTACACCTTGTGTCGGTCATTGCAAAAGTTGGGACAAATTTCTTTAAAAATAATGATAAATCTAAATAGAATGGATATTCAGTGACTAAACTGTCGATTTCTCGGTAGAAAAAAAAATATATAACTTTATATTTGTATATGAACTCGGGGGCTGTTGCTTGCCATTGTTTTTCTTCTTGTCGGAGTGGTGGAGCGGGCACATGGGATTGTGGGATATCTGGACCAATGATGGATGAGTCTACGCTGCCCTCATATGGAAGCAAATTAGTGCCAAAAAAGGGTTACATGCCGCTATTCCGACATGCCGCTACTTAGACATTGACGTCTAGTGGTCGGAGTGGCGGCATTAATATTATTTTCCAAGCGTCCCACTACTGCGACAATTTTTTTTCCCCATTGTCTGAGTAGCGGCACTTTACTTTTTTTCAAACGTCCTGCCATTCCGACATGAGGCCATTAATATTTGTCATTATCATTGTACTTTAAATTAATTAATTAATGTGATTATACCCATATGTTCTGGACTTAGCATACACGCAGCTTATGCATGGGTGTGACAAATACATGGGAAAACAATTTCTAAAAAGAGCCAATCATCCAACTTCGAGGCTGCCCCTAGTTGGTAATATATAGGACTAGCCTATCCATATCAAATCCAAAAGCAACAATCTTCATAACAAAATCAGAGTATCCTTTTCAAAAAATATTATTTCGCCGTTCTTAAATTAGGCTTCCACAGCGCAAAAAAGGTAGGCCTACACCTTGAAACTTTGTTCAATCAACTTAAAGTCCGATTAAACTTCATTCAAAGGCAGTCCATAATTCTAATTAAATTGATTTCTAACGAACAAGTCCAAATTTCAGGTCCTAGAGCTTTATTCGTGCTTCTTCTTATATATTTTTAAGTAGACTGCTGGCCTGCACGCACAGAGTTTGTTTGATGCATGGAGTTTCAACCTTTTCCCCCTGAGAGCTGAATAAAAATGAGGAGAGCTCCCTGTCTTTTACATAATGTGTAGGCCTAACATTTATTCACATGGCCGGTTCAAAATCACCTAGTTTTTGACTGAAATGTGTGCCGATATCAATTATTGTGAAAAACATTGTTTGGAGTAGAGGTCTGCACTCGCGATGCAAATGGAAGCTCATTGCGGGTGCGGGCGGGATGATAGAGGTAGGCCTACATTTATTCTATATTAATAACTATTATTATTATTCTATTGCACTTTCTATGAAAAGTAGGCCTAATTGTCGTAATAGCGGTACCAAAAAAGATCGGATGCGGGCGGGATGATAGAGGTAGGCCTACATTTATTCTATATTAATAACTATTAATATTATTCTATTGCACTTTCTATGAAAAGTAGGCCTAATTGTCATATTAATAACTATTATTATTATTCTATTGCACTTTCTATGAAAAGTAGGCCTAATTGTCGTAATAGCGGTACCAAATTGTAGTAGGCCTAATTGTCGTAATAGCGGTACCAAATTGTCGTAATAGCGGTACCAAAAAAGATCGGATTAGGGGCATGTCTAAATAGAGGCATGTCGTAATGACGGGATGTCGTAATGGAGGGTTGTCGTAATAACGGGCTGTCGTAATAAAGGGCGGACCCCCCAAAAAAGATCTGAATTTAAACAAATGTTAAATTCAATACATTTGAATTTGTGTGTATCTTTGAATGTCATAGTTTTATATATGTCATAGTAAAATACTAATGTTAAAAATCTAAGTAGTAAAATTCAAGTTGTAAAATTCAAATTGTACAAATTCAGATTAAAAAAATGTCAGATGAGCAACAGAACACCTATATAATGCATCCTGTGTCTACCCAATCTCAAAGCTTGTACCTGAGAACCCGAAGGCATCTGCAGGCAATCTCATATGCGACAATGAACTCCAGAGGGAGAGGTCACGCAACGGTAAGTCCCTCCAAATGTTATTAGCTACATTATCTATCCACGTGTAATACTATTGCTTAGTAGACGCAGGATGCATTATAGGTGTTCTGTTGCTCAGCCTGAGTAACCCGGATTTCAATTTTTAATCTGAATTCTTACAATTTGAATTTTACAACTTGAATTTTTAACATTCATATTTTGGGAAGCTACATTGTTAGATGTGAACTTTAAATGTTTGAATTCACATGTTCATGTTTGAACTAATTCAAAACTATGTGCTTCCATACCTTCAAAACCTGCCTAGTCGGAGGCTCCTCAGCAGGTAGTGTTCCTACTCTGGTTCCTTCTCTCCTTGAGACATGACTTGCCGTCTCCCTGCCTCCTTTTTCCTACTCTGGTTCCTTTTCTCCTTGAGACATGACTTGCCGTCTCCCTGCCTCCTTTTTCCTACTCTGGTTCCTTTTCTCCTTGAGACATGACTTGCTGCCTCCCTGCCTCCTTTGTTTGGGACACAGCCACTATTGACTCACAAGTCTTGTTAAGAGCATCTTAGACAGAGATAAACAAAACATTCAATAGAGTGGTGCAGGAATGAGTCCTAAAACCCGGAAACACGTTAGCATTTTGGCGCTTCTGGTTCAACAGGTTTTTTGAAAACTTCATTGCATTTACGCTTCAAAAATCATAAAAATGTGTGCTCATTGGTGAAGATTATCTTGCTTAACAAAATGTGTGAGTATCATAGACCTTTGATAGCCACAGAGCTTATTTTCTGCAATAATCCAATGGAAAAACCCATTGGCTTTTCGTCGAGGGAACCCAGGGCGACGCTAACTTCCGGGTTGGCCTACAAAAATACGTCATCACTGCGCCACTCTATTTGGACAATTTTTAAATGATGAAATCACAATAATAATTGTTATTTTAGGAGAAGCGATATTTTTATCCCGCACCTTTCTAACAGCTCTGTGGATATATTATTGTTGTGTAATTATTAGTCCACATCAAAGTTTACATCAATAGGACCTTTAACTACCATTTGTGTCCTCGAGCTGTGTTTGTGTCTTCACGGCTGATCAATAAACAATAAGCTCAATAAGCTCATTTAAAAGGTGAGTGATGCAGCCTACCTGTTGATTCAGAAACAATAACAGCTGTCCTCCCAGCCCACATACGGCGCCACGCTGTTGGGTTATCCAGAGAGGAACCAGAACCAGAACCACAGTGTTAGGCGTCGCTGGTAACCTAGCAACAGGCCGTGTCGTCCTACTCTGGTTCCTTCTCTGGTCCCTACTCTGGTTCCTCCTACTCTGGTTCCTTCTCTCCTTGGTTTCTAAAGGTGAGGTGAGGTCCAGCCAGGTCCATGGTCCAGCCAGGTCCATGGGGTACCATCAGAGTGGTTCCGATGTAACAGAACCACATGTTCGTACATTTATAATAAAATGAACCCAGTCAGCAAGCACGTATGTCAGCGCGCATGCTCAGTTGGAAGAAACGCTGTGTGTGTGCGACGGACAGTAAAGACCGGTTGAGTCATCTGCTGCATTAGCTCCTCCGTCCTCCGTTCTCTGTCCTCTGTCCTCCGTCCTCTTTCCTCCGTCCTCATGTCTGTCCCGAGGTTACAGACGGAATGGGACGAAGTGGACTCTGAGTACCAACAGTTACAGGTGAGTTACATTTAAAGAAACGCTTCAAGTTTTCTCTTCATGACTTCCTTCACTGTCACGGTTAGATATCTGCAGCTAGTTTACTGGCCGGCGCATTATTTCCACGTATCCCTCCAAAAACCAAATGTGAGTGTTAGTGTGAGTGTGCAGGACTGACTAAAAGAGAGGTCGGTGCTTCTGAGGTGTTCCCATGCCTGGAGCATCCCTGTGTGCTAACGCTAGCTAGCTGCTAATGTAAGCTAGCTTCACCACAGCTAACATTTACTAACACCTACCAAACTGCTTATGATGGCTAACAGACTCATGCAAGTAAAACATTTGTTTTATATCAACGCATATCTGCCAGATCATCAAAATACAATCACCTTTGTTCATGTTATCACAATGAACACATTGAGTTTGCAGAATTCAATGTAATGATTGAATCATTGGTGTTGACTATGAATTGCCATGATGATAAAGTACATGAAGGCATAATGAATGTAGCCGTGGGCTGCATGGGCAGACTTTACACGTTAGGCAACTTGGCTGAAATGCGCCTTCAAAGATTTTAAGTTTGCAAACGTTGTAAGCTAGCTAGCCAGCCTGGTTAGGGTTACCGACCCTTAATTCATAAGCACCCTAACCCTTGAACCCCTGAAGGAAGACAGTCCTGTCTGCATTTTGATGACATGTCTGACATTGATATTGTTGCGTGATAAGGGCTCAACACAATTGTTGTGATATTATTGTTGTTTTCTCTTTTTTCCCCCACCCACATTTTCTAAATCCTTGCTGGCAGAAGTTTTAATAATGACTTCGTCATCAAAATCAAAATAATGCCAGCTCTTATCATTGTCTGTCAGTCTTTTTGTTACTTGTCAGAAATCAATCAATTCATAAATTATTAAGGAATAAAAGTAAACGATTATGTAAGATATAATTGTTAAAGACAATGTGAATATGATTTCCGCAATATGATATATTTCCAAGTGAAGGAGCGATGTCATTTTATCCTTTGGGATTTGATTGAATAGCTTGCCAGCCGTTTATGAGGAAGGGAACCATGATGTCATATCAGTTCAAAACTTAACCAAAGATGTACAGGACATTGGGATTATTCAAGTTTTCTAAATTACATTGTTAAATATCTGAATAATATGACTGGGAGTATGTGTACCAAGTTGCAAACAGTTTAATATTTAGTACTGGTATGTTTTAGTCGTGGTTAATTGTTTTCTTGATGGTTGAACATGTTTTCTGCCTTACAGGAAACTCACAAAGTATACAGACAAAAACTAGAAGAACTCACCAGCCTTCAATCCACATGCAGCAGCGGCATCAGTAAACAGAGGAAATCACTCAAAGACCTCAGGCACAGTCTCAATAAGTAAGTACAGTCTCAATAAGTAAGATAAAGGTAACTCCCAGGGAAGATAAAAGTTAGGGTTATTGCATCTTCCAGGGGAGATAAACGTTGGTGCCAGCTAGAAGAATCACAGTTCAACAGGTGTTGAGGGGTGTTATGAAGTACATTTTCCACCTGTTAACATGTTTATGAAGGATTTGTCATGAGTTTAATGTTTTGAAGTGAATTTTACTTTATGGTAATTACATTATTTCTTCACAGGTGTATACAAAAGTGCGACGAGAAAGAATTAGAAGTATTAAAAGACATTAAGGTTCAAATCAAAGAAAAGGAGAATGTGTTCTTTGACATGGAAGCATATTTGCCAAAGAAGAATGGGTAAGAACGCAACATTTCCTCTGCTTGGTAACGTATGGCTATTGCTAATGTTGCTCCTTTGTTTTTCAGCTTGTACTTAAATCTGGTTTTAGGAAATGTAAATGTGACCCTTCTCAGCAACCAGGCAAAGTATGTGAACCTTCTGGAGATGTGAATAGACAAGCTTTTTGGATTATGGGATATTAGCATATTGTTTGTCATATAACTGTGTATTTTCATTTGTTCCTAGATTTGCATACAAAGATGAGTATGAGAAGTTCAAACTTTGCATGACAATAATACTCATGTTCGGGGCCATAACCTGTCTCTTCTTGTTCAATTACCGGTAAGAAATATTGATTCCCGGCGCTCTAAAGTCTCTAACCCTAACCCTACTAACCCGAACCCTACTAAACCTAACCGTAACCTGAACCCTACTAACCCTGACCCTAAGTAACCATAATCCTACTAACCCTAAGTAATCATAATCCTACTAACCCTAAGTAACCCTAATCCTACGAACCCTAACCCTAAGTAACCCTAACCCTACTACCCCTAAGTAACCCTAACCCCAAGAAACCCTAACCCTAAGTAACCCTAATCCTACTTACCCTAACCCTACTACCCCTAAGTAACCCTAACCCTACTACCCCTAAGTAACCCTAACCCCCTGCTTTATCCTGGGTATGGTGTCTCATGAGCTTCTCTGTTCCAGAGTCACGGATGAGCTGTTCAACTTCTTGTTGGTGTGGTACTACTGCACGTTAACCATACGGGAAAGCATCCTCATGTGTAACGGCTCTAGGTGGGTTGTGTACCTGGAAGTCCTTATTTCATTTGGTTAAATGATTTCACTGGATTTTAACACACTTTCATTTTTTCTCTGTCGTTTATCATAATGTGAAAGACCTATACTGACTTGGTTTGAGTTGAAACCTTGAAAGACGAGTCCAGCATTACCCTGTTTTACTTATTGGCGGCATCCCCAATGAAATTACCAAGAGTGACCTGAATGCGTTTTTCTTGACTCTCAAGCAATCAGCAAGCGAACAAACTTTACTTCAAAATGTTTACATTATCCTCTTGCTTTTGTCAGCAGAATCCACTGTTACAGGTTTGCCTATGGTTCTTTTCCCCTTAATATGCCCGCGTTGTGCAGCCCTAACCCTAACACTAAGTCCTGCATAGGCTCCTAGCAGCCAAGTTGAACTTTTTAGGTAAGATTTAGGAGCTATTACTAGTATTGTTAAAGGTGCTGTAGGTAAGATTCAAGAGCTATTATTTGAGTGTGGTTTGTTAGAAATGACCTAGCAATCAGCTATTAGTGAGTGAAATGATGAGAATATCTTTCTAGTTGACTGCGCCTGCCTCTGTATGAGGCCATTTAATTTTAAGACCGCTCCCGGCTCATTTCTGACCAATCAGGGCATCTCTTCCATGATTGGTTTGGGGAATCCATCCTGCCGGTCAACCACAGGTGCGTCAAATGCAACCCTTCTCAATGGTGGAGAAACTTAGGGAGGAAGCAGAGAGGGAGGGGAAGGTTTTTTGATTGTTTCCAATCTTCAATCCCACCTTTAAATCTGCCTCAGCATTATTGAACAGTTTTAAGGGGAAATTGATCTTTATGAATCAATCCAAAGCATTGAGTCTGCTGGCCAAAGCAATAGAAGCTCAGTGGCTTGTTTATCAACTTAGTGATCATTGAGACTAGAGCAGGAGCAGCATGGCTGCTTCATTGGGGAGGTGAAAGCTTAGAAAAATATTGACTTATTCTGGCCTTATTGCTAATTAATCCAAAATTAATGTGTAGTTGTTACTCTGTAATCAAACTTTGTTTCATTTGTATTTCCACATCCTGTTGTAGAATCAAAGGCTGGTGGGTGTCTCACCACTACGTGTCTACCTTCCTGTCAGGTGTCATGCTCACATGGTCGGTTTGGAAAGAATACATTGTAGTATTTTTTGACAAATACAAGTATTGTTTTTTTGTGATTAATTGTTATGTTTTTGTATTTTAATAGGCCAGAGGGACTAATGTATCAGATGTTCAGGAGCCAATTCCTGGCGTTCTCCATATATCAGAGTAAGGATTAAAGTATTCCTTACTTTGATATAGAGTGTACATTGTCATGGATCATAGCTGCAAAAATGTTGTAATGTGATGCTGTAATCATACTGGTTCAAACTTGGCACAGGCTCTGAACTCTTGTATTTGATAACAATAGTTTGTATAGTCTGTAACTTTAGTTTGTGTTGTATGGAAGGAGTGTACCTTTGGAAACTTTACTATGGCAACACGTTTACTACAACAACTGGGTTACTAGTTTAAATAGAGGACCTAGAACTATTGCCTTTTTAAGCACGTTAACACGCCTCACTCTCAGCAGAGTGCTACATTTAAGTGAATATGTTTATTGCTGTCCACAGGCTTTGTTCAGTTTCTCCAGTACTACTACCAGAGTGGCTGTTTATATCGGTTAAGAGCCCTGGGGGAGAGGAGTCAGCTGGATCTAACAGTAGGTAAGAAAGATATATTTAGTTGGCCATTGGACCCTTCGACTCTCACTGCAAATAGGGGAAAGGTGAAGTGTTCAGCAAGTGGTTTAGCACCTTAATGTAGAACTGAATGGCTGTGTCCTAAATGTCTTGGGAGGCATCAAGTCAGTGCTGCCTGCTGAGGAGCCTCCGACTAGGCCGGTTTTGAAGGCAGCGTTGACGTGTCCGTCAAGGTATCTCACAATCCTGTGCGCCCACTCCACCGCTCCGACAAGAAAAAAACCAATGGCGAGCAACAGCCCTGAGTTCGTAAACAAATACATTATGGTTACTTTTTAACCTCCTCTGTCCTGACTTTACTTTGCAGTGACAGGCAGGAGGTAGTATAACCGTTCTAACTGACGGGCGTCAACTGTTGGTATTGACGTCATGACGTCGTGAAGCATTGCTGCCTTGGAAGTTCATCTAAATCCAGAGTCCTTTACAGGCAGGGCTCCATGCTAACATTTTACACTGGTGGCACTGCTGCCACTACATATTTCAGTTAGTGGCAGTAGTACATAATTTGGTTGCACAAAAACTGGGTGATTGCCGGAGGAGGCCGTCATAGTATGCTATGCCGCGCGAGAGACTTGCCGCCAGTGGGTAGTTCAAAGGAGGATAATAAATAATCAAACAAAATCGGCCAACTGTTTGACCAAACTATGACTTTAGGATTTTAATAATAATAATAATAATAATAATAATTTAAAAAAACACCAACGAAAGTCAAGTGGCACTAATGCCACTAAAGTCTTTTTTTAGTGGCACTGGCCAGATTTTTGGTGGCCAATGCCACCAAATTGGTGGCAGTCTGGAGCCCTGCTTACAGGTCACTTCATACAAAAACGCTGCCTCCAAAGGATACGCAGGCAGCTGCCCTTCGTTTGGGACACAGCCAATATCATCACAGTTTCAATGCATCCATACATGAATTGAAATGTTTGTTTGCCTGCATTGTGTCCTGTTGTCATGGTGTTGTACCCTAACCCACTCCTGCCCATTGTCATGGTGTTATACCCCAACCCACTCCTGTCCGGTTGTCATGGTGTTATACCCCAACCCACTCATGTCCTGTTGTCAAGGTGTTATACCCTAACCCACTCCTGTCCCGTTGTCATGGTGTTATACCCCAACCCACTCCTGTCCGGTTGTCATGGTGTTATACCCCAACCCACTCCTGTCCGGTTGTCATGGTGTTATACCCCAACCCACTCATGTCCCGTTGTCATGGTGTTATACCCTAACCCACTCCTGTCCCGTTGTCATGGTGTTATACCCTAACCCACTCCTGTACCGTTGTCATGGTAACCCATTTCTGTCTGCAGAGGGCTTCCAGTCTTGGATGTGGCGAGGACTCACCTTTGTCCTGCCTTTCCTTTTCTTTGGCCACGTAAGTTCTGCTGTATTAGCTGTTATCTGTGTTTGATCTTTGTTATCTGTGATCTTTCAGGCTTTTGTCAGTGAGTAAAACAAATAAAATGTGGTTTTACCTCAAATGACAGCCCAGACTATTACTTTCTTTCACCAGTGATTCATTTTAAATGAATAAAACAGATCAAATTGGGAGTTGTCAAAGATTATATATATATATATATATATATATATATATATATATATATATATATATATAGAAAGAATAAGGTGTACTCCTAATCATCCCCTGGTCTCTAATTGGTTAGTTTCATACCGCTCCGCTGAGCCAGTGTGTGGTGAGCGTTCTGGCGCATACTGGCTGCCGTGCATCACCCAAGTGGGTGCTACACACTGGTAGTGGATAAGGTGTCATATCCCCCCCACACACACACACACACACTATGTAAAGCGCTTTGGGTGTCTTGAAAAGCGCTATATAAATGCAATTAATTATTATTATTATTATTATTAATCCATATAATAGCATGTACTATGTTTAACAGCTTTACTGGCATGTACTGGCTTAGGGGTTGCCAGTTAGGGTTCTTTTCCCACCAATGCTAAAAATGTATAGACTAACGGTATTGGAAGACACTTGCATATATTATTATATATATATTAAATTACGTACTCTCTGTGTTTTGGCAGTTTTGGCAGCTCTACAACTCCATCACTCTGTTTCGCTTGGCAGGACATGAAGACTGTAAGGAGTGGCAGGTAAGAATTGGACGTCGTTGGGGTTAAAGAGTATAGTAGAGTACTTGAAGGTGTGATATTATCAATATCAATATAATCTAAATTAAATGTTATGGATGTTTTTAAACAGAGTATACTAAATTGGAATGTATCACTGTTTGTGTAGTGCCAGCTTTGTGGTACATAATATGTAGTCCATTATACTGTACTGTCCATTCTACAGTACTGTCCATTATACTGTACTGTCCATTCTACAGTATTGTCCATTATACTGTACTGTCCATTCTACAGTATTGTCCATTATACTGTACTGTCCATTATACTGTACTGTCCATTCTACAGTATTGTCCATTATACTGTACTGTCCATTATACTGTACTGTCCATTCTACAGTATTGTCCATTATACTGTACTGTCCATTCTACAGTACTGTCCATTCAACAGGGTTAGGGTGTTTTTCAAAGTCAAAATGTTTAATAATCTTATGTGCATGGTCCTCCTTGCACTCAGTTTACAGGGTCAGAATGTGACATTGAGGTGCTTGTGTATCTCCATCCTTTACAATTAGGATCCAGTGTTTTATAGGTGTATAAATATGTGGTTAGGGTTAGGGTTAACCTATAAACTCTACCCTTTATTCTGGTTTGAACCGGATGTTCATTCATGTGTCCTGAACATATGTCATCCATTTCATTTGTTAGGTCACCTGCTGACACAAACAATGGTGAACAATTATGCCTTTTTCTTCTTCTAGGTATTTATGTTGGCCCTAACATTCCTTGTGTTGTTTCTGGGGAATTTTCTTACCACCTTAAAAGTCGTTCACCAGAAAGTTCAGAAAAATCACGAAAAAGTGCAAAAGACAGACTAAGTGATTTCTGAAAAAGACAGATCCTAATTTTCCACATGGCCAGTAAACGTCAAAGTGAAGATATGAGACACAATCTGCAGAAAAGGAATTGGGAGCCAGCGTTTTCCTCAGGCATTGATGAACGAACATCGAGCCAAAGTGTTTGGTGGATTTTTGCTTTCTAATCACTTAAGAAAGTATTTGCTGCACATGACTTAACTGGTGTACACCTTATAGATTGACCACTGAAAATCCTTTTATGTTCTTGGTTGATCCTAGATTAGAATTTCTTTGAATAATCTTTATTTCTGTATGGGTTAAGTGGGGTTTTTGTATGGTGTATAATGTGAACCTATAGGGGTTTCTCAAATGATATGCAATTTAAGAGGCTGGGTAGCATTTCTAAATCATAACCAACCATTATAATTAGCCTTATAAAGACCTACGTCTGTCCGGTGGAGTCTGCTTACACCACCATGACGAGGTCCAACTAAATAGTGCACTGCAGATAGTGCAAATCCTTTCTCCCCATCGAAGTACAAATGAGTTTTTTGTACATCAAATAAATTGGACATCAAGTCCTCGAGAAATTGGATTAGATCGCAGCACCAGATCAGGTATCTTAGTACACTGAGACACCTTCAGGTATCTTAGTACACTGAGACACCTTCAGATATCTTGGTACACTGAGACACCTTCAGATATCTTGGTACACTGAGACACCTTCAGATATCTTGGTACACTGAGACACCTTCAGATATCTTGGTACACTGAGACACCTTTAGAGATCAAGGTTTATAGATCTAATACATTCCTTGCAGATATTGCCATACACGCGTCAACTTCGTTTGGGTCAAATAATTGTAAATGTTAACAAGTACTTATATTATAATGCTCTAAAGATTTGTTTTACTAAACCAGCTTCAGGTTCGTCAGACGGATGAACAATTGTTGAAATGCTGATTGTACGTTGAGTTTATCCATTTTTATTTTTGTTAATTAATCAATATTGTACTGAAATAGATGCAAGTGTGAACATCTTGCTTGCAGAACACTAAACAAAAAGCTGCTATTGGTACTTGTACTGTAAAATAGTCCAAATGTGCTGGATTATGTTTATTTAAATGTGGTTCTTACACCTCGTGGTTAGAGTTAGGCTAACCCTAGGTGTAGGGTTATGGGTAGGCTAGCCCTAACCATAACCTACCTAGCCTAACCCTAACCCTACATCTAGGGTTAGGGTTAGGGTTAGGGTTAGCCTAACCACAGCCCTAACCCTATACCTAGGCCTATCATCACTCATTTGGTTTATCCAGGTTCCACTTCCTGACTTATCACGTGGTCTGGGGTTATGGTTTAGTTTACATGCAACTGCCTTATAGTCCCTGTAGCTTTTTGATTCAATGTTTAGAATATCCAAAGATGTTGGTGTTAGTTTTCTTATTTCAGCTACTGTTTATGTCACTTTTTTTGTATAGTTTGGGATTGTTTTTTGTTAGATTTTTTTGGACCAAAAATGTACATTTGATGCACAGAAAAATGTATATTTCCTCATTGATTCACGTAGTGATGTTAATACTTTAACCCTGGTTCACTCACCTCACAACTGTCAAATGTGCCTGACCATAATCAGTAAGAGGCAGTTTTCTGTACATTGCGTTTTAAATGAATAAAAAACTTGCTCTAAAATTTGATGCCATTGGCCTCTTGCACATGTGATTTCGCTATACTGTTGATTTTATTTTGTACTAAATAAAGTGGTGTTTATTTGTACATATACATAAAAGTACTAGTTGTTTTCTATGAGTAAATACTTTAACCACTATATGATAAATTGGACGTTATTGCTTTATGTTCCATGTTATGCTTTTCAAACCCTCATTGGGTTATTATAAGGTCAGTCATGATTATGTTAAATGCGACTTCTGTTTTATTAAAACCATTTAGGGCTGAAAAAGGAGCCATTGGTCATGACGTTGAATTGTAAATGGTCTCCGTCGCTCTAGGATCAATACCGGGGTAGGACACTAGCTGGCGCTGTTGGCAAAGGTAAGGGACGTTAACAGAGCAGCCGTTCTACTGTACGGAAATGTCTAATCCCACTAACTCAAATAATATGTTAATATAGCATATTATTCTGTGCAGTACCATTTCAAGGAAGAGTCTCAATGCAAAATATTGTATACAAAACTACATAATAAAGAGCCATTTCATTTAAGCAATATGTTTAATATTCCTTAAAAAAATATTTAATTTATAAAATATATTATAGATGAGTCTTGTATCAAAATTAAGCACTTGCTGGATACATTCAGAATTACATATTTAGGGATACACCTATAGAGCCCCATGCATCCCAGATACATTCATTAAATTCATTACTTAACCTTATTGATGGATCACTACAATATAACGCCTTTGTTTTCTAATTGTACTTTGTTAGACACATGCCTAACATCACTCTATTTATCCTATCTGCCATGTCCAATATTATTGGATTTTTACGTATATCCAGCCCTGTTTTGTATGAGGTTGCAATAGGCCTGGTGCATCCTCTAAGAACATATTTGTAATTCTGATAAACATACATAGTCACAACTAATTTCTTAGTTGCTTAGTTTAGTTGCCCAGTGACCCTCATCGCATGACTTAAATAAGGTCTGTCTTTCTCAAGCTGCTGTGAAAGAGGTGATTACGACCTGTCGCAGGGTGCAGAGTTCAGAGGGCTCAACCCATAAAGTCTGACCTTCTTATACATCCATGGGCTGGGTTACGGTTAACCGTCCATGGTGTGACACAATTCACATTGCGACACATTTCATCTTCCTCTTCCGCCTCCTCGCTTTACGACAGGCCTCCAGTGCTTTTTTCGTCGTCTCCAGGAAAACCTGCTCAACGTTTTCCTGGTACTTGGCAGAACATTCGAGATACAGTTCGGCGTTCATCTGCTGCCGAACTTCCTCGCCCTGTCACATAGGAGATGAGGAAAATAGAAGAAGAAAATAAATACATTATGAACTGTAACCAGGGTAGGAAAGGCCTAGTTCATCTATTCCAATGATTAGGCCTTTTTCTAACCCTATGACATTACCACAATATTATATAAAATATTATATACAATAAATAGGCTATTTATATATACCATTTAATTATTCATTCAATGAGTAGTTAATTAATAATAATAATTATTATTATTATTGTATTATTATTATATAAACATATATTATGCTAAATGTATGACCACTAAAATATATATATTATATATAATTTTATGTATGATCGTTTCCATTGTTATTACTATCCTATACTTCTGGGACGTGCAAATAAAATTGGTTCAATATCCAATATATTCCTAACTTAAAAAATCTTAACTATAACTTTAACTTTACATTGTGGCACCAATAATACATCACAGTTGAGGTGTTTTTCTATCAAACTAAAAGGTTTGTTTTGTTTCAAACATGAGCGTGTCACCTGTGTGTAGGTAATGGGTGTCTGATCCACTGCTTTGAGCTTGCGTGTGCGCTCCTTGTCCTTCCTCAGGTCCGTCTTACAGCCGACCAGGATCACTGGAATGTCCTTACAGAAGTGCTTCACCTCTGGGTGCCACTTTGGGAACATTGTGTGGGGTAAGCAATTATGCACCTCTTATACATCTGACATTCTCCTCTACATGAGCACAATGCCAATTAGTGCAATATACTTTACTGTATTGTACTAACTGCAATATGTCCAGAATGCTGCAATGTATGAAAGTCAATGATTTAAGCTAAACCTATTTGAATGACTTCTGGTTCTTTCGTAACAAGCTATTAACAATAAAAATGTTTATAGCTTTGATAGGCTATCATTTTAAAATGGGATAATAAAACGATTCATAGATGATGTACTTTGAGATCAATGTTGTGTCGGTACCACAGAACACTTCATAACCTAAACTATACGTTGTTACCTTGATCAGGACATTTTCAAAGCTTGTGGGATTTGTGACATCATAGCAGACCATGATCAGGTGGGCTTCTTGGTAGGACAGGGGCCTCAAGCGATCATAGTCATCCTGTCCTTAAGAAACACAAATCAATCCAAATAAATAAATAAAAATGTGTGTTGAAACGGAGACATTTGGAGAAGCACTTGAGGTTTTTGTGTTACTTGTGTAGACGCTCGCCGGCTTTATGTTCACAACCACATCCTGACTGGCTTCCTATTACATTCTAGAAAAGGAGCTGCTGCAAATGTGCACAGATAAGCTGCAGAATTATGGTGTAGATGTTGAAGAAGGAAAGAAACGTATCTAAGACAGTCTCTGCTACAAACTTCAGCCTCTTCCCCTTGTGGTGGAGACGCTTAGTCATGTTTTAGTTTGTTTAAACTTACTAACAATCAAATATGTTTGAGGTCAAAATATGTTGTAGATATTAGTAATATGTTGAGTTGTTATAGATATGTTATATATGTTCTATAGATATGTTGACTTAGGGAGCCTTACCAGCAGTGTCATAAAGGTTCAGCTTTATGTTCTTTCCTCCATGAGTGATGGTAGTGACATACTTTTCAAACACCGAAGGGGCATACTTCTGTTAATCAATAGATGAAAGATATGCCTGTTATTCTACTGTTATTCTGCTGTTATGTCAAGTAAAAAGAGAACAGAATATTTGTTAATAATAAAAGAACACTAATTAAAACATGTTTGACTTGCCACAATTACAATACAAAATTCAATTCCTAAACATGGTGGGTGAACATAGCCAGGTCTTCAGGTGCATTTTACCTCTGGAAAGTCACCTTTGGCGTACACCATCAGAAGAGAGGTCTTCCCACAGCCCCCATCTCCAACAATGACAATCTTCAGCTCCTCGCCATTCTTCACAGTGCCATTGTTCACCGCACCACTTCTTTCCGTCATGTCTCCTCAATGCGATCTCATTAATGTCTGAATCACTGAATCCAGCACCCGGCCGGCGTCGTCATGGTGAAGAATGACGGTTCGTTCAAGACAGTCGATTTTCAGACGGCAGAGAAAGCTTGTTTTTTTTCTCTCCACGCATCTCAATGTGCTAACCACTTCCTCTTCCTGCAAGAGATGTTTCCAATTGCTCACACACATGCACACACACTAACGGTAACCCCTAACCCACACCCTAACCCACACACACCTCTTGTTCTCTTATCAGCCATTTATTAAATGTACTGTGAAGTTGGATGTGAGCAGCTGCGTAGATCTCAGCCGAGTGCAAGTCTTTTATTGACTCAAGGTGTGTGTGTGTGTGTGCGTGGGTTGGAGAGCGAGTAGTGACACATCCACATAAACACTATTATTACTAGCCACTACATTATCAATTCTCACTTGATTAAACGTGTCCTGGTTTTATACATAAACACACGACACAGAAAAATCCATTATGTATGTTGTCCTCATATAAATCTGCCACATAAATGTACAAAAATGTCACTATTGTCTTATTTACGGTGACAATTAGATACTAAAACCATCCTTGTTCCTTCCTTTTGAAGAGTGAATGTTAAACTAATAATTAATTCCCTTTTGAGGCATTTTCAGCTTATTCTGTGTTACCTGCAACATTGGTGACTTATATTCCTAGCAGGCTTTAACATCTATAACAAAGCATTTCACTTTGACAGCTGTAATGTAAAAAGGAAATGACATGTATGTTGATGTGCTTGACTCTTAAAACAGGAAAGACAGCATGTGGATGTGTTTAGCCTTTTTTATTACAATATTTTCAGAACAGTAAAATAGCTGTAAAACAAATGACTGAGAAATACAAAACTATTTATGTAACATTAACCCTACGCACTACATATCTGCAAATTGTAAATAGTCAAGGGTGTAAAAGTCTATTTTTTTCAAATACTTTACCAGGGTCCAGGAAGACATCCATACAACAAAAGGAGTCCTTGCTAAATAGACCAGAACTATACAATAGGATGAGAGGAGAACATGGTAGTCCAGCCGGTGGAAATCCTTAAATACTTCATGTAGCCTCTACTATGCAAAATAATAAAAGATGAGTGACTTGAAGGATATCCACTGTTCTTCACGGGTGTGGAGCAAGCACATGAAGGCTATACATGCATCGTGTGTTTGGGGAGCCAATCCAACGATGCACTGTCTTTTATTTCTCCTATTTAAACAAACTAGTACCTGCTGTTGGTCGAGAGGAGAGCAGGGACAACGTTGTACTGCAGTATGGGGACGCCGCTCACATCCCAGTCTGAATTACCCCAGTATGAATCATCCCAGTCTGAATTATCCCAGTATGAATTACCCTAGTCTGAATTACCCCAGTATGAATCATCCCAGTCTGAGTTATCCTAGTCTGGATTACTCCAGTCTGAATTAACCCAGTATGAATTACTCCTGTCTGAATTACCCCAGTATGAATTACCGCAGTCTGAATTACTCCAGTGTGAATTACCCCAGTCTGAATAATCCCAGTATGAATTACTCCAGTATGAATTACTCCAGTGTGAATTACCCCAGTCTGAATAACCCCAGTATGAATTACCCCAGTATGAATAACCCCAGTATGAAGTATCCCAGTATGAAGTATCCCAGTCTGATCAGCGTAATGCTGGCCCAGCCCACTAGGGAGTGTTTAGTGGAGGCCTAAAATAAACCCTGTAAACTAAAGGCTGAGTAAACCAGTAAACTAAAGGCTTAGTAAACCAGTAAACTACAGACTTGGTAAACTACAGGCTGAGTAATCCTTTAGTCGTGAGCTGGGGGACAGAGAGGCATTCAGCACGTTAACCCACAGCAGACCGGACATGTTGATCTGGACGCTGCTCAGCAGTAAGTACCTACAGGCCTCGGGAGGGAAGTCTAACTCATAAAGGCACTCCTAATCACCATGGTAAACACACAAAACAGGCCTCTTAATGGCACAGTGTGGTTTGGAAAAGAAAAAAAATAAAGTATTAAACAGCGTCGTGTGGATTTGTGGTCACGACTCAGTTTTAATCTTTTTTAATCTTACCGTAACGGTCACTTACAGCCACGTCTACAACAATTGGACTTTTCTAGCTTTGGAAAGAGACAAAAAAACAGGCTCAAGGGCTTTAGGGTCGGCGACGGGAAAACCAAGAGTGCAATGAAGCTCCGTCAAGACGTTCAGGCCTTACACCACCACCATCACCATCACCACAAGGAGAAGAAGGAGGAGGAGGACAACCACACTATCCCCAGCTGCTGTCTTCTTTCTCCCTTTTATGAACTGGATACAGTACTTCCTTCTGGTTGCGTCTCCGGTCGACACAACACACCACTAGCTAACACCACTAACTCACTCACTAACTGCCACCACGTCTACTACCGTGGGTGGTCCACGCCGCGCTGCACAGCACTGTGGACGCAGCAGCAGCAGGACTAGCCCGTTCCGAGGAGCGCTGCGGGCTTTTAAAGGTGTCCCGATGACCTTATATGGCAGTCGAGGTTGAAAGCTTGCAGCTCGAGCTGTCGTTGCCGTTGTTGTTGTTGCGACCGGCGGCGGTTGGAACCGGTTTGGACCAGTTCGCCCGCCGCTGCCGCGCCGACGAGACGTGCTGTTACACAACATGGTGCTAGACGACGAGTGCTGTTTTTTTTAATATATATATATATATATATATATATATATATATATATATATATATATATATATATATATATATATATATATATATATATATATATATATAAACAGCGCTCGTCGTCTAGCACCGTGTACACACACAAACATACACATACACACAACATGGCGCTACACAAATGAGCCCAATGACTGCGTCTCTTTTTATAGTTCACCCCAGCCGTGGGTGATGAAATGGGAGCTGTTTTTCTGTTAACGGGGGCAACGCGGCTGACGTGGAAACATCGAGCCTCACCCAGTTTTTATGGCGCAGGGACATTTTTCCAGCAGTGGTTTCCCCCCTTTGTGTGAAGGGGAGCCATTTTGGAGAAAAAAACGCAGAGAGAGCACACATACTAATGTGAGCTAATGCAGTGTAGACTAATGTAGAAGAAGGGCTTCTGTGGACACACAAAAAAAGGGGCAGCCATGCAAGTGAAATTAGACGAGATATTTCACATCCCCCTCCATAAAGGGTTTTTAGCTCGATTAAGAGTCTCTTCTGGATTACATGGTTTTGAATACCCAACTGTAAGTTCCTACAATACCAATAAAATAAGATTTCAATCATCTCACACACACACACACACACACACAGAAAGATGTCTTTTTTTGTGTTTGGTTTATTCACTCCCGTCCACCTCCATGTCACTTAATACTTAAATAAATCATACAATGTTACAGGTGAATATATATATATATACATACAGACAGAATCAGCACGAAAATCCGTTACCTTATAAACCCCCCATTGTGTTGATTTGCTATGGGGGTAAATGGACGAGGTTAGCAGTACTGCCATCCTGTCTTCCAGAGAGGGACAACAGAAAGCATTAGCCCACAACAGGAGGCGTTCAGCATATCGTTGGTTCAATAGCCGCCTGGTGAAATAAACGTCTAAAAAACCAGCTAAGATGTTCTTCTTGCTAATGGATGTGTTCCCCTTTGCAGGAGATGAATCCCCACCCTCTCTTAGTGCCATTTTTACAGGATCCGAAGACGGAATTGAAAGCATTTCTTCTGACCCCGTACTTAGGCCTGTTCACTGCTTTTCCCCAAAATGAAAAGGTAAATATTTGATCTGGTTTGTTTTTTTCCCTCCCCTCCTCCATGGGTTTTTTTTCTCTCTTTTTTTTGTTGTTGTACTCTTGTGCTATCTGAGTCGTAATGTACGCACACACGACTGACTGCTGGGTGTTTTTTTTGGTGCTGTCCAGAGAAATGTAAACGTGCCCTTGAGGGAAGGTCAGTGCAGCCATTTGGTCTCTCTAACGCCAAACGCACAGCCTGCCGAAAAAGTCACCACAGCACGCTGATGGTGGTTAAAATACACCTAACCCTATTTGAATTCACAGTTTGAATGACCAAATATATATATATATATATAGTTAAAAAGGGTTATGACGCAATATTCAACAAAATAGAAAACAAACTATTCAGCAAAAAGGTGATGGTACAGCCTGTGGCCAGTAAGTGAGATTTAGGGAGCATTTGCAAATAAACCAACGGATTTTCGAATAGCATTATGCCATCGTTTCTTCATGATAGCTCATTAAAAACGGACTATTTAAAATGTGCTTTTAATAACAGCAACTGAACTGCATGCCCCACAATAATGCATAGCTGAACTATAAAAACTGATACATTTTTTTTTTTATAAAAGAATTGAACTTACTCATTTATAATCATATCCTATAAGGCCATAAAATATACCATCACGCATTATTTTAGGGTTATACTCTATCCAACTCCACCAAATCTTTAAGCTGTTTATTTACATTGTTTTTTTCTCTCTTTTTTACTTTAGAAACATAAATACTATATTTATGGGTGTGCCATGGCCTAGTTAAAACAAAGATGGATTCCAGAGCAGAGGAAAAAAGGTTCAAAATGTCAAAGGGGTTACATCCAGCATTATATCTTCCTTCTTCTCAATCCTTTAAAGGAGGAATCATAGTTTTTTATCATAGTCCATTAGAGATGAGGAAGTCAAGTATAAGATCCCCTTTTTGGAACAAAGGAAACCCCATATAGGCCATTTGAATCCTGTTTCAGGTAAAATGGCTGCCGGAGAGCTCAGCCCCCTCTGCCTCCGCTCTCTGGTGAAGGAGGCTCCCCGCGCCGAGCCTCTAATAGCGGAACGGCGAGCCGGAGCCGCGCTGTGATTGGCTGGCGGGGCCGCCGCCGCCGGCCAGCCAATGCGCTGCGGAATAGGGAGCTATGACAACCAGCCCGTTCTGGGGACGTCCTTAAAGCGGCTCACCTGACACTTCCACATTGTTGAAAACGTAAAATGGCCTCAAATGGCTTTAATGTTGTTGTGTCGACTGATTTCCCTTAAAAAAAATAAATAAATACACAACACTATTTTGAGGTAAAATCGTATTTACACATAAAAACTTACAAGCGTTTACAAAAAAAACCCACATAATTAGGCACGATTCCCAAGGCTCGTCCGTCACTGCCATGCTCCTCGAGTCAACACAGCCCCACACACACGGCTGGTTATTATGTCTAATAAAACACAACGGCTTGTAAATGGGGGAAAGAGCGCAGGGTTTAACCCGTGGTGTACGGCAGAATACTTGTATTAGCCTACCCTTAAAAGCAGGTTTACACAAATACCCCCCCCCCCTGTATCTAGCTTGTTTGCCATTTGAGTGAATGCAATCGGCAGATTCAACACTAACACTATTTGAGATTTTTTTTCTTTTGGGGGGGCCAAAAAAATATATTAAGTCGGCGTAAATGTTGCACACATATGCTAGTATGTCATTTTCTAAACACATTGTGACACACTAACCTGCTAAAATGCTACGGTAACCGTTAAGCGCGTACAGCGACAGCACTAAGTTATTTGACGAAAGTGCGGCTCATACCGGAGGAGGGCAAGCGGTGTATTGTGGGAGAGACTAGAGCACAATATGTGTTGGCTCTCGTCTAAAAGGAGGCAGTATTCTTCAAGCTAAATCATGTAATGTAAGCGGCGAAAGGAAAGCGATATTGTTATTTTTTTTACCGATAGAAAGCAATTCTTCGGACGAATCATGTCCAAGCCCGGCGAACGAAACAGACTGAACGAAGATCATGGTAGAAAGCAGAGTTCAAGTAAGCTGGCTGTTTTTTTTTCTCCCTCTCTCTCTCTTTCTCCAGCCAGCCCCAATGTCTGTTTCGGTAACTGGGATACAGTTGATCCCTAATGTCGGGGTTGACCGCCTTGCCCTTATTCAACGTTTACGGCAAAGTCCGGCCGTTGGGGTTAGGTGGTGGTGGTGTTGGTGGGGGGTGGGGTGGGGGGGGGGTAAAACATTGAGCACATTTGTATTTGTGATCCTACGAGACGAGCCGGGATCCGATGTTGATGTTGCCCTCCTGTAATAAACCCGCTGCCTTGTTTCCCAGGTGTGGGGAACGGCATGGACCATCCCGGGGAGAAGCGGAGTCACCATTGCCGGAGTTACAAGTTGATTATTGACCCGGCGCTGAAGAAGGGACAACACAAGCTGTACCGCTACGATGGACAGACCTTCAGCGTGCCCGTCAGTACTGCTGCGGTCCGCATCCGCCTTCCGTCCCCCACACACACACACACCGACCGACCGACCGACGGTCGCAGAGCAACTCCTTCGTGCTAGCAGCAACAACTCACATCGTAGCGTGGAGCCAGGCGGCTGCATCTTCCTTATTGTTGGCTTTGCGTGCAACGGGCATGGTCGCGCTGCAGGGTTGCATCGTTTAACCCCCCCCCCACGACCCCATAGTCTAGCTCCGACCCCGTAGTCCAGCCCCTGAAGCCATAGTCTAGCCCCGAACCCATAGTCTAGCCCCGAACCCATAGTCTAGCCCTGAAGCCATAGTCTAGCGCCGAACCCATAGTCTAGCCCTGAAGCCATAGTCTAACCCTAACCCTAGCCATGTTGCAGGTTGCATAGTTTAGCCCTAACCATGTTGGAGGTTGCATAGTCTAACCCTAAAGCCATAGTCCAACCCTAAAGCCATAGTATAACCCTCATCCATAGTTGAGCCCTAACCATGTTGCAGGTTGCATAGTTGAGCCCTAACCATGTTGCAGGTTGCATAGTTTAGCCCTAACCATGTTGCAGGTTGCATAGTTTAGCCCTAACCATGTTGCAGGTTGCATAGTCTAACCCTAAAGCCATAGTATAACCCTCACCCATAGTTTAGCCCTAACCATGTTGCAGGTTGCATAGTTTAACCCTAACCATGTTGCAGGTTGCATAGTTTAGCCCTAACCATGTTGCAGGTTGCATAGTTTAGCCCTAAGCATGTTGCAGGTTGCATAGTTTAGCCCTAAGCATGTTGCAGGTTGCATAGTTTAGCCCTAACCATGTTGCAGGTTGCATAGTTTAGCCCTAAGCATGTTGCAGGTTGCATAGTTTAGCCCTAAGCATGTTGCAGGTTGCATAGTTTAGCCCTAACCATGTTGCAGGTTGCATAGTTTAGCCCTAACCATGTTGCAGGTTGCATAGTTGAGCCCTAAGCATGTTGCAGGTTGCATAGTTTAGCCCTAAGCATGTTGCAGGTTGCATAGTTTAGCCCTAACCATGTTGCAGGTTGCATAGTTTAGCCCTAAGCATGTTGCAGGTTGCATAGTTTAGCCCTAACCATGTTGCAGGTTGCATAGTTTAGCCCTAACCATGTTGCAGTTTGCATAGTCTAACCCTAAAGCCATAGTTTAGCCCATAGAAGTTGGGTAGAATAGTACCGAAAGTTAGTCACGAGCCAACCCCCACAATATTACTATTATATCTATAGTTAGAATATAAAGTAACCCCCACGATATTGCTATTATATCTATAGTTATAATATGAAGTAACCCCCACAACATGACCATTATATGCATAGTTATACTATGAACCCCCTGCAGAACTCCGGGATGCTGCCGCTGGACTCAGTCCGGGACCCGAGGATCGGCCGTCTGTGGACGAAGTATAAAGAAACGGACCTCCCTGTCCCGACGTTTAAGGTATACAGCTATATCTAAGGTGTCTATATTTATATTATGTTGTATTTAAAGGTATATCATATGTATGTGTATGTATGTATGTATGTATGTATGTATGTGTGTGTGTGTGTGTGTGTGTGTGTGTGTGTGTGTGTGTATGTGTGTAGATATATATATATATATATATATATATATATATATATATATATATATATATATATATATATATATATATATATATATATATATTTTTTTTTTTTTTTTTTGGCCTGGCCATTCGTATGGAGATTTTCCCAAAGTTTTTTTTTTTTGGGGGGGGGGGGGGGGCTGTCAAATGTGAAGTAGACAGACACACCCCCCTGCTGGTCCTGAGACCGGGTTAGGATTACCCTAACCCGGTTACCATAACCCTAACCCGGTTACCCTAACCATTAGGTACGATCCGGACCTTGATCTGCACCCCCCCATTGCGTCCGTCAGTAGCCTAGCGACCACACCGTGGTCTTACCGATACTACCGTGACCACCGATCGCTAATCGGATCGATCGGTTCCCCCCCCCAGATCGACGACTGCTACATCGGCCGCGTGCCGCCGAAGGAGGTGACGTTCGCGCGGCTGAACGACAACATCCGGGAGCCCTTCCTCAGCGACATGTGCAAGAAGCACGGCGACGTAGAGGAGGTGGAGATCCTGTACAACCCCAAGAACAAGAAGCACCTGGGCATCGCCAAGGTGGTCTTCGACAACGTGAAGGCGGCCCGGGAGGCCGTGCAGACCCTGCACAACACCTCCGTCATGGGCAACATCATCCACGTGGAGCTGGACCCCAAAGGTAAACAAGCGGTTGTTGAAGCAGCAGCAGCAGCAGCAGCAGCGTCATCTTCCACTTGTTTGACTCTCCTGCTTATTGGACGGATTGATGGTTTCCCCCTTTATTACAGCCATGTTAAGGTTACTTCAGGGTTTTGCACGCTTGACTAGAAAACGCATGCTGCTTTTAGTGGGCTCACTGTTGCTGTATGCAATGAGGTGTACTTGATTTTCCATGGCAATGCTCCCCCCCCCCCCCCCCCCCCCCCTTCAAACCATTGATGTGTTCTGACGTTTGTGTTTTTTAAAGAGCAACTGGGTTGATTCAATGCCTGCCTGATTCCAGTTCCACACTTGATTAAACCTGGACTTGAATCCATTTGTTGTTTACACTACTACTAAAACCAGTGTCATGAATGTAACATCCTGTAGTGGTTTCCCTTAAAGAGACAGGCTCTGTTTAGGATGCAGTGTGTGATTGCTTGTCTGTAGCATGTCTGTCTATCTTTTGAAGTAAGTTAGCAAGTTAGCAAAATATTGCATGCATGGCGAGTACAGTGACAGCGTTTGTTCCAGCGTTAATTCCAACGTTTGTATTTTTAGCCACTGTGCCAGAATGTTTTCCAAGTTTACAGTTTAACTACATTGTCATTTGTCTTGCCGGCTTTTAACTAGAAAGCTAGTATTAAAGTTGTTACTTCTTTACTTTTACCTTAAATGTAAAAGGTTAAACATAAGATCAATGTCAAGTTGGCCACATATTGACTACAATGTTTATACTATATTTAAATTTCTAATCAATCCTGAATTCTTCCGTTTAGGTGAGAATCGTCTTCGGTATTTCCAGCTCCTAATGAATGGCAGCTACACTCCCTGGACCTTACCGGTCGGTGGGGAAGAGGGCAGCGACGTCTCCCCTCACAGTCTCGCTGAAGCACTACTGGTAACGGCTTCTTTTTTAACATTGAATGCAAAAAAGTTTGATTAAATGACGGCAAAACCATTTTGACAGTTAAACATAGATACAGGGATGCATATATTATATAAAGAAATGATTACATTTGCTACCTTATTTAGGACATTGGGTTTTGATAATCTGTTGTACGGTTGAGCAAGCACCTGAGCTGTTACGGCTCAGTTTTCCCGTTTTGTATCTTAAGATCGCCGGAATATTTTTGCTAATGCTGATTGGTCAAATCACAGTACATAGTCTACATAGTCTTCCTGGTTTTCTTGGTATGTGATTGCATTGATCTGTTGGTTAAGCCTCGAGCCAGACCGATAGACTGTCCTCTATAACGTCCCGCCTCCCCAGAACTGTGAACCCAATCGCCGGCTGTCGGAGAGCGGTGCCTCAGCCACGGGAGGAAACACGGCGGCTTCTGCAGCGTCGGGCAACAGCAGCGGCACGCCGCTGTCCGTGGACACGGCGTACTCTAGCCTGAGACAGGAGACGCCCAGCCAGGGGACACCCCACACCCCGCGCCCGACGGGGACGCCCTTCTCGCAGGACTCCAACTACTCCAGCAGACAGGCCACCCCCGCGTACCAGCCAAGCCGCACAGAGAGCTCCAGCAGCTACAAGTCCCGCCGCCACGAAAGCAAGTTCCAAGACGCCTACAACCGTAGGCCCGAGAGGCCGCAGTACCGCAGCAACACGTACCGGGGCACCACCCCTTCGTCCTCGGAACAGGCGTCATACAAACCGCACCAGGTGACGCCTCCCGAACCCCCGTCCACCGCCTCCCCCTTCACCTACACGCCCCCTCTGCCCGCCGCGGCCAGCTTCAAGTCGTCCTTCCCCGCCTATCAGGCCCCGATGCCGCCCGCCTTCCCCCCCGCCGAGTCATCGTTTCACCACCCAGGCCAGCGGGAAGGGGATTACCATCGCCCACCGCAGCCACCCCCGGAGGCCGCTGACAAGGACAGGCCGGAGACGCCCCCCGTTCCCGAGCCGCCGCCAGAGCCCGGTCCTCCACCCGGCACCCCTCCGCCTCGGACCCCCGAGCGTTGCCCGTCGCCCGTCACCCCCGCCCCGGACCCCGAGCGCAACAGCCTGGACTCTCGCATCGAGATGCTCCTCAAGGAGAAGCGCACCAAGCTGCCCTTCCTGGCGGAGCGTGACTCGGACACAGAGGTGCGGATGGAGGGAAGCCCCATCTCCTCGTCCTCCTCCCAGCTGTCCCCCATCCCCCCTTACACAGGCACGTACTCGGGCGTGTCTCGGCCCTCCAGCACGGGCCTGGAGGACGTCAGTCCCACCCCGCTGCCGGAGTCGGACGACGAGGAGCCCGTCCCCGGCTCCCTGCTCAAGAGCGCGGGCTCTCCGGTACCCGAGAAGACCAACGACCTCAAAGGCGGTCCCTTTGGACCCACTCCCCCCATGGAGAACACGGACCTGGTAAGACCCCCCCCCCCCACGGAGAACACAGACCTGGTAAGACAGTATTCAGTGTGTTACGTTGCCATTCATTGAGCATGTCATGTTTTTACAAAATAAGTTATTTATTTAGGGTTTATTTATTAGGGTGCACGGTATTTTCGCCGCCGCCGCAATATACATTGGCCGATATCAGCCAAATTGATCAGCGTGAAAGTCACCCATTAGTAATTGTTAATTGCCAATATTGCAGATATTATAAAACAAGAATATCGCCTAACAAATGTCATCGTTGCATCCCTAATATCAATGGCAATATTGTGGTTAGGGTTGCATTTATGCCATCACCCTACTGTTAGCGAACGTAGCCAACATCATTTGGCCTAAAGAGATGTACTGTTGTTTACCTATCACAGATGGTTCTAAGGGCACACAGGAAGTACAATCTTACTAGAAATCAACAAGAGTTTTTTAACTGTTGCTGAGCTGCCAAAAAGAGAAGCTCCTTCAAAATCAAGGTTTTGAGGTTTTTTCCACCATCATCAGATACTGCAACTTGGTACTAGGGACCTGTGCATGACAAATGCATCACATGGTTTGGTTGCTGTTGATACAAGTTTAAGAAAAACTTTCTTTAAATATGTATTTATCATCATATCACATCAACTTGTCACATTATTCAGATTTCAACCAACACTGGTCCACCAAGATCAAAAGCAGTTGTCCTACAACGTGACATAATTGTATATCCTGCACCTGTATACCCTTTTAGTGAAGAAACAGGAGCCGTTCTGTTTGTGGAATAGGGCGCTTTCATTTCCTCTTTCAAAAGCAGGCCTACATGGCGCTAAACACATTCTGGCCGTTGGCCTGAAGCTGCTACACACTTCCTGGTTTGACGGAGCCTGACAGTCAGGCCTGACCACAATGGCTTTGCGTCTCAAATTTCCTTTATTTTATTACAAAGCAAACCTTCCATTCATCCTTTGGGTAGAGGTCACTCCCATGCATACCTTTTAAGCCTGCTAACGTTTGAATTTCTCTACCAGTGTGGTAAATGTAAGGATTGTGTTGGAGAGAAAGACCTAACCTTAACCCTTCAGTCATGTCCTGTGTCAGCCCCTTCCCATCCACACATTTATAATTCATAAATTATCTAATAATTATTTAATGAGAGATGATAATGTTGAAGGTTATTGTTGTACCAGGTTTTCTCGCTATAGTTAATCTTAAAGTGGCTGTAGAAAATAAGTGTGTATAGGCTTAATATAATAAATTACTAATCCCATGCTTGGTATATTCAACGGTCACTTCAATTTAATTTTAGGAGTGAATAGATGAAGAAGGAAATTATTAATTCAATTAAATGATCAATATGAAGGTATTCTGGCAAATATATTGTGATGTTTTTTTGTACTTTTTAATAGTCAGTATTTATGGGCTTCTGGACAGTTTTGTATGGAAGTGCTATCACTCAACATGAGTTAATTAGTAATTAAGATGCTTTTAAATGACAAGATACTATAAACTGTTTAACCACCGACAAAACAAGGTAACCGTCACCCACATGATTACTCCCTATAATAATACTATGTCACTATGTTGGGGGTGGGGGAAAGAGAGATCCCGTTTAGCTTTTCAGGTAGTTTGTCCATCCAGGTCAAAGGGCTTCCCCCCGGTCTTCTCTCTAATCATTAATATAATCATCCTCAGGGTAATCATTCATCTGGAGAGGACATGGAGATATCTGAGGATGAGATGCCTGGCAGCTCGCCGCTCAACAGCAGTGACTGTGTGAAGGGCATTGTGGTGAACTCCGCCGTGTCGCCCATGCATCAGACTATCTCCATGGCTCACGGCTTTCCCCAGCTAACCCACCAGTCTGCCTTCGCCATTCCACACACACACCTGGCGGTCCCGGGGGCCCACCCGCACCTAGCCGGCGTCCCGCACCACATGCTGCAGCACATGGGCCACTACACCCACAACATGATGCCCATGATGCAGATGGAGTTGATGAACTGCCTGCCGCAGTGGGGCAGCGTCCACATGTCCTTCCAGATGCAGACCCAGATGTTGAGCCGCCTGTCGCAGACGGGCGGCGGCCCGTACCCGTACCCACACTTCATGGGCGGTGGTGCCTCGGTTCCCTTCGGGGGGCCCTATGCCCCCGTCTCCATGGGGGCCACACCGGCAGGTAGCCCGGGGCAACCCTGGCCCCAGCCCAGCATTCCCAAGTTCAACCCGGCGGTGCCGCCCCCGGGCTATGAGGACCAGAAGGAGGACCCCCACAAGGCCACTGTGGATGGCGTGCTGCTGGTCATCGTGAAGGAGCTGAAGGCCATCATGAAGAGGGACCTCAACCGCAAGATGGTGGAGGTGGTCGCGTTCAGGGCCTTCGATGACTGGTGGGACAAGAAGGAGCGCTCGGCTAAGGTTGGTCTTCTTCATATTTCTGAATATGTCTTCAATTAGCACTGCTGGGCATCCGAACAGGATTCTGTAACAAACAAATTTTATACTCCCTCTCAATTTGTGCATTTTATTCGTTAAACAAATTTGCCGAGCTAAATAGAAATGACATTTGAGTAATTGTTAAAGTCCAAATGTGACTAAGGATATGAGTAGCATTGTTATGAAGTTGACACAGTTCATAATTCAAAGCTAATATGGTTTAGAATATGCTTTATAAAATTGCATCTTAGAATGATGTGGCTCTCCCCAGCTTCATTACTGAAGTAATGGTTCTCTTTTCTCCCAGGCATCTCTGACTCCAGTAAAGGCTGGTGAGGGCAAGGAGGAAGATAGGCCCAAACCAAAAGAGCCTATGGGCTCCAGTCTGCTGGAGAACTGGAACAAGGGGGAGGCCCTGAGCTACGAGGGCATGGGTATGGGGATCGGCCTGCGGGGGGCCATCCGTCTGCCCTCTTTCAAGGTGAGCCTCGCTTGCCATAAAACAAAGACCCCTCCCTGGGGGGAGAAGGTGTGTGTGGTCTATGTTGAGGTGAATGGTTGGTTTCTGATGGGTGTTGTGTTGTGTTGTGTTGGGTGTTAGGTGAAGAGGAAGCCTGACCCCATTGCTTCTGGGGACAACAAACGGCCCCGGCCGTCTACTCCTGTGGACGATGAGCTGGAGGATGAAGGTGAACCATTGTTTTTTTGTATTCATGCTACATGAATGTAATTGATACATATTGTTAGTGTTAATTACATTTTTATTCTGCCGCATTCTCTGGTTCGCAAGGTGTTTCCCGTAATGTCAACACTGATCCATAACGGCCCGTCCAGATCTGTGGATAGGGGACCAATTGGACAGAGTCTCTAGCGCCAATGGGTCAAAGTTGCTCATTTTTAAAAAACTATTTCTCAGGTCCTGTTTGACCCATTAGGCAATTGTCACGTGTCATTTGTAATCAGGCTACATATACCTCATTTTAATGAATAACTAAAACTGGATAGTTTCCCATGAAGTCCCAAACCCTAATGCTATTGGGCCAACAGCACCATCTTGTGGTGTCATCTCATTTTCAGCAGCAACACCAGTCTACGGTGGCCTAACCCGGTTTATGTTACTATGGGTTGAGTGTGTATTATTTTTTTGCCGATTACTGTGCTATCACATAAATAACTTTCTGTTGTTTCCTTCAGAGCGGGACAGAGATCCAGCTGAGCTCCCCTTAGAAGACTCCAAAATGGATGCCGATGGCATAGCGGCAAAGCGACGGCACTCTCGACCCCTTGAACTGGACAGCGAGGGAGAGGAGCAAGTTGAGACGTCAGAAAAGGAAGAGTCTCTATCGGACAGGGAAGAGGATGAAGCGAAGGCCACGGAAAGGTTATCATCGGACAAGGTAAGCCTGAACAATGTTCACAGCTTTGTAATTAAATGTAAGCAACCAATCATGGTTTGTCTCATCCATACTGTAACTGTGTGACTAAATGTGTGAACAGAGCCCATGATCCAAATTGAATTAAAAGATTTGCATTGATTCGAGGAGAAAATACACAGAAAATGTCACATCATTGTTTGTGCCAACATCCTAAAACAAGCAAACCATAACCTAACACTTGTTCTAGGAGAGCGCAGAGGAGGTGGAGGAGGATGAGGAAGCTGAGTCGTCCAGCGGCAGTGAAAGTGACTCCACTGATTCATCGGATGAGGGTAATGGTTGCTCCTCCCATTGGTTTAAGGGTGTTCATATGGAATCCATAATTTGATCACAATTGTTTTCTTTTAACAACCAACAGAAGTTGAAAGTTCAGCGTCGTCGAAGGTCAGCTACGACTCCTCGGCAGCGAGCGGAGACTCCTCTGACTATGAATCCAGCTCGGGGGAGGAAGAGGAGGAGGAGGAGGAGCAGGAGGAGGAGGAGGAGGAGAAGGAGGAGCTGGTGGCCGACGTTGAGGACGGAGACAAAGAGTCCCAGGTTCGGTCCTCTTCGTCTTCCTCATCCTCTTCCTCCTCGTCTTCCGACGACGAGGCGGTTGAGGTGGAGGCAAAGCGGCCATGCACCCCCACGGGACCCTGTCCAGAAGACGATTACGGCAACAACAGAGAGGACCCGGGGACCAAGTCTGAACCGAGACCTCCTAGCCCCAGAGAGGACCTGGGGACCAAGTCTGAACCGAGACCTCCTAGCCCCAGAGATGACCTGGAGACCAAGTCTGAACCTAGACCTCCTAGCCCCAGAGAGGATGGATTCCCCCCTGGACGTCCCAGCCTGGACCACCTCAAGCCACCAACATCCAAACAACTAACAGGTCTCTCTCTCTCTTGCTCTCGCTCTCTCTCGCTCGCTCGCTCTCTCTCGCTCACTCTAACATACACTGTCTTGTTCTTGAAATTGGCTCAATGACTTCCTGTTTGTGTTGCAGCCAAGGATCCCCACATGGAGGGTGAAGGCGTCGCTCCGATCCGCAAGTCCTCCGTTCCCCAGGAGTACGTTCTGCGACCTCCGACCCCGACGGGCTCCCTCAGCGAGAGCGACGACGACGTTCAAGGCAAGAGTAGAAAGCCCCTCCCCTCCCCCGCCCTACAGACAGTCTCCCTCGCAGCCAAACTCCACCCCGCTTTTCTCATGCAACTCCCCCTCCCTCCTCACCCGGCACTAGAGGGCCGCTCCCCCTCCCTGCCTCCGCCGGGCCCCGTGCCCGACCCCCCCCAGTGCCCCCGGCTGTCCACGGGGGACGAGGACATCCCCCGCACCCCTGGCCGGGAGCTGCTGGTCCGGGCGCGTGGCCTGCTGAAGTCCCAGAGCAGTGACGTGGCGCCGGTCACGCCCGGGAGTGACGCGCCGCTGACGGGAAGCAGCCTTCTGCTCAGCTCCCCTCAGGTCCACGGCAGCCCCTTCTCCTACCCTGCCCAGTCCCCTGTCCTTGGGTCCGGTGTCCCCCGCACGCCCGGCAGGGATCTCACCTTCACACCTGTCTTTCCAGAACCGGCCGGCCTGCCCCTTCACAGGAAACCCTCCTCGGAGGGCCCCGACGACCGGCCACTCTTCAAGGAGCCCGCCGTCAGCATGCCGGCCGTGCCGACGGCGACCCAGTCCACTTCGGCGGAGGACTCGGCCGACCTCTCGGAAGACCTCCCCTCCGCGGAGGTTCCCGTGACGCCAGACTCGGCCCCCGCCAAAAGGAAGCCAGGCCGGCCTAAAAGCAAGAAGTTCCCCCTGGACGAGTCGCCCGTGGAGCCTCTGGAGTCCTTGGCCCCCAAGGTCCCCGTGCCCATCCTGGATGTGATGTCCACCAAGTTCCCCGAGGCCTTGGACCGCCACGGTCTGGACTTCCGGGAAGTCAAAGTGGCCGCGGACCAGATGGCGGTGTCCTCGGAGGACGGCTTCCCACCCTACCGGCTGCCGGTCCAGCCGGTACGGAGAGTGCGGCGCCGCTGGGAGGAACTTCTGTTGGACAGCCTGTCGCCCGTGGCCACGCCCTCCCGGCCCAGTTTCGCCCTGCGCAGCGACTTCGAGGAGGTGACCATCCTGTACGACATCTGGAACGAGGGTATCGACGAGGAGGATATTCGCCTGCTGCAGGTCACCTACGACAAGATGCTGCAGCAGGACAACTGCAACGACTGGCTCAACGACACGCTGTGGGTCAACCATCCTCATATCCTTTACTGCTTCTAGTCCTCCGTAGAGTTACTTTTTAGTTGTGCGTAAGAAGTTGTCGCCCTCTTTTGGCAATAATTGGGAGGCATTTTCCTAGACTCTGTGATGAGAGCTCAAAGGGATGTCTTTAATAAGCTTGCTATGTCTGAAACACAAATGCTAGTGTTGGTATTACTTTTATAATGTGAAATGGAAAAGCAATCAAATTTTGAATGGTATAGTTAAGCCTAACACTTTGAAGAGGCCAGTCCTTAACTCCGCTGCACCTACCAACATCCCTGGGGTGAAGCGGAAGAGGCGGGACGACGGCATGCGTGACCACATGACTGGCTGCGCACGCAGCGAGGGCTACTACAAGATCGACAAGAAGGACAAGATCAAATACCTGCAGAGCACGCGGCTGCTGTCCGAGGAGCCACCCACCGACACCCAGGTGAAGCCCTAACTCTAACCCTAACCCCCAGGTGAAGCCCTAACTCTAACCCTAACCCCCAGGTGAAGCCCCAACCCTAACCCCCAGGTGAGGCCCTAACCCTAACCCCCAGGTGAGGCCCTAACCCTAACACCCAGGTGAGGCCCTAACCCCTAGGTAAAATCCTAACCCCCACCCCCAGGTGAAGCCCTAACCCCATGGTAAAACCCTAACCCCCACCCCCAGGTGAAGCCCTAACCCCATGGTAAAACCCTAACCCCCACCCGCAGGTGAAGCCCTAACCCCATGGTAAAACCCTAACCCCCACCCCCAGGTGAAGCCCTAACCCCATGGTAAAACCCTAACCCCCACCCCCAGGTGAAGCCCTAACCCTACCCCCCAGGTGAAGCCCTAACCCTAACCCCCAGGTGAAGCCCTAACCCTACCCCCCAGGTGAAGCCCTAACCCTACTCCCCAGGTGAAGCCCTAACCCTACCCCCCAGGTGAAGCCCTAACCCTAACCCCCAGGTGAAGCCCTAACCCTACCCCCCAGGTGAAGCCCTAACCCTACCCCCCAGGTGAAGCCCTAACCCTACCCCCCAGGTGAAGCCCTAACCCTACCCCCCAGGTGAAGCCCTAACCCTACTCCCCAGGTGAAGCCCTAACCCTACTCCCCAGGTGAAGCCCTAACCCTACCACCCAGGTGAAGCCCTAACCCTAACCCCCAGGTGAAGCCCTGACCCAAGTTAGCTCCCGCTGGCGACATTTGAATACCAATACTCACTTGAATAATGCTAAGGTTTGAAGACTTTTAAGGTTTAATGTCCCAACTAGTCCAAAAATGCATGATGTTAAAGTGAAGTGCTTTATTGTGCATATAACAACATTTTAGTATGAATAAACGTTCATAAATATTAGAAATGTTTGTTAAAAAACATGGTTTTCCTTCAAATAATCTTAATAGAACCCAAAGTATAACATGAACACACCGTCAGTGTGAAGAGAAGTGTTCACAAGTCCATATTTGCATTGCAAATATAACCAAGAAGCAATTAATAAAAAATGACAAGCTATGAATCATTAGAATTTTATGTCATAGTTAGTTATATATGTCACTGTATCCTAAAGTAAGTCCCCGGTACACATCGGTCCAATATGGCGTTTTAAAACTGTTGATAAGGGAGATTGTGCTGTTGTGTTTTCACACGCTTCCACATCATGGATGTATAATAGGAATGCTCCTCATCATGGATGTATAATGGGAACGTTCCACATTAGCCGGCTTTACCATCTTCTGTTGCTGCCACAGACATTGTAATCCCTGTCTTCACAGTATAAATGGTTGTAATCTTCGTGAACCTGTGGTTTGGTTTCGCTAATACTATTTACCAAACTTTGCATGTATATAAGCAGTGTCCTTACCCTGGCCGTAATCCTAACCTTGGTACAAGCAGTGTCCTTACCCTGGCCCTAATCCTAACCCTGGTACAAGTGGTGTCCTTACCCTCGCCCTATTAACCCTAACCATGGTACAGTCTCCTTACCCTCACCCTAACCCTGGTACAAGCAGTGTCCTTACCCTAACCCTGGTACATGCAGTGTCCTTACCCTAACCCTGGTACAGTCTCCTTACCCTCAACCTAACCCTGGTACATGCAGTGTCCTTACCCTAACCATGGTACAGTCTCCTTACCCTCAACCTAAACCTGGTACATGCGGTGTCCTTACCCTAGCCGTACTAACCCTAACGCTGGTACAAGCGGTCTCCTTAACCTACCCGTCTGTCTCCTCAGGGGATGAGTATTCCTGCACAAGTCCACGTCTCCACCAGATCCGGCTCGGAGAGGAGATCAGAACAGCGGCGGCTGCTCTCTTCGTTCGCCTGCGACAGTGATCTGCTCAAATTCAACCAGCTTAAGGTAAAACAAATGTGCTCAAATTCAACCAGCCTAAGGTAAAACAAATGTTGTGCTCAAATTCAACCAGCCTAAGGTGAAACAAATGTTGTGCTCAAATTCAACCAGCCTAAGGTGAAACAAATGGCATATACTATTAGTAATACTATGTCCTAAATTTCCTCTCTTGCCTCTAGTTCCGCAAGAAGAAGATTCGCTTCTGTAGGTCTGGTATCCATGACTGGGGTCTGTTTGCTCTGGAGCCCATCGCTGCTGATGAGATGGTGATAGAATATGTTGGCCAGAACATCAGACAGGTAAGAGGCGACCTATGGTTAGTTGCACAACCACTTATTACATGATATTATATTATATTTTATTATATATATATTATACAACCTCACCAGAACAAAGAATGCTGTGGACATTATCCTGACTTCATTTCCTACATTAATTTAAATGAATGTTTTTACCCTTAAAAATAAACCTGTGACCTGACATATTAAAGATGTGTGTGTGTGTGTGTGTGTGTGTCCGTCCGCCCAGGTGATCGCGGACATGCGTGAGAAGCGGTACGAGGACGAGGGGATCGGCAGCAGCTACATGTTCCGCGTGGACCACGACACCATCATAGACGCCACCAAGTGTGGCAACTTTGCGCGCTTCATCAACCACAGCTGCAACGTAAGACCCGCCGACACTTCATATAAGCTCAGCCTCACAGTGACCAGGCGCCGCATATCGTTGACTCCCTTTTGTCTTCCCGTAGCCCAACTGCTACGCCAAGGTGATTACGGTGGAGTCCCAGAAGAAGATCGTCATCTACTCCCGGCAGCCCATCAACGTCAACGAGGAGATCACCTACGACTACAAGTTCCCCATCGAGGATGAGAAGATTCCCTGTCTGTGCGGGGCGGAGAACTGCAGGGGGACGCTCAACTGATCTATTGTTGTCCATTTTAAGGACAAGGACATCTTGCATAAAAAAAAAAAACTAAAACCAGAGCACTGTCCCCTGACCGCACAGAGACTGAATGCCAAAAAAGGAAGGTTGTGTTGATACTGATCAGTTCCATAGATTTGATTCCCAATACGCACACACACACATTTTCTAAAGATTGTTTACGATTTCTGGTGCTCCAGTACAGGAAAGAAAATAGTTTTACTACTGCCAGTGACTGAGAATTGACCCAATATACAGCTTGCTGGCACATGGGTTAACCCTAACCCTAACCCTAAACCCTAAACCCTAACCCAACCCTCACCTACCCTAACCCTGGCACATAGGTTAACCATAACCCTCACCCTAACCCTAACCTCACCCTAACCGTGGCACATGGGTTAACCCTCACCCTAAGCCTAACCCTCACCCTGGCACATTGTTAATTAACTCCTTAACTTAAGTGTTAATCCACTAGTTTCCCTAACCGTAGGCCCTTTGTGTTTGTACTCTTCAATGTACTATTACTTTAACTCACATAAGCTTTACCACGTGGTACATGTCCCACAGCACATAGCCTTAGCATGTAGAGCTGCTTAGAAACACACCCCCACTCTCTTAGGAAGATCCCCTCTCCGTCGGAGGAGACGCCGTAAGCCCTAAGCCTGATCCGCTCTCTGTTGAAGGAGACACTGTAAGCCTGAAGCGTGAGCTACAGGGTCAACCCGTGGCGCGTGTAGGGGCTTGAAAGAAAAACAAAACATTGTAAACCTGGCCCTCCATGAAAAGAAACCTTGTTTCTGGCTCTACCTCGTCTTCTGCACCAGTTTTCTTAAACTACACCACAACAACATAAATGTTAGGAGGTTAAATTATCTCTCGCTGTCACCAGCCAGTAATGCTGCTTCCTTTTAAGTTTATGCAAAGGTAAGGATTCTAGGTGCTGATGGTATTAATCGATATCCAGTGTTTATGTTTATGATGATTTGTGTTTTCAAAGACATGATTGTTTTTGCGTTGAGTACATGATTGCGTGTTCACTTGTTGCCATGTTAGGGTTAGAGTTCGCTTTGAGAGAGAATCAGTAAGTATTTTCAGTTTGTATAAAAAAAAAGAGAAATGACCTGTAGGTTATAGTGCTTTCTCAGAGTCATAGCTGATTTAGGGTCTAGAGTCTATTTCAACACTTAACAGTGTGAGGAAATAATATATTGATTTGTCACTTTTGAAAAAGAAAGTGTGTGTGTGTGTGTGTGTGTGTGTGTGTGTGTGTGTGTGTGTGTGTGTGTGTGTGTGTGTGTGTGTGTGTGTGTGTGTGTGTGTGTGTGTGTGTGTGTGTGTGTGTGTGTGTGTGTGTGTGTGTGATAAGCCCATCTCAGCCATGTTAAGTTGCATGCACAAGTTAGTTGCCCATTTTCACCATTGTTAGTGGTGTTTGGCATGAAGAGGTATATATGTGTGTGTGTATATATGTGTATATATATATATTATATATATATACACATATATGTGTATATATCTATTTGGTTATTTCCTCTGTGTTCTGGATGATTGTCTCAAATTGTACCTGCTCCATCTTGTAGTGCTTCCTCCACCGCTAGACCCCTTCCTCCACCCCCCCCCCCCCCCCCCCCCCTGCTCTACTACCAGTGTTTGTTCAGCCTACGGGACAAGTGTTTTCTAGGGTCCTCTGTAACCTTACGTTGTTTCTTCAACAAAAACGTCAATAGGAAGCAAGGTCTTCTTAATCGACGTCAATGCACTAGAGGCTTGCACTTCAGCTTCCTGTTATTTCTAGCCAATCGGATTTTCCTTTTCGACCAAGTCAGTCATTGCCCTTCATCAGCTGGGAAGATTAGAAGTTGTTTTTGTGTTTGTTCCCCACACCGTTGATGTTAATATTGTACATGATCTCTTGTATAGATTTTGATTTTCTTTTTTTACTTCACAAATGTAATACTTTTAATGATGCATTTTTTGTTTAGTTTTTTTAGACAAAAGACTTGAGTATTTAAGAAGATATTTTCAGGGATCTGTAAAAGGAATCTGCCAAGTTTAACAAGGGTTTAAAGGTTGTTTATTTAAACGAGAAAAAAGGTCCATTACGTACTGAAAATGTCTCCTCCTACCTTTTTGAAAGATTGTTTCTTGTGGAAACGTCTTCATTTTCTGCCCATATCCTTTGTAATCTTAAAAAGTGTAAATATCTAAACTGTGAATACTATATATATATTTTTGTTTCTGGGATTTGCTACACCGAACACGGCTCATAAATGTATGTAACTTATGACGTGAACATAGGGCCGGTAGCAGAGATTTCAGCTTGTGTCAAGCTTTGTTTTTAATTTTCAGTTGTAAATTCTATGAAACCTGTTTGCAGTGCGCAGAAAAAAATGGTGCAGAATCAACATGGGAAGGGATTTCAGCCTGTTTCTCATGTCTATTTATTATACAACAAATGTATGAAAATGGAGAACATGAAAAATAAAGGCAATTTTGCATACAAATGGTGATGTATATGCATTACATCAATACATATCTAATACAACAACACATTAAGGTTACCTGGTCACCTACTGTAAGGGAGACCCGGGGGTCTGTTGCCATATTATGTGCACAGGCTGGATGGATGGCATGTGTGTAAACGGCACTAGTGTCAGCACATACATGTATTTAGTAAAAGGTCAAATAGTGTTACACATGTAATGACATGTTTGTGAAATGACCACAAACAATGTTTTTAGCTTGTTTCCTGGATATTGTTCCTACATTGTATGCATACGTGTTTTACTGTTATTTGTTTGCTTTATCATGACAGATGACAGGTGATGGACCAGCCATCCCGAATCCAACCTTGTGTGGCTACCCGGTATGTAATATGATGGTCTTGAATTCGAGCTAAATCAGATGAAAATCACACAGTTTCATATAATTAGTTAATGACGTGTATTCCTTACTTGAACTTGTTCTGTGTCTGGGTTGTGACACTACACAATGTGGCACACAATGTAAATATGGTTTAATATAGTTTCTGCCTGTAAAAGAGCCGCTGTTGCGTACATAAGGGAAGACTGCATTACCTGCAGTCCAACAAGGTGTGATGTCAACTGCCGCTGCTTGTTTCCTATTCAAAGTTTGTTATTAACGCCACGTTATTCCATGATGAATAACGTGTCTCCTCATCCCCCAGCTTATAAAACGGTGTGGGGAGTGAATGGTCCATTAGTGATTCTGGACCAGGTGAAGGTAAGCCAGGAGACCCACCACTGACCACCCACAGACACTATGAGGTCAGTGCATCTTGTCCCAGGGTGTTGTGGTGTTTGAGAGGTGTCCACCTGTAGCTCCCCAGGTACGCAGAGGTCGTCCGCCTCACCCTACCGGACGGCACCAAGAGGAGCGGACAGGTGCTGGAGGTCAACGGCTCCAAGGATGTAGTCCAGGTAGAGAGATATTGCCTACCTGTCTGTCTGAAGTGCAGGTAGAGAGACAAATACCTACCTCTCTGTCTGTCTGTAGTCCAGGTGGAGACATCTACCTCTGTCTGTCTCTCTCGCTTTCGCTGTCTGTCTGTCTGTCTGTCTGTCTCACTCTTACTGACACTGACACACACACACACTCTGTCTGTCGCAGCGTCATTGGCACAGAAAGTATACCACTCAAGTGAAGTAATTCTTAGTTATCCGTTGTTACATTATGACAGTAAGTAACCGTAACAAGCACAATAATTTACAAAGTTACACAACAAGACTATATATAAATGTTATATGTAATGTTATACAAACATATATTCTGCTTGTCACTGTGGAAGTGTTTGAGGGATTATAATGAAATTTAATGTTATATTAAATGTTATGCTGAATATACTCCATCTCGTCTGTCTGCTGTGGAGGTGTATGTATGTTTTCCCATCAGCAGCCTGTCGTGGTTCGAGTTGTAATACAGTTATAGCGATATGATTTTCAGACGACACAGAATAATACAATGTATGGATTCCCTGGATGGATTGACTAATGGACGTCACATCTTATTCTTGAGAAAGTTTCTAGCACAGATATTTTTGAATGGAGTAAATAACTGCAGTAAAAAAAGTGACATAGTGCAGGTTGAACAGGACTGAGGTGGTTAACTAGGTGATGAACATACTTGTTTTTATGTGTATTTCCAGGATGTATGTTTATGAAGGTGTGTGTGTCTGTGTGTGTGTTTCCAGGATGTGTGTTTAACGGATCAGGAAAACCCATCGACAGAGGCCCAGCTGAGGACTTCCTCGCCATCATGGGTACATATCAATTGCCCCCATGAATGTGATGTGATTATTATTGTTGCAAAGCCTGGTTCAGGTTAAATCCTCTGTAAAACATGAATGAATACAGCAAAAGAAAAACATTTAACTTTATTTTATTGTCTGGTTTGATAGTCAGACAACTGAAAAATAACAGATATAAATCTATGAATAAATAACAATTAATTTAAAAAGCCACAGTGAGTGTTTTCACACATACTGGTGGTATACAGTGATGTGTCGTTTCGTTTGTTTTCACTCTGGTCCAAACGCCGCACCACTGGCAGGGCTTCATGTTTCCATGACGACGGACCAGAAAAGACGCGCGAATTACGTAAGTTATTTACACAATTTACGTAATTTACGTAAATAACTTACGTAATTTGCGTAAGTTACGTTATTTACGTAATTTACGTAAATAACGTAACTTACGCAAATTACGTAAGTTATTTACGTAAATTACGTAAATAACGTAACTTACGCAAATTACGTAAGTTATTTATGTAATTTACGTAAGTTACGCAATTTACGTAACTTACGTAAATTGTGTAAATAACTTACGTAATTCGCGCGTCTTTTCTGGTCCGTCGTCATGGAAACATGAAGCCCTGCCATAACGTAACTAACGTAACTTACGTAATTTGCGTAAGTTACGTTATGCACGTAATTTACGTAACTTACGTAAATAACTTACGTAATTTGCGTAAGTTACGTTATTTACGTAAATAACTTAACTTACGTAAATTACGTAACTTATGTAATTTACGTAATTTGTGTAAGTTACGTAACTTACGCAAATTACGTAAATTACGTAAGTTACGTTATGGCAGGGCTTCATGTTTCCATGACGACGGACCAGAAAAGACGCGCGAATTACGTAAGTTATTTACACAATTTACGTAATTTACGTAAATTGTGTAAATAACTTACGTAATTCGCGTAAGTTACGTTATTTACGTAATTTACGTAAATAACGTAACTTACGCGAATTACGTAAGTTATTTACGTAACTGACGTCATGTTGACATGACTCCCGATTACACAGGTACTTGTGGCGCTGCTGTTTCTGCTTAAATGGACTCCAGTTCGACTGTAGCCGCGCTAACGGAGCTAACCGGGCTAACAGAGCTAACTGGTAAACGGTGCCTGGACTCCAGCACTCACCGATATGGTATCGGAATCGGAACAACTCTCGGTAAAAGGAAAGAAGTGTGAGACACAGCTTTGGAGCAACTTACTGAGTTGATTCACAACACTACAACTAAACGGATCTCACTCTGCGTGAGTCGCGCTGGACGCCGGTCGGGGCTGCGGAGCGGTGCAGAGGAGAAGGAGGGGTGAGAAGAGGATGATACCATTTGCTAAGCGGGGATGTTTTCATTTTCGTCCTTAACATATACATTTTAAACCACAAACTACGGAGTATGTTTTGGACATTATTTAACCCTGTCAAAGACAAACACAATTTTTAGAATAACATTTCTTACCCAAGTTTTAGGGGTGCTGAGCCTGTTTTTAGGGGTGCTTCAGCACCCCTAAAAATGGGCTAGCCTCGCCCCTGGTGCTAGTCCAATTAGGCGAAGGTGTGGGTGGCGGGGAACACACACGGTTCATACCGGAGCCGTGAGCACCCACAGCATGCCACAGCAGTAACTCATAAGCACAACAGCACCACAACATTGGATTGTTTGCCTGTCGGCTGTCGCGGAGCCTGCAAGGCTTAACTGAAACACCTGCAAGTCCTCACGTCGCTATCCAGTGCAGACCGCGACCACGGAGAACTGGTGGGTAGACTTTCCTATTTCTTTGCCAATGGAATCGGAAAAAAACTATTGGATTGAAATGAAAGACTGTTTCAGTGCTGCTGCTCCCATTAGGCTACTTGTTGTGCTGTTGATTGAAAGAAATTCCGCCGTTCGGAATATCTTAAGTGCTGTGTGTTAAGTGTTGTGTTGTTGGCTACCTCTGCACGAAAGTAATTGTGCCGTTTCGTTGAGCGTTTTTGAACTTGACGCGCTTAACGCACAAAGATGAGTTTAGTAGAGGAAGAAAAAATGCCAGACAAGGCCAAGCCCGCTTCTGCGGCCACTGACGAGAATAATGATGATACTACTCCTGATGAGCCTATAGCTCTATCGTTGATGATTCGGGGAAGCGCACAAGAAAATTAACAGCTAAGGGATTACTATGCTATTTGAAAATTTGCAGATAAATCGGAAATCCCAATATATGCAAGCTAATAAAATTAATCAAAGGATTAATGAGAAAAATTACATCTCAAACTGTGCCTGATGTGAAGAAATACCTAAGCAAGTAGGTTGTGCAAACAGTCTATAGAAACTCAAACTACATTGCTCGAAATGCCTATGCCAGATCCTGAACATGACGAGCAACAAAGTTGGCTTACACAGAAAACAGAGGTAATTGATACATTTGAGAATGATGTGAAGAAATGGTTGGCTGTTGCTGCTGCAAAAAAGGATGATGAGAATCTTGATGTGCTGTCTATAGCAAATTCTGACATAAGGCCTGAAGATAGTATATCTAATATGTCACGTAATGGGTCAAAACATAAAGCTAGCTCTTGCATGACGTTGACGCAGAGGAAGATGCCCTTCAAATTGAAAAGGCAAAGCTTAAAAGGAACAGTTAGCAGTTGCGGCCAAGTTGGCTCCTGCTACAGCTAAATTGTCTGTTTGAAAATGTAGTTTGTGGTGAAGATGTTGAGTATGAAGAGGATAATGGAGAGGATGCCATGAATGCCTATCTTCATGCTCATTTGAAATTACAAACCTCAAGTCATTTGAACACAGCTCCTGTCTTGCAACTTCCTAAAATTGTTTCTTTCCAACAGGAGCATCCTCTGCCAATGGCTGTACGGCCTAAAACAAGGCCGCACATTCCACAAGCCCAGTCTTCTGTGAGGTATAATAACCCTTTGTCTCCTGTGTCATATGAGCCATCTTCTCATGGGTCTGAAGTGCGGGGGAACGTCCTCAGACCCACCAACGCGGCACCAGGAGGACTTCAGCCGTCGATCTCACAAGGGAGGCGGCCTACCCACATGCATGAGTCTGAAGTGCAGGGAAACATCCCGGGATCCAGATTCGGCATTCCTACACCAGCAGGATTTCAGTCATTGACCTTCCAACTGAGTGAGCCTGCACATAGTAGCGACAATGAAGCACTAAAGCAGGATTTCAGTCATGGACATCCCAAATAAGTGAACCTACACACACGATTGGCAATGAAGCACATGGCAATGGCCCTGGATTTGGACTCGCTAACACAACAGCAGGATTTCAGCCACGGACCTCACAAGGGAGTACACGTATGCAATCACAGTCGCATCATTCCCCTCTTGACAATGTTCAACATTTTACTCTGTATGACCTTATGCAACAGCAAAACAACATCACTGCTCAGCTAGTTCAGAACCAGGCCTTAGCCTCTCTTCCTCCACGAGCTATCCCAGAGTTTGATGGTAATCCACTTAAATATGCTGCCTTTATTAGAGCCTTTGAGCACGCAATTGAAAAGAAAACTACAGATAAACAAGAATGTCTTTATTACCTCGAGCAATACACCAGAAGGCAGCCAAGAGAACTGGTTCGGAGTTGCTATAACATGGCTCCTGGGCAGGGCTGTGAGAGAGCTAGGGGTGATGCCGAATAGTCGACTATTCGACGATTCGATCGAAGGAGCCTGATTCGACTGCCAATCTCATAGTCGAATCGTCGGCAAAACACAGGATCATTCCATTCGGGCTATAGGCGGTGCTGAATGTCTGATTTTATATATAGTTTATTTCTCCCAATAAATCATGATGTATAGCCTATTTTTGTATAAATATCAAGTGCAAAACACTGCCGCCGCGGCGCGTCTATGACACAAGTGCCACCCCTAGCACTCATAGGAAGCGTTGCGCTGCGACGCGTCAACAGGAATATATTCGTCTCCGGAGCAGAAGAAAAACAAAAGAAAAGAAAAAAGCGCCTTTTCGGCGGCACTTGACGCGCGGCGACGCTGTGAAATAGGACAGTGGCGTGAAATGTAGCGGGGCGGCGCGTCGCTGTGTTTTGGACTGAAGTCCAAAACACACCGCTAATGTCGCAAATGAGAATATGGATCAATGAGCAAAAAAAAAGAAAACATGATTCGACGATCAGTCGACTATAGGCAAGACTTGACGAATCAGATTCGACTATGTAAATTCTTAGTCGGGGACACCCATAGAGAGAGCAAAGACTTTATTGAAAGAACATTTTGGAAATGAAATGAAAATTGCTGTAGCTTATATGGTGAAGGCTATGAAGTGGCCAACCATGAGGGCTGAAGACACTAATGCCCTACAGTCTTTTTCAATCTTTTTAAGAGAATGTTGTAATGTAATGGAAGATTTACAGCATATGGAGATGAATGTGCCATCCAAGTTGCCATATAAACTTAGGGAAAAATGGAGGTCTGTCGCCTGGGAGCTACAGGAGCGCCGTGGTTACAGAGCTATGTTCCCAGACTTTGTGGCCATCATTGAGCGCCAGGTAAAGATTCTGTCTGATCCTCTCTTTGGTGACCTACAGGGAGCGCCACCAGACCCTTCCTCTAATCCCAAGAACAGACATACTGGAAGATGCCAAGCGACTGCTGCTGCCATCATTACTGCCTCAGGACCAACCACATCAGCAGCTGGGCACCAACAGCACAGATGGACAGCTTCACAGAGGAGCAACGAAGAGTCATGCTGTGTGTGCAAGAGCCAACATTCAGTGGAGAAATGTTCAATGCTTGATGAGATGACACACAGGGAGAAATTGGATGCTCTGAAAGTAGGCAAAGTGTGTTTCAGCTGTCTGAGGACAGGTCATATGAGCAGGGAATGTGACAAGCCTTTGACATGTGATCTATGTAAACACAAACATCCAACGGTCCTACACATCAAATCTAAAGCTAAAACAGAGGAAGTGTCAGTCAGTAATGCTCGTGTGTCATTGGAGACGTGGCCATACTGGGGCTGGAAGTGATGCCACTGTTCTCTATTGTGCCTGTACAGGTGAAGGCCAAGTCCGGGAGCACGATTGTAAACACCTATGCCTTCTAGACCCTGGGAGTTCAGCTTCTTTCTGTACCCAACATCTCATGAGAAAACTGAATCTTTCAGGAGTCAAGACAAGCATTCTTCTTCGTACTCTCAGCAATGAGAGGTCTGTAGACACATTCTTGCTTAGTGGTCTCGAGGTTTCTGGCTTGAATGAAGAAAACTTCCTGGACTTACCCAAAGTCTATACTCAGAGAATGTGTGTATTTCCAGAGAAGATCAAAGGTTCATGCAAAAATTGGAGTCTTCAATTCAGCTTGATGAAGGACTACTGCTATGACTTGCCTTTTAAGGCTGAAGATGTTGTCCTGCCAAACAACCACCACATCACAGAGCAGCATCTCCTAAGTCTTCACAGGAAGTTCAGGAGGAACGAAGATTATCATCAAGAGTACTAAGCTTTCCTCTCCGAAGTCATTGAAAAGGGTTATGCTGAGCTTGTACCACATCAGCAATTGATGGCAACGAGCTGATGGCAAGGTGTGGTATATTCCCCATCACGGGGTATACCATCCGAAAAAGAAAACCCTAAGAGTTGTTTTTGACTGTGCTGCTGTGTTTAAAGGAATTTCATTGAACTCACAGCTATTGCAGGGGCCTTACCTCACAAGCACCTTACTTGGCGTACTTACCAGGTTTAGACAGGAATGTGTAGCGCTGTTGGCAGACATCCAAGCCATGTTCCATCAGGTGAGGGTGTCTCCGGAGCACACAGACTTCTTACGCTTCTTGTGATACCCTGATGGCGATACAAGACAAGTGCCCATGCAATACAGGAAAGCCATAAAAATGGTGCATGAATTGACTGAAGCCTGTGCAAAGGGAGGATTCTGCCTGTTGAAGTGGACAAGCAACAGCAGTGAAGTATTGGCCAGCGTTCCTGACCCACAGCATTCCAAGACCACCAGGGGGCTTAACCTGGATCAAAAGGCAAGTCCTGTCGAAACAGCTCTTGGTCTTCATTGGTGCATAGATGCAGACGTTCTGACCTTTTAGAATAGCCATAGACGAGCGCCCGCATACAAGACGTGGCATATTGTCTGTGGTGCCGTCTACCTATGACCCATTAGGCTTCCTAGCACCATTTACTTTGCCTGTTAAAAGGATGCTGCAGGAGATGTGCAGGCTGAACATCGGCTGGGATGCCAGCATACCTTGTGTCTTCTCTGAGCAGTGGTCCAAATGGCTGGCAAACCTCCATCACATCACTGAGCTCACAGTGGACCGGTGCATCAAGCCAAAAGACTTTGGAACACCTACTCACCTGCAATTGCATCACTTCTCCGATGCTAGTGAGTATGGCTACGGAACTGTATCATAGCTCAGGATGGAGAATGAGGGAAACCAAGTCAGCATTGCCTTTATCTTGGGCAAAGCCAGGGTCGCTCCTTTAAAGCAAACAATTCCTCATCTTGAGCAGACTGCTGCTATCCTGGCTGTCTGGGTGGACAAGATGATGAAGAGGGAGTTGCAGCTGGATCTACACCCATCAGTATTCTGGACAGACAGCACAACTGTATTGAAGTATATTGGAAATGAGACCAGGAGGTTTCATACGTTTGTGGCCTATAGGGTGGCTGTAATCAGAAATGAAACAGATGTTGCACAGTGGAGACACATTGGCACAAGACTGAATCCAGCAGATGAGGCATCCAGGGGTGTAAGTGCTGAAGAATTCCTTGCATGCAAGCGGTGGTTGAAGGGACCAGAATTTCTCTTGAGGGGGGAAGAGGAATGGCCTAAGACCATCATGGAACAACCTTCGATCCCTGTGGATGACCCTGAGGTGAAGAAAGATCTGCTGGTGAATGCCGTTGTCTCCCATAGTCCACTGGATGCAACACAGGTGTTTTTAGAATACTTTTCAGAGTTTAATAAGCTGAAAACATCTGTGGCATGGATGCTCAGACCCAGGGACGTGCTTCTAACCTTGTCCCAAAGGAGAAAGGCTCTGAAAGCATTGGCCATGACAATGGAGGCAGAGGAAATGACCACCTTCATGCCGAGATGCAAAGGGAAGAATTGGCACTCCGTGGGTGGTCACTGACACCAGGTGACCTTGAGAGGGCGCAAGGTGCCATCATCTGTTTTTCCCAGAAAGAGAGGTTTCCCGATGAGATTGCTGTTTTGGGAGATGGAGGATCTTTCAAGCAAGACAGCAACCTCTACAAGCTGGACCCAGTGTTGCAGGATCGATTGCTGCGGGTGGGAGGAAGGCTCAGTAGGGCTGCCATGCCTGAAGTGGAAAAACATCCTGTCATTCTTTCCAAAGAGCAACATGTGTCCAAACTCCTCTTGAAGCATATCCATCAACAGCTGGGTCAAGCAGGTAGAAATCACATGCTCTCTTCTCTCAGGAAGCTATACTGGAGTGCGTAGTCTGTCGCCGCCTCCAAGGAAAGACGGGGGAACAGAAAATGGCCAACCTGCCAGTGGAGAGAATTGTGCCAGACTTACCTGCCTTCACAAATGTGGGCGTCGACTACTTTGGGCCAGTAGAGGTGAAGAAAGGCCGTGGCACAGTAAAGTGCTACGGCGTCCTCTTTACCTGCATGGCGAGTAGGGCAGTTCATTTTGAAGTTGCTTATGCTTTAGACACTGACTTATGCATAAATGCCATTCGCCGTTTTATGTGTCGCAGAGGTCAGGTGACACAACTGACATCAGACAATGGCACCAACTTCATAGGGGCTGAGAGGGAGTTAAGGGAAGTTATTGCTGAGTTAGATCACCAGAAGATTCAGCATGCCTTACTGCAGAGTGGTTTATCATGGTCTTTTAACCCTCCAGCCGACCATGGAGGGGTTTGGGAGAGGCTAATTCGTATTGTCAAAAGACCAAAGAGAAGCTTTTCCATTGGCGACATTGTGGTCGTTATGGATCCTGTTGCTCCACGAGGGTCCTGGCTGTTGAGAAGAATTATACAAAAATGGGTCAGTGGAACGGCCTGTAACAAAGATCTGCCTTTTGATGGAAGCTGAAGTGTCATAGATGATCTGTCCAGAGATTACCTGATTAGATGATCTGGCCAGAGATGACCGGACCATAGATGTCTTAGGCTCAAGAAAAGAAGATTTCACTTAGATTAGCTCTGCACAAATGGCTCCTTTAGTTTAAATGAGGTAATTTGGGTAATGTGGTTTAAGTTAATATTCACAATTATGGAGCCGGGGTGTAGGAACGATTTATATCCACCATTTAGTTAGGTTAATTAGTTATTAATTATTTTAGCCTCTTGGGGGAGTATTGCATTGGGTATTGGGTATAATTACAGGTGTGCTAGTCCAATTAGGCAAAGGTGTGGATGGCGTGGGAACACACGGTTCATACCGTAGCCGTGAGCACCCACTCCACCGACAGCATGCCACAGCAATAATTCATTAGCACAACAGCACTTTATGACCACCACTGGTGAAGTACTTTTATATATCAAGCATTTTCTACTTTTATAATAAACGGGAACACCACCCAAAGATTATTTGCTACGCGTTGAGAACACTTGCCATCCATACTGAGGTTTATAGGATAGCCTCCACAATATCTATAAAATATCTAATATCTAACCTATTTGTTGACCAACAGATCTCTTGGTGCCGATCTTATGGTGTGTGTGTGTGTGTGCGTGCGTGTGTGTGCGTGTGCGCGCACAGGTCAGCCCATCAACCCACAGTGTCATATCTACCCAGAGGAGATGATCCAGACCGGCAATCTCTGCCATCAATGGCATGAACAGCATCACCAGGGGGCAGAAGATACCCATCTTCTCTGTAGCTGGTCTGCCGCACAATGAGGTACACACACACACGTTGGCTTTTGGCGCGAGGCATGCTTAAATCTAAATGTGCTAATTTTTTATGAGCTTATTCTCTCTCTCCTCTCTCTATCTCCCTCCCTCCCTCCCTCCCTCTCTCTCGCTCTCGCTCTGTGTGTGTGTGGCAGGTTGCAGCTCAGATCTTCAGACAGGCAGGCCCGTCTGGTGAACAAGTCCAAGGATGTGATGGACTGCAGTGGGGACAACTTCGCTATCGTGTTCGCAGCCATGGGGGTGAGGCTGATGTCACTACAACACACACACAGTTAGAAACATCTATCTACCCCAAGAGACTCACATACACACAAACGCATGCAAGCGCGTGCCTCTTTTCATGTTTGTGTCCTGGATGTTGCTTCGGTGTTTCTGCTTATTTTAAATACGCACCTTCTGGTCCAAAGCGTATATAAGCCTACTGTGGAAACAAACTTATTGTTTAACCAAAATCACAAGCTACGTCTTTTGAGTTTTCCACCACAGGGGGTCAGTGTCAGACAGTGTCCTCATAAGTGAATATGGTGACGTTAGTTATTATGAAACAATCAATACTTTTTTGAAACGGCTAAGATTGATTGGAAATAATGAGATTATTTGGTTGCGGTAATTATATATCACCCAATAAACAACAATACAACTATAAAAAAGGCCCTATTTCTATTTCCTATTCTTAACCCTACTGTAGGCCTACTGGTAACACGTTTGAATCATTTCTTAAATAGTTAAGTGTTGTTGTGACAAGCAGTTTCTCTTTAAACTCTTACTCACGCGTGTTCTTTAATGAAACGATAGAAGAAGATTTAGTTTACTCAATAATCAGTTTTATTCTTAACACCAGTATAATGTGCAGAGTTTTACAGATATATCTGGGTCCCACTATGTTTCCCTGACAGAACAACAAAGTGTGTGTGTCAGTTCACGAAGTCTGCACACCAACTATCCCTGACCCAGGAAGTTATATACACAAACAGTGAAAACGTCATAACAAGGGCTGGCTGTTGTCGTCTTCCCCCCTCGTCCTCGTGGTATCTGACGCCAGCGTTAGATTGTCGCCTCTTTAATGTACAGCGACAAGTCTGCCTGTTCTTTGCTATAATCTGACCTCACAATATGTACTCTGCACATGTCACCAACAACGTACTCACTCTGATCATGAGGAGTTGCTTTTATGATTATATGCCTCTGCTTATATCTCATGATTCTGTACCCTAATTATTGGTCATATGATAGATATAAAATATAACCATACCTTCAGTGTCTTACTTATATCTCACCAAGTAGTGCCAAAAATAAATCACAAAAAATACATGAAAGCCCAGATAACCTAGATATAACAATTGATTGTGCTGTAATACCGCAGACAACCACTAAGAGGAGCTGTTGACACGCACTCCTCAGCATCCGGTCACAGCTGGAAGGCAGGAGATGAACTCACCAGGGCCCTGCATGGTAGGCCTGCACATGGGAACAACACATTCATCATACAGAGACAACACCACAGTGGTGGAAAAGAGTCAGCTTTGAGCAATTACATCTGACTGTGCCTAAATCTGTCATGCGAATTGATTCGCAATCGATTGCTGTTTTTAAACATATGCGCTTGGAGCATATATTAGGCAAAAAAAGGGGATATTTCTGAAATGCCTCAGGAGTCAGGACCCAGGATCCAACGTTCTTTCGAAAGGCTTTTTTCGCGAGCCTGTCGCAATCATGACAGGTTCACAAGTGAATATGAATCATGGATCACTGTAATTAAAAATTCAGCTCTACATCCGCTCGTGGTTTTGTTCGCTTTTTATTTTTTTCTCCTATTCTTGGCGACCCCGTTGCTGTGCAATTGGCTGGCTGACTGACACCCAGCTAGCAGTCGTTAGCTGTTCTTTTAAATCAAGTAAGGGGGAAGCGCAAAAACCATCATGGTGTAGGGTATAAAACAGCAAAAACAGTCTAATTATTACATACAATAACACGTCTCCCTATCTCTTATTCTCTCCAACCTCTCTCTTCTCTCTACTCTGTTCGGCGTTTGACAGAGATATGAATGGATGAGAGTGTGAGAGGGAAGCTGATGGAGAGAGACAGGTATGCCGGTGTCTCTCTCCCTAAGTTGTGCTGATTGGCCGATGGTGACTGGTGCTCTGCTGTAGTGTCACACACTGTAAGAAACAGAGCGGGTGTATGTGCATGTGTGCAGTTGCATATGTTTGTGTGTCTGTGTGTGTGTGTGTCCTGTGTGCATACATTGTTGTATGTAAGTGTAAGTGAAAGAGGATGGAGGCTAGACTGTTAAAGCCGTCTGATTGCACTCTGGCCATATAGTTGTGTGTGTTGAATAGCTGACATAGATATGTGGTGTGTATGATAATCACCAGATGTCACCAACTGTGTACCTGTGGCGGCTATTTGACCCAGAAGTATAATTCACTTTCATTTAAAACTTTTAACTCGGGCATGACGGGAGGGCTGTTTATTCTTGGCAACAAGACGAGAAGCTAGCATTGTCACAGAAGATGGGGATTTGCATATTGGATTTGGGACGATTTGACTGTAGACCAATAACGATGTGCGTGTTTTTTGACTGCACAACATATTTAAATAAAATAGAAATGTTTATTTTTATCCCTAAAAAACATGCTCTTAAGTAACCGTTGTAGGGTTTTCATTTTTCAATGTCATTTGACTGATGTTACCAAGTGTGTGTATGTGTGTGTGTGTGTGTGTGTGTCCTTATTCCTAAGATGAATCCACAGACATTTATTTTGTTCTTGTCTAATACGAAGCTCATTGAATCTATCGTCGCTAAGAGGGAAATAAAACTTGAATGGCTCAAACACAGACCATACCTCTCTCTGTCTATCTACTCTGTTATTGAATATTATTTAGTTTTAGTCGTGGTGATGGAGATGTGTGTGGGGCGGCGTTGATGAGCATTTTAAAAAGGCTGAAGCAACACACTGACTGAACACAGCATGCGTTATTCATGAGCTGTCGGTGTATGTTCCCCAGCACGTGACATACATTATTAAAATAACAATGTCATATATTCACTTATTATAACTCTGTTAGCCGTTCAGTGTGTTGTTGTAAGTATAATATGTGCACACGCGCACACACACGCACAAGCATGTGTACGCACACAGACACACACACACACACGCACGCACACACACACACACACACACGCATGTGTACGCACAGACACACACACACACGCACACAAATGCCCTGTGGCCCTAACCCACTCATGTGACAACTCTCTTCATTGTTGTTTAAAACATTGGCGGGTTCATGAAAACTGAGGCTGTGTGTTTGGATAGCGGCTCCTTATTCATCCATCTGCACCCCCCCCCCCCTCTCTCCCTCCCATTGTTGCCTATGTCTTCTCTTTCCTTTAACCTTGTCTCTTTACTCCCCTCTGAGAAAAGTCTAAAAGGACACACAAACACACACTTTCACTTACTCACACACACTCTCTCTCTCTCTCTCTCTCTCTCTCTCTCTCTCTCTCTCTCACATACACACACTTACATGCACTTAGTCCTTTGTCTGTTAATTGAAAAGACTAATAATTACATTATTCTTGTCTGCATGAGCGTCAATCAGCCAGGCTGTGTGTGTGTGTGCGTAGGTACGAATATAAGGGTGTGTGTGTGTAGGTACGAATATAAGGGTGTGTGTGTGTGTGTGTGTGTGTGTGTGTGTGTGTGTGTGTGTGTGTGTGTGTGTGTGTGTGTGTGTGTGTGTGTGCGTGCGCGGTGAGTGTAAACAGGAAGTGGGTGTAAGACGAGTTCTGCTGACAGGTGCAGAGATTTCATTAGTTGAAGCAGGTAATCAAATTACTCAGGAGCCAGCAGAATGAAGACCACCTCCTCCTACTCCAAGACCCACAACCTGACTAATGGTATGGATCTGGTCAGGCTTGGGATGTCTTACATCATAGAATATTGTATTGTATTTTAATATACTTTCAATTTTGTTATTTTACCTAATTAATTTGTATTTATTTATTATCACCTCCATTTCTTTACTGTCCTGTATATGTCCGTGTCACCTGCAGTTCCCACCAGAAATGAATAAAGATAGAAAGTATCTATCTTACATTACTTAACTAACCTTACATTATCTTATCTTATATAGTCTTATCTTCATATCTTACTTATGCCTCATCTCATCTCATCCAGCTTTTCCTTATCTTACTGACTCTCTTTTTAAAGGACAATGCCGGTCTTGGTGATCAAACCATCGTAACCGCCTCTCCTGGTGTCGCTAATACATTACCAATAGCTATTTCTTTCGCACATTTCACTAGTCCTGTTCTACGCCACTTAGTCTGTAGAGGCACCGCAGCTTAGTTGGGGATTTAAGTGGCTGTTGGCATTTTTGCATTTTTCTTTGGACTTTGGGAAGGACATGGACTGATCTTTACTTTATTCTAACTGCCTTAAGGACACATGAATATTTCTTTTTTTTTCTTTTCACCTATTTAATAAATAGCCATTGGGTTTTTGCCAGTGTAGCTGTGTGTTTAAATGAAACCGTTTCACTGCAATACATCTCCAGAACTTTGTTGTCGCGATTAAGTTTTCTGATATTAAGCTGATGGTTGTCTATTGTTAATGGATGTTTTAGTGAAGCCAGGAGAGACAGTTTCGATTGTTTGATCCCCCGACCGGTATTGTCCTTGTCAGTGTGTATTCAGTCTCATATTGTATGTGGTTACATCATGTGCACTGTCTATGTGTATCTATATACTGGGTTTTAAATCGGTGCCCTTGTGTAAATTAATTTCCTCTTTGAGGACAACAAATGACTAATATTTATTATTACTTAATCCTATCATATCATCTTCTTACCTCACCTTCCCTCAACACTCTGTGCTGTTTTCTGTTCATGGTGCCTCTGGGTTTGATGTGAGGACAGACTGAAACCGTAGTCACACAGTGTGTGATTTTGTTTCTTTGTTTGTGTGCAGCTGCCCCACGCTGACATGACTTTCAAGGTGACCAAAACTGTGAATAAACCAGAACAAAACAAAAAAAAAAACGGGTCAAAACCCTGCAACCCCTCACCCGTGCGTCTGTGTGTGTTCAGTGTGAATGTGTGGGTATGCATCAGTCTGTTTGTGTGTCTGCAAATACCTGTGTGCATTGTGTGTATGCATGTGCGTGTGTGCGTGTGTGTGTGTTTGTCAGTATGCCTGTGAATGCATGCATGTATTGTGTGTGTGAGAAACATAGCAGTTCAGCTTTGTGTGTATTAACACGTGTGGACCTCTCATCACGCCGAATGACCTTAGTCACACAAAATGTGTGTGTGTATGTGTCCATTGTGTGTGCGCATGTGGTCTCAGCGTGGTGGACTGTGATTGCTGCTGGCAGGTGTGTGTGTGTGTGTGTGTGTGTGTGTGTGTGTGTGTGTGTCCCTTCTACACACATGCTGATGTTTCATTTCCACCGGGGGGGCCCCGGAGCCCCTGGGTGGTCACAGGCTGAATGTTAACCAAGACGGCCGACCCCCAGATCAGATCAGATGATACTGTACGTCGGTATGACAGAGAGGGAGGTCGGGTGACCCGCAGACCTTGACGTGTTAAAGTGGTGTTCGGCCGCTTCGGACAAGACCACGAATTGTACATGGGTAGGAGATAGGAGATAGATAGACAAGTGGCAGTGTCCATCCCAGATGTATGATGGACAAATCAAATCAAGCCTACCGTCGTTAAGAACTTTAACTGATTTCAGGTTAAGGTTGTAGCTGTAGATCGCAGTGCTGGTCCTGTGCAGAGCACAAAGGACAGTAGAAAATATTAGAAAAAGTAGAAAATATATTTCACCGCTGCCTCTTCCTTTCACAAGACTTGTGTAATTTAAATGTTTGTGCTTTGTAGTTACACACCTGCCAGACCATATTACCAGCTGTGTCAGCCACAATGTAAATGATCATAGAGGTGACTGTAGTGACTTTCCAAAACTCAAACTAAGCCACTGAGTGGCTGCTATAGGGTCAATTGCTTGATTTGGTATAGTTTAGCAATACTTGTGTATTTATTTCCTTACCACAGAGTCCATTCAAATAAAGGCAATGACCAAAATGTTCATCAACATAAATCTAAACCATGTACGCTACGGTAGTCTATGAGCTCATATGAGTATATGTGCGTACGTTACGTATGGTCAGAAAGCGGTTTGCCTCTGTCAGCATGCAACACCTGACTACCTGTGCCAACTATATACAGTTCCCAACTTCCCACCTCCTCAAGCCACCCAGTGTGTCAGAATGTCACAGTAAACCTTGGCACCTGCACTTACTTAAAGATGCTGTAGATTTAAGAGCTATTAATTGAGTGTAATTTGCCGTCCGTCAGCTATTAGACACTCGTTCCCAACTCATTTCTGACCAATCAGGGCATCTCTTCCCTGATTGTTATGGGAAACCATCTTGCCTGTCCTGCGTGAAATGCTACACTTAGGGAACATAGGGAGGGATGTCAGCTGTTTAGTTCCCAAATCTTGCTCTCTTCTGCTGTCTTTCTTTACAACTCATGAATTTTACTACAGCAACTTTTAATACCGCTGCTGCTTTCAGCTTTCAGTATTTTAAGCTGTGTAATGTACTCTTAAAACCCCCCAAAAACCAAGAAGATTACATTGGATGCGGTTTGCACAGGCAAAACGGCGGGATTGCAACCTCAATGATGCACTGCAATCGATCGTTGTCTTCAGAGTAACCACATGCCAATTTATTGATCAATGATTGACTAATGATGTGAAACATTGTTGCACAGCCGTGTTCACCAGCCCATGATACATCCTATGCTTGGTCAATCATGTCATGTGATGTTTTTTAAAGGCGTCTATGCCTCTGGCACACACACACACACACACACACACACACACACACACACACACACACACACACACACACACACACACACACACACACACACCTAAAACGACTACTACACACACACACACCACTCACTGCTAAAACTACTACTACTTACCCATACACACAATAATATAATGCTAAACAGAATCTACTACTACACACACACACACACCACTTACTGCTAAAACTACTACTACTACATACCCATACACACAATAATATAATGCTAAACAGAATCTACTACACACACACACCAGAGCAACAAAGCACAGTGTGTTGGAGTGGAGTGATGGTGTATCTACAGCAGTACTAGGGCCTGCAGGCATGTAATTGCAGCACAATTAACTATCAGAATGAGTAATGTCCACTTCCTCTCCATTTCCTCCGCCCCCCCACCCCCACTCCATCCGACTCCCACACACTTTTTAGTTTTCTGTTAGCCCCCGCTCCATCTCTCCCTCCCCTTGGGTCTCTTCCTCTTCTCCTGTCTTTCCCTTCCTCCCTTTCTCTCTCCCTTCCCTCCCTCCATCCCTTCCTCTCCCCCTGCATCTCCCTCTCCTCTCCCCCCATCCTTATCTACCCTCCGTCCCTCCCTCTATCCATCCTCCTCTCCACTCCCCCCTCTTCTCCTCTTCTCCTTCCTCAATCTGTCCTCCTCCCCTCCACTCCCTCTATCCTCCTCTCTCTCTCTCTCTCTCTCTCTCTCTCTCTCTCTCTCTCTCTCTCTCTCTCTCTCTCTCTCTCTCTCTCTCCTCTCCTCTCCTTCATGACCCCTTGTGACCTCCTCTGCGTTACGCTGATGAGAGGCACAACAGCAAACCTGTTCAATTAACTTTCTCTTTTATTTTATCTCTTGCGGTGTGTGTGTATGAGAGAGTGGAATCTATAATCATATTCTCTTTTGGTGTTTATCGTTGCAGGTGGTGGGTGATTTTGCTGATGTCGCTGTATTTAGTTCTGTGTTTTGTTTGTTATGAGTACAGTATGCTGTTGGTAAGATAGTTAATTGTTTCTGTATTCATTACATAGCCATGGTCATGGCACACAGTACACTACACACGCACACACACTCCTACACACACAGCGGAAAACAAAGGGGCGGGCACACTGGTCAGTGCATAGCAACACAGGTAAAAGCGAGGTAGGAAAGGTGAAACATGTATTATATTATAATACATGTACCCGCCCTCTAAGGTCCACTACTGAACGTCTTCTGCCACTGCCTCCCCTGTAGGGAACTCATTCACAGTCCAACATCTCATCCACTGACTTGTCACTTTGTTGTTTTAGTTTGAGTTTAAAATAAAGGGGGCAATGAATTATTATGTTTTTGAACGTGGTAATAATATGTAATATGTCTTATATGATCTTCAATATAGTAATCTATGCCATTTTGTCACTGTTACTAAAATAAGACAACAAACAGGTGTCCTATATTGTTTTTGCCAGTCTCTCCGCCAACCTGTTTGTGAAACCGCTACTCTGCGCCAAACTCAATTGGGCGACGCTCCACCAAAGGAGGGGATGGAGGTTATTTTTCTATCCCATTCTACCACAGTGTTGCGCTGTTGTAGACAGTGTGTCCCCTGCCTCTGAATATCTGTCCAATCAGCATCAAGTCGTGTTCTGTGGAGTACCGTACCTTTTGGGCGATTTCAGTCTGGTTAAAAATTGCCTTGACTTTCATGTTATAGCATTTTTTTTTCAAACTGTAGGCACCGCAATGCAATCTCTATGGATTCCAGGGGGGCTTGCACTAATGTGTTTTCGTCATACGTATGTATGACATTGACTGTGATGTGATTTTCACTGTTTAGAATGAACCTGTGTTATACGATGCATTTGACAAATGCTGTAAAACACTTTGACTTTTGACTTTGATGTAAATGGTTGTATTTATTACACAATATCAGCCCCAGTGCCACTGCTGTTTATTCTGGATTTGCTGCACCTAAAATAAAATGTTAAATGATGAAGACTAAATCAGATTATTGTGAGAGTAAAGACCTTACTAGTAATTCATTTAATTTGATTAATGGTAAAGCAGGTAACTCTCTCTACATTCAAAGGTATTTGAGGGCAAACTGATAGATGACAATTAATCTGTCGAAGACCACAGTGGATTGATCAGTCTGTAGAGCCAAAATCATTTTAATCAAGACATTGACAATAAACTACTGGATGTAGCTGTCCAGAAATACTGTAAAGTAGTCTAAGGGAACTGTCTTGTAGTGGTAATGCTACGTGAGGTGACCAGAGAAAACTAATTGTTCATTGCAATGTGAAAATGTTACGTTAGCTAGCTGACTTAGCTTAATTTACCCATTGAATAGGTCACCTTAGCCATCATCGCAACAATTGCCCCCCCTGAGAGATTTGGCAGGAGCCGCCAGTGATTAATAACGACGGTACTAGCTTAAAAAAAATGGTATGTCAAATTTGGCGTCGGCTGTAACCATGGGGATAACACGATTCCCTTCCTTCCTAAAACTCACCCCAAAATGCATTTCTTAAAATTTGTGCTCGAATTCAAGCTGAAACGGGGTTCACTTACACTTGAACTATCTCATATTATGCACTTCTGCAAAACATATTCTTAGATTTTGTTCTGAGTCTGACTGGTAGTTACTTGTTGTAACTGCTTAGTCAGCTGCTCAACCATTTTGTTAAATCGTGTAAGACACAGAAACAAAAAGATCCACAGTTGTGTGCCGGTGTCTGGGTTTAGCGCTGCATTAAGGAATACAATAGTAGTGACACATAATCTGGCTAGTGTCTTTATTCATCAACTTGCAACACAGGCCGCCTTATAAGACATGCATGTGTGGGAGATGCAGAGAATGGATAAAAATAACTTGGAAAAAATGAAATAATAGAGCTTAAAAATAAAAAGGCACCTGTTGCCGACCACTCCTATAGACTTTTTATTTTTATTTTAGAAACTTGTTTGCGGTGCGCTTTTCTTGTAGCTGCAATGTTTGTTGTTACTTGAATTTTGATTGCATGCTTTAATTGCTCTCAGCCATACAAGCCTCAGACTTGTAAGTCACTTTGGATAAAAGTTTCTGCAGAACGACTACACATAAATGTTGAATGAGTAGACAGGTGTAGACTACACACAGGTTTGTCTTTTACAATCATTCCCCATTCCAATGACGAAATAATTTACCAGTGATTCGTGAAATCTCCCTTTTTTCATTCTTCCGCCAAAATACATTCCAACTTCATACCGTCACTCATTAAACAAAAACGTACGCCATTGTAGTCCATCAATGCATATTATGTCCACGTCATGCTGTTCGCATCGAGATCCTTCTTGATAGATAACCAGGGAATGAAGGGTCATGAGCGTCAAGGGTCAAGCTTCTGCAGGAACAAGCTTTGGTGTTTCTATAGGTTCTATTAGGGGTGTCACGATTCTCCAAATCCACGTTTCGATTTGACTTTCAATTTTAAGTCTGGCTCTTTTCTTTGTTTTTCTGTTAAAAAAAAAAAAATCAGCATTGACAGCTATGGCATTGTTAGACTATTGAGTCTTGATTGGTAAAGATCAACAGATCATTGGTTTTATGCGCTGACAACTTCAAATTCATAATAGTACATGGCATGTGTGATATAACCACTATATTTCTTAACATTTAAATAATTTATTCAAAATAACAAAAACATATTTCACCAAATTAGTGAAATAACTGTTTAACACAAAAACAAAAAGAAGAGCCACTGGATGACAGCCCCACAAACTTAAATTAAAAAAATTCTGTCGATCCTGCTTTTGATTTCGATGATCGAAATCGAAACCCCTAGTTTCTATTCATCAATGTCTCTTGGTCAGATTCCCTCTTTCTCTTTCTCGTACTCTTTCTCTTTTTCCTCACACCTTCCTCTCCTTGTTCTTTTCAGGTGAAATGAGGAGAAATTGTGACATTTACAATGCCGGACAGCCATATTTAATGTTCACAGCTAATGGAAGATGTTTGTTGTGTTTTGGTGTGTGCGCAGCTGTAATTAGAAGGGTGTTCATTTTGTGTGTGAGCGGGGATGATGGATATATTTTGTGTGGATTTTGTCTTATACACATATATTGTTCACGTAGCATTATTATACCATAGCTTTATTTATTGAGCAAAAATGAATTAAAGTGATGGATTAAAAGAACATGATTATAGTAATTTCACTTCATAAAAGGGGCAGGATAGTGTAGTAGGTTGTTCGACTCTCAGCCAAAAGGTACTGGGTTTGATTCCCCACCTGCCAGTCGCCGATGCCTTCAGGTATTTAGGCACTCTTGAGCAAGATGCCTAATCCTGTACCTGCTCCTTAATGACATGTATCTGAATTCACTGTAAGTCACATTGGATAAAAGTGTCTGTTTAAGTTTGCATTATTATTGACATCATGGATTGTTAAATATTAAAGTATGTATTTTGGTAAAGTTTTGAAGCAGGATATTTAATTAGTCCAAAAATAAAGCCTTTACCATTGCATATTTTTGTTGAGACTAAAATAGGTTTGTTTGCCAATGTTTAGTATTAATAGGCGGCCCGCTTCGTGGGCCGCCTATTAACGGCCCCGCCCCCCGACGACGATATCGTCCATCACGATGTTTTACTGTGAACATCGGCAACTGCCAATTTAAGGGCCATTGCCCAACCCTAGCTTCTAGGTTCCTCGCGTGCCCGCTTGCGCGTAATCAAATGTTTCAAGTGGGTTTGTTGTTTCTTTCTTCTTTTCTACTTCTCTTCTTCTACAAGAGCCAATTAATATGCTCATCGCCACCAAGTGGTCAGGGTGTGAAATGCAATCTGTCAAAATGACGGACGGCCCTCAGATTTTTCCGTCACCGTTTTAAAAAAACGGTCAATGATGGAAAATATTCGGTTAACGCGACCCCTGCTTTAAGGTATAGTTCAAGTGTGAGCATTGTTGTTTAGTTTGGATGTCGAGCTGCTACGCTTGAAAAACCGGTTATCGTCATTAAGTTGTCAAGAACTTCCAGGTCAGTATGAAAGAAATTCCTCAACTACACACAGAGGAACTTAAGTAATACATTGTGAAGACCAATCTTCTCTTCTTTTTTACTTCTCTTTGAGTTCCCAAAGATGAGTCTTCGTCTGTAGAGCCAAGTGTGAGGTCCAGCTAAGGTCAACCTTCTTCTCTGGGGTGTGATCATCATGCCTCCAAACCACTTGTCCATTCTGAGAGGGCTAATATCAAACCTACCTGTCCCAGTGAAACACAAGGTGGGCTCAACCCCCTCTATAAGTGCACTTGTAGAGACCACCGGTTCATTTCCCTTCTGCAGTCCTACTATGCTAAATGACCTTCCATTCGCTCTACAACCCACTGTCTGGTTCATAATGGTACAAAAGGCCCACACAAGAAAAATACATATGATTTATTTATGCTGGAGCTTCTGCACATCACAGTGATTGACAAGTCAGTTGTCAAATATCCTATTGACATTTGAGCTGTATGGCCTCTCTGGCCTCCCACCGGTGGTGTGGGGGAATGCGAACAGGTGTGCAAGGCCCTCTGTTCTGTTGGGTCATGAGAAAATGAGACAAGTAAGCGGTGCTTGAGTGTGGAGCAGAATGAAATGAGAGAATAACCACATATATTCCAACCATGTCTCCTTTATATAGAGGCTGAATAGACCTGGCCAGACCTGTAAGGACTTTTACAGGACCTGTAAAAGGTCCTTACAGGACCTGTAAAAGTGCACATCCTGTGCGCTTTTTTTCAAGCACACAGGAGGTATAGAAGTGGTATCTGTAGCTTTCCAGTCAACCAGAAGGTTAAGCGCCGCTGGGATATTTAGAAATTATGGCTTGTTTCTAAGTACCGTATTTAAAAAACAGCTATTCAATGATTTGTATATGAGAGTTCAACGACTCTCTACATTAGACCTAACGACCGAACACTCTCGCCAGCAAACCTCTTCATCTGATTGGAACCTGTGACATGCGATGGGCCCAATTTACTCTTGGAGATCGGGGGTAAGTGCATATCAAGACCACTTTTCTCACAGACGGGCAAACCCAGAATGCATTGCAAATTATTCCTCAGCTGAAAGAAGAAAAACAAACAGCAATGTCATACAAAGAGGTTTTGATAGTTTAGAAGGTGGTGAACGTCCCCTACTGATGACTTCACTCAGGTGTACAAGGGCTTTTTCTTACGTCTTCCTTCCTATTGCTCGTCACTATATATCTTGGAGGAGACAAGCAGTAGCAGTTAGTGAGACAGCTGAGCTGCTTCAGCGCCATTAAAGGCTCTGTCGATTGTTGATGACCCTCAGACTCACTTCATGTCTGGTTTAAGGTGAATAAAGCTTCAAAGGGGGCCATTACATGGTCTACCTTAGGGCAAGTTAATGCACATTTACATGTAATTGTACTTTGGCTCCTCCAATAGTGAATACACAAATAGAATTTGGTTGGAACTTCTATCCAAAGTGTCAAACATACTTTTAGCATTGGTGGCCTCAGTGGGACCTGAGATGCTGGATGACCATGCTGAAAAACAATGACAATAAATTAATACATTAATACACAACATTAATAATTACTACTAAGATACAAACAAATCTAAATAACATTGAAAGTGTAAAAACAGTTATAATAAATTAAAGCAATTCATAGTATAGTTGTAGTAATCGCTTGTCGTTCGTCGTGGTGGAGTGCAACTTGCAGCAACAATGCAGCAGCTAGCCCTGATTGGTTGAAATGCCATCCAATTGTATTTATTAATGCTTTAGCTTTAGTCAGCTGCTGATGAACTCTACATGGTATGGAGTCCCTGGCCAGCCCCCTGTACAGATCCACACACACACACACACACACACACACACACACACACACACACACACACACACACACACACACACACACACACACACACACAGGGGAACGGACTACATCTCACTGAAGGCAAATTAGAGGGATAATCTGTTTTCACCCTGGAGAAGTTTAAAGCCCACAGGCCCTGCACTCCATTTACCAACAAATGAATTTGTGAAGTATGGCTGCCTCTATTGATTGTCTCTCTAATGAAAAGGAGGGCGAGGGGGGGGGGGAGTTGTTGAAGGCGTGTGACTCACAGGGGTGGGGGTGAATAAATGGGCGACCGGGGAGACACGGGAGTGAGAGATAGAGATGGAGGGGAAGGAGGCTGTAAGGCGAGAGACGCGAGCGGAAGTGACAGCTCAGTTGGAGTAAGAAAAGCAGACAAAAGCGGAGCTGACAGCTCCCAATCAGTTTCAATGGGGTTGCACAATGCATGCTGGGAGCTACGCTGACACCAAGACAGTGAACTGCCAAAACACACACACACACAAACACAAATCTTATCAACTTATTTACAACACACACAAGCACGCAGGCACACACAAACACACACCAATCCATCTGTCAATGTAGATCCATCAGCAGCTTTGGTGACAATGTGTTAACAAGCACAATGCTGTTGTTATCATGTTTGATATCAAGCTAATATTTTTACACGTCAAGTTGCTTGGGGACATGTTGAGTATCTCTCAGCGATTAAATTATTGAGAAATGACAGCCTGTATGGTAAAACAGACACACCAACTTGAAATTAGTTTGAATATCAGGTCAAATACCAACAGAGTGTTTGACTCCTAGCTGAAAGGGTTTGATCCCCAATGTAAACTAGGTCATGCAGCACTTGAACTTTTTTGGTAGTCCCATTTTGATTGTGTTTGATTGTTTTGGATAAAAGTGTCTGCTAATTGACTAAATGTAATAAAAAATGTATAAGATATTCCTACCACATGCAAATGCGACAAGTACAGTAACATTGGCTTTAAAATCATGTAAAAAAAGAAAAAGAAAAGATGTACACCATTTATAGAGGGAGTGGTGTGTCGCCGCTGGTTCCAGGTGTGCTGTTCTGTGACCAGCCGAGAAGCTTTTAATTTTTAAGGACTTTACCCCGTCCTCCCTCCAGGGGGGTTCTCTGTTTGATGCATCTGGTCTATTTCTGGCGTTTCGCTGTTCAAGGACACAGTTTGTTTGTTAGCGTCGGGAAAGTTGGCAAGATGCTGGAGGTACCGGAGCCTCACCAGAGCAACAGGATTTATTTAACAGGATTTATTTACTTGCTATTTTTTTCCTATTCTATTCAGCTTACTTACCTTAAACCTGCTTTATTTATCGAGAACATAAGTAAATATGGCATAAGGTAAATGAGAGAGAGAGAGAGAGAGACCTAAACTTAATGAGGACCAACCCAAAGAGAACCAGACATATGAGTACCAACCTATGAGGTCCAGACATATGAGGATCAGACGAATGAGGACCAACCTAATGAGGACCAGACATTGGCCTATGAAGACCAACTATATAAGGACCAGACATATGAGGACATCTTTTGGCCTGTGACCCCTATCTTTAGATCTGAAAATTCTGCTAACACATCGTTTTAACCCAATTTTCCTTATCTTCCCAGTAATATCAAAGCCCCAGTGAACCTATATTTTTGCATCTTTTATCATCTTTTGCATCATCTTTGCACCACACTAAGCAGTTTGCTTGTGGCTACAAATCATCAGGCAGTCTGTTCATATAATACCGGAACCTTTAAAACCTTTCTACCCCCAAGACCCCAGGGTTGGGAAACACTGATTTGCACGCTAACCTAACCAACAACCAACCCAATTCCCTTTAACACATAGGATGGGACCAACCTGAGCCTTGCACCCTGAGAAATCATGCCTCACTTGGTTGTCAAGCAAGCGTGTCATTAAGCAGAAGTAAGATATAGAGTACACAGAAAAGTCCCCCTGGGGGAAGAACCCAGTCGAACACACATTCATCTTATTGTAAAGCAGAGGGTATTCTAGATACTGCTGGGACCCTGGGAAGGAGAACTACCATGTGGTAACACGGATGAGTCTTTGAATGCCATTAGTCATGGACTGGATGGAAACAAACATCAAATATAGAAAATAAAGTGAAGAATGTATTTATAAGTATACGTTAAAATATCATATGCCTTAAAACTAGGCTCCACTCAAAGTATATATTACTGTTTTGTGTCCTCTCTGGAAGCAATTGAGGGGCCAAGGTTAGCATTTAAATTACCTTTCTTTCATGTTAGAGTCAAACAATAGATCCCCCACCGACCAACTGGTCTGTGTGCCAATCTCACCCAGGTTTCACATCCCGCCTGGTTCAAATTAGAGAGGGTGTGACCAGTTTGTGATTGGCTTGTCCAAATAAGTGTAACCCAAGAGGAAATACGGGGATGCACCTTTATGTATTGTATAGCCTAGAGAACAGGTAACGATTGGAGGGCTTCAGATACCTCTGCCCATGTCATGTGTTTTGATATACTGTTGTATGTGAGCGTGATGATTGTATGTGATCAAGGAGAGAATGCTTGAGAAATTAACAGTTATCCCTGAAGGACTGTGCTGGTGGTTGGGGTACTGATAGAGAGTCAACAATGTAGCAGATTAGGGTTGTTGTTTGGGGTATGTGAGAGCCGACGAATAAAGGATTAAACGTTACGTCTTGACTCTTGTGGTCTGTTTGGAACAAAGGACTCTATAAACCTGGAAACAACACCTTGATTTGGATCTTCTACAACATTTGGCGAGCCAGCCAGGAGTCTACAACATTTGGCGAGCCAGACCAGTCAGCCAGACAACTACCAGACAACTTGTGAGTGCCCAGAAAAACCCAGCAAGGACACAGCGATTGACCAACTAAGCGCACAAAACAGACAGCCAGGCGCTAAGTTCCTGCCAAAGACAATGGGACACTTCGGACCAAGCGCTGAGAACTACCAGTGTTTCCCCTACTATGTATTCAGCAGTGGCGCAGCGCCACTGCTGGAAAATCAGCGCCACTGCAAAAATCTTCACATGATCGGTATTTAGCTTAACTACAACGTCATCTTGAAATTGCCAAGCGTTAAAGGGGAAATGAACCCAAAAACAACACTATGCTCCAACACTATATTTCATCACATGAATAAAGTTGATTGTGCTGCCATCAAATGTACTAACTCCATATAAAAAAGAAAAGAATTTAACGGCTACAGTAACGGTGATTTGACGCGTCATCAAATCACCGGAAGAAAAATGCAGGACTACAAGTTATGAACGTTCTGAATGTGAATCTTCAGGAGAGCAGCCCTCTCGGACACACACACACACGGGTTGAAATAAGGCTGTTTTACTCGCCAAATGCGAGTAATTTTTGTATTTGTCGAGTAATTTATGAAGACCACTCGCCACTCTGGCGAGTAATCTAAGAATTCGCCGCGATTGCCGCGGACCCGCCAGCAACGGACCCACTAGCCGCGGACCCGACCGCGCAGCACCCACCGCCGTCTACAATCGCTGTTAACAGCATGTTACAGCGGTAACAGCATGTGTGTGTCCGAGAGGGCTGCTCTATTCGGACACATTACTATGAAGCCCCGGTGACGGTGTGGGAGTGCGGATGATAATAAAACAGCGGTAACAGCGATTGTAGACGGCGGTGGGTGCTGCGCGGTCGGGTCCGCGGCTAGCGGGTCCGTTGCTGGCGGGTCCGCGGCAATCGCGGCGAATTCTTAGATTACTCGCCAGAGTGGCGAGTGGTCTTCATAAATTACTCGACAAATACAAAAATTACTCGCATTTGGCGAGTAAAACAGCCTTATTTCAACCCCTGTGTGTGTGTGTGTCCGAGAGGGCTGCTCTCCTGAAGATTCACATTCAGAACGTTCATAACTTGTAGTCCTGCATTTTTCTTCCGGTGATTTGATGACGCGTCAAATCACCGTTACTGTAGCCGTTAAATTCTTTTCTTTTTTATATGGAGTTAGTACATTTGATGGCAGCACAATCAACGTTATTCATGTGATGAAATATAGTGTTGGAGCATAGTGTTGTTTTTGGGTTCATTTCCCCTTTAAGACAACATTTTCAATATTTTTTGCCCCAATCAATTTCTACCAATAATGTAAATAAAAGCTTAAAATTAACACAAAAGAAAAACATGAGTAATCCTGTCTAAAATTATAAAATCAAGATTTCTGTTTCTGACCAGTTCAAGGTACGTGCTCCAATATTAAATCTGTTGATGGTATATCATATTTGTCTCAAAATGTCAATTTCTATCCACAAAACTTGCCAGAAGTTATGGTTTAAGGGGTTATTAAAAAAAAAAATCTTCCGGAGGTGAATGCCCCCAGACCCCTGCGCGCCGCCGCGTGCGGCTTGCCTCCGTAACAGCACCACTGCTGGAAAAATTTCTAGGGGAAACACTGACTACTATTGGTGAACCCTGACCCACACACCTCTGGCATACATGTTATTAATGCATGGTAAATCCATCAAGACATGTCACAAGAAATGGATGAATTGGACCAGGAACTCCCTGACACCATGGCTACAAGAGGGCTCATGGGACTCCCAACAACCTACACTGCATTGGAGTGGTATTGACAGCCCGCAAATCAAATATATTCAAGATTGGACAAACCAAACATCAGAAATGCATCTCAGAATGGCTAGCACAAGCCGAGAAAAGGTGGATACTAAAGAAGACGCTCCAGGTGGAAGATAAGAAGGTCTTAAACGTCAAGGATGACAACACACCACCACCACCACACACCTACCAAGACACATGCCCCATTCGTACTCCTCCAAGTGAATCTATCCTGCACCCAAGCTTGGATTCTGTGAAAAACCCTGTACACCAAATGGTGGTGGAGGAGGAACATCCAGGACTACATCAAGAAAACACAAAAAGACAGACAATATCAATTTCAACCCCTGCCACAATGGATAGAAGAAGTACAAGCAATGGTATGAAGAAAACAAGACCTTTATATTTTGACACAGATGACGACAGCCACGAAGAAGACAGGGAAGAAGAAGGCAACACTTTTCAAGTGGTAGCACTGGTTACCCTCTCTAACGGCCATTTAAGCACAAAACAATTTGGACGATTTGGAAGACGCCATGAGAAGGATACAAATTGACCACCAAAATAAACGCACCAGCAAAGCAATAAAAGAGGCAGAACAGGCACTGGCAATCCTGGAGAAAAGACTGGAACAGGCATCAATCTGAAAATCACGGTGTGCAAGAAAGCCAACTAATCGTTATAAGGCACCGCTATCAAACAAAGATTGTGATGTAAGAGACAAGGAAGACAAAGAAAAACATAGACGAAGAGACGACAAGCCCAGAAACCAGCCCAGACAGGAACAATGGACATAAAGAACACAAAAGGCCAAGAGATAAAGAATTGGCCCCCATGCAACTGCTGCCATCTATTCATGCAGTACACGCCATGGGGCCACACTGACTGCTAACCACTGGTCAAGCACTCTGTGGGGACATCCAGCAAGTCGTGGCCCGCATGGCGGGTCATATAACAGAGGACACAATCAGGGCTCACAAGGACAAATATCAGAAACCCGTTCAATGCCTTCAGACCTGCTGTATGGCAAGTGCTAAGACAAATCGCTCCAACACAACTGGATATGACCAAACTGACACAAACCAACCTAGCTGACAACTAGGATGTGGATGCATTCCCAAGAAGCAAGAAGAAGGGCAGCACCAGACTGGAGAACCATTGAACACATCAGCAGCCACAGTACTCGTTTGCCCACCTTATGCGAAGAGACAGAAACTAGAGGACATGATACGATTGGACTCAAAGACATGGGAAGAGCAAAGAGCAGACATGATACACTATATAAAAAGGCAGAGAGCCTCTGAAAAGGCAAAAAAAGAAAAGACAGGTTACAAATTAACCTGATAAAGAAACAACTGGCTGTCCTGGAAGAAAAAGACCTACACTGAGAAGCACCACCACTAATGTAAACGGCAATACTAACTCAAATCCCAACACAAATGGCACTTCAACAAATGGAGCCACCACAACAACTGCAATAACTACAGCAACAATGGTACCCTCCCTGACCTGGACAAATGCATACTGGGAACTCAGATACTTAACAGTGGCATGGTCAAAGGAGAGACGGTTAAAGAGACAAAGTGATGAGAAGACAAGGCCGTGGAAAAGACTATGCCCAATCAAACGGGCGATGCTGGGGATGCAAACAAACAGGTAATTTCAGGGACCAATAAGCTGTTAACCCTGGCAATACACCTTTGCCCAATGGCAGGGAAACCAGCCAACACAACAACAACAAAGCTATGCATGGGCTCAACCAAGCCAAAACAATTCACGAAGATGGTGACAAGGCCCAGCAGAAGCCAGTTATTGCATATGGGATGACGTAAACTATAGCAGTGTTAAAAAATAAATAATAATAAATAATTGAAAAAAGGGTGAAAACAAATATGGGGGGAATGCCATTAACACCATCTCAGCTGAGATTGCAAATTTTGTAAATGTACGTTGTCCAGTCTTTTGAAGACCTCTCCAGAATTGTCCAATCCAGATGTTGCAGACTACCAAGATGGCACCCAAACCTCATGATGAAATGGAATGGGTCTACACCAGCTGCGAGATAGAGCCAATTATCTCAGTGCATGTTCAAACATTACCTCATCACATTACTGCTATTAACACCAAAGGAACTTTAAACTGAGTAAAATGATTTAACCAGTCATTATTTAAGCTAATCATTAATTGTTTAGCAATTAATAATTTGTTGAAAGTGTGGTACATTTGAATACTGATTTAACCTATTGTAATGAACGTGGTTGTCCTAATATTTTGCGATAACATTTTAGGAATTGTAGTTTAATTATTTAAGCATGCATGCGCGCGCACGTTAGCTAGCTCTGTCCTACTTGAATCCCAAGCTAACCGATGAGTGTAATGTTATGTAAGATGGCAAATGTTGGCCAATCTAATTACCCTAAACATATCAAAGATGGTTAAAACAATAACATACAAATAGCTGTAATCTTCTTACCTCAATGTGTTTTTTGAGATTATAGGCTGAATTCTCGTAAGCCGACGATATAACGTACACGGCAAACAAAAGTTTGCATTGCATTTGCACGCTGTCTCCTTTTCTCCCCATTTTCTCCCCCTGTATGTGAAGAATTCTTGCACATGGGCACTCGTCTTCTGTCTTTTCTCCATCTGGTTTCTGTTTCTTCGTTTTCTGTTTTTAAATTATTATTGTTTTTAATTCAGTACTGGTCACCTCTCCAAACCTGTGCCTGGCTGCTGCAGGGTTTTTTTCCCGTTCGTATTTAAATGGTTCATTGGCCCGTTTGCGATCGGTTGATAGCCTTATTGGTTACAAAAATACAGATTAAATGTTTGAATATAATTCAAATTGTAGGCATACTAAGTAGCGAATTATGATTTTAAAAGTAGTGAAATAGATTACTACTTAAGAGTAAAATTACAGACTTGAGCAAATACTCATAAAAGTAGTACCCAAAAAAATGACTTAATTACAGTATTGTGAGTAGTTGTAATGTTACTTCCACCCCTGTTTTTCAGATATGGGATGAGGGTTTTCTTGTAATATTTTAATTGGTGATTGCTTATAAGTCTCAGAGTAATGAAGAAGGATATATTTATAAGTATACTTTAAAATATCATATGCCTTAAAACTAGGCCCCACTCAAACTATATACTGCTGTGTTGTGTCCTCTCTGGAAGCAATTGAGGGATTGGGATTAGCATTTAAATGTGAGCCACCACATCCTAACCCGGCGCATTTTGGGGCAACATTGAAAAAAATTCCTTTCTAGGTAAAAAATGAGATTATAGCAGATTTATGTTCCTCTAGTTGTTTTCTACGTCTCAACTTATTTTCAAAACTGAGTTTGATTTCTAAATATTAGATACATATTGTATATATAATACAACAATATACAGTATACAACAAAAGAAACACTTTATATAGCCCATAGGCTCCCCCCCCCCCCCCCCCCCCCTCATGGGTATTTAGGGCTACCCATTCCAGAATAGAAAGAACATAGCTAATGATTTAAACAGCATTTTATCATAGTAAATAACACTTTCTTTATCAAAATTTGATGGATGACTAACAACATTGACTTTGAATCTATCAACACATTTCCTGTTTGGATTTGGTCATATAAAATTGTATCTTCCAAATTCAAACTCTTCTCACGCAAAATCTTTCAGTTTCCAGAATACCGGGTATCGTGACAGACAGTACAGTGGATTTAATAAAGTGAATATATAACCAATTAACTGTGTCCATGTATTATATATCCTATTTTTTCATGCACAAATGCTAAAGAAAAAGATAATGCGCTGTTCAAAGGAACTGTCAGATAGTGTTGCCATCATTTCTGACATTTCATGCACATTCAGCTTAAAACAGAACACACAAATAGGGAGTCACAACTAAGAGCACATTTGAAGCATGTAACCATATACCATATTATATGCATATACTGTATACATATACTGTGTGTATATATATATATATATATATATATATATATATATATATATATATATATATATGGAAATCTACTACATATAAATATATGTTAATATGTTGTGCTATTCAACATGCTCATTATTATAATCTGTATAGTTTTGAATGAGCCTAGATCTGGGTCATTCATCCATATATCATCATGTATGATTCATTATTATTGCATTATGAGTTATTCGGATTAGTCTGACTGCTCTTGAGTGCTCTTGAGTGCTCTTGCTCTTGCATTGAAAGCGTTGTAATTATGTGGTATTCATTAATACATAGGATCTCAAGTACATATAGTATATTTTTATTTTATTGGGGGCAGGTAGTCTAGTGGTTATGAGGTTTGAGTCCCAACCTAACGGTTCTGGTTTCAAATCCCAATGTCCACAGTCCCTGTAGGCATTCTTGAGCCAGATGCCCTACCCTACCTGCTCATTAATAACAAGATGGCTATAAGGAGCTTTGGATAAAAGCGTCTGAATGGTAAATATAATAATATATAATGTTTCAAATCTACTTGATACCATGTATTTATCGTTGCGGTTTCCAACAGTAATCAGCCAGTTCAAGGTTCCAACCGAATACGGTGGAAATGTTAACCCTAAAGTGAAAGTGTTAAGAGTTAACCTGCCCAAAAAGCCATAATCGCCCAGAGGTAATTGTCCAATCACAGGCAGGAAGTATCATTAGACCCTTTTAACACCCACGTCCTGGACTTTGTCTTCTTCTACACCTTAATTTACCTTAAAATACAGACTGAGCAAAGGTACCGCTGCCGCCATTATCCTGCCAATCAGGCAGTGTGTGATAACCCTAGCCCCGGTTCTGTTGTTATGGAAACACAATGCCTAGTCTTGTAACCCCAGATCCAAGATGGAGGACCACAGCACAGAGTTTCTTCTCTGTGGAATAATTATGTTTAGTTAGCGTAATTGTAGATGACTCTCACCTTCCCATAAGCATTTCAATGTACTATATATGTATATTTGATAATTAAACACTTTGACTTTAAATAAAACGAGCATACAGGAGAAGCTGAAGACGAAGGTTGAATTTATGTGTGCATGCGTGTAATTAAAAAGGGAAATTGCTTTGTTTAAAAAAAAAAAGAAGCTTGCTGTGATTTCTAATTAAAATAGACATTGTCTTGTCCTGTTCACTCTATAGCCGAGCCAGATAAACTCAATCGAATCTCTTCATGATTTCTCATTTATTTATTTTTGCAGAGTTACAGGGATGGGATTCAAGGTGAACAGGAGTATCACCATCAATCATTGAAATGTACTGGCATGAATAAGCATATATATATATATATATATATATATCAGGGCTCCAAACCGGTTCAAGGAACGAAAACCGAAAACGAACAGAATTTTACGAGGAACGGAAATATATATATATATATATATATATATATATATATATATATATAACCAAATGGTCTTCAACTGTTCCGGAACAGAAACGTTATTCTGAAATCCCCAAAACCGGTTAATAACGGGTTTTTTTCGTTCTCTATATAGCCTATAAAATTTCACAAAAGCATAGCCTATTTCATGAAAAAAAAAAAAATTCTGGTTGCCGCGTTCACTTCGCCGCCCGCTAAGCTCAGCTGTCACAAATTCCCACCACCACCCTGGTTATATACCAATAACTATTATGGTCTGTTATAAGGTATCAACCACAAAAATAGACTAGGCCCAATAACACTGCCGGAACGTTAAGAATGAACGTTATTTTACGTTCCGAACCGGTTCAGGAACGATATGTTGGTGGCGGAATGCAAGAACGAAAACGTTAAATATACCGGTTCCGTTCGGAGCGGAACGATTGAAAAATAATTTTGTTTTCAAGCCCTGATATATACTGTATATGTAGAGAGATATGATGACAAAAAACCAATCGTTTCAATCAAATACCCAAATCAATATGATGTAAAAATATGACAATTTAGTGTGTGTGTGTGTGTGTGTGTGTGCGCGTGCGTGTGATCAGACTAACAGCTTTGTCTCAGTTTGATTGGGCAGAAAATCACCACGCCGCCTGGGACGTTAGTACCGGAGGTAATAACGCAGCGTTTACCTCAACTCCCCTCCTCCTCCTCCCTTATTGTCTCCTTAACTTCACGCCGTGCCTGTCTCTCTCTCTCCCCCTTTCTCCCCCCCCCCCCCCCCCCCCATCCCCATCCCCATCCGTCCCTACTTTAACTCTGACAGTTGGACAGGTCTGTGTAAGACGCCGGGGGTATTTCACATCTGCACGGTGCCCATTTACACCCCGGAGTGCTCCTAATGGCTTCACATCTCCCCTAATGGCTTTTAATGGCCACTTACGTCGCTGCGCTCCTGCGGACGTTTTAAAGACAGCGATTGCGCTCGCGGGCGGGCCACGCGTGCGCATCACGCGTGTGTGCGCACGCACGCGTGGCCCCGCGAGCTCATCCGTGACGGCGCGTGAGCGGCTGCGCGCCTTTGTGTTGGGATTGCAGATTACGCTCGCGGGTCTGTGACGCGGAGCGCGGAGGCGCCACGTGACACGAGCACAGCATTTTATTGGTTTTATTGCATTGGTTCTGTGAATCATATTCACGTTTTTAAACTAGAGAAAGAAATAGAAAATTAAAGGTCCCCTATTTTACCACCAGGTGTGACGTTGATTAGCTATTACAAGCCATGTCAAAATCTAGAAACCCTCTAATGACATCACAAGTGGGAGTGTCCACCCAGATGTATGATAGCTATAGATCAGCCCATAGACATAATATACGTAGACGCCTCATGACGTGCTGGAACGTAATCCAGCGTCGCCGCCATATTGGTTGGGTCTCTTCACTCTAGTCTAGCATAGGAGTCAACGGAGAGCAAGCTATGCCAGTGTTTTGTGCAGCTTACGGTTGCAATAACCGGCAGTATTGACACCAGATGACAGCGTAGGATTACCTTTCACAAGTAAGACTGAACAATAATTGTGTTTTTTTGTTTTTTTTACTTTATTTTAGCGTCCTGTATCATAACTAAATCTCTGCCGTTTGTAACAAACCAAAAATCTGGTAAGAATTCGGGGAGTTATGATTATTGTAGTTGGGGATACACTTCCTCAGTAGAAATAAATGCACTGGGGGCGCACTGGGGACCCATCCAAGATGGCGGCCGCGCTGATACGTCAGCTCCAACAGGCAGCGTCAGTCTATGAGGTGTCTACGTATATTATGTCTATGGATCAGCCTACCAGCCTACCGAGTGGACTGTACCAACTGGTAGGCTGATCTATCTATCATACATCTGGGTGGACACTCCCACTTGTGATGTCATTAGAGGGTAGATTTTGACATGGCTTGTAATGGCTAATCAACATTAGCCTGGCAAGCCAGACCCACATCAGAAAGATGTAGGGTCTGGCAGTGTGGGCGGGATAAACGGTTGTCTTTCAAGTTCCCTCTGCACGCAATAGGATAGCGCTTCAACCAATCAGAGCAACGAAGACGGTGACGTAGTCAGAGCGAGTCAAGAATAGTGAAATAAAATGTTAACTTCAAGTCTTGAAGAGTCGGGGCCAAAGCCGAGTCGAAAGACAGCTGTTCGCCAGGAGCAGCCATTGTTCACCTCTAACATGGAACCATCGCAACTCTGTCGTCATGGTAGCCCGGCTTCCGATTCCGCCCCTCACGCTGTGATTGGCCTGACAGATTTTCTGTTTCCAGCACCGAAAAACGACGACGAAGGGCTAGACCCCCTGGCTGCAAATTAAATTTGCTGCCGCTAGGGGCGTCTAGATTTCTAGGCTAAATCAACATCACACCTGGTGGTAAAAATAGGGGACCTTTAAACAACGTAATTTGTTGTATAGTTGTATCATTTGCTGTTGAAAATAATGGTGTAATATTTAACTTTGTTTAATGAATCTGCATAGTTTTAATTGATATGTTCATTGTTAATAATATACTCGAAGGGCGTGTTCACCCCTAGCGTTTTTTTTTTTCTGCCAGTGCTCGTTTTACATTATATTCCTATGTAGCACAGCGTTTTTGGAAAAAAGCCCCGGCGTTTTTTTAAACGCCTCTCTGCGTTTTTTTCTCTCCGCACCGAGCGTAAAAAAAAGTTGAAAAAAGTTCAACTTTCAGGAAAAAAGCGCCCGACGTCAGGCGCTTTTTTGACAACTGACCAATCACAAGTGGAACATTGACACTTGGATACGTAGTAGGCGAGTAACGTCGGGGTCTAGAATGGGTTCGTTGCTAGGCGATAGAAAAAACACTCTCGGCGCTTTCAAGGACAAAAAACGCTGCCAGCTTTTTTTTTTTATTGAATAAACGGTCGGCTCAACTTTTCCCTATCACAAAAAACGGTAGGTGTGAACACGCCCTAAGGCTACATCAACACTAATACGTTTTTCGGTTTTACGCGGCGGTTTAATATGAAAATTACCTCCATCCACTAGCGTTTCAGCACCATTTCAGATTGTCTACTCTGCGTTGGTTCCGGTTTTCTTCCGGAAAGGGTCACGTGATACTGGCGTGACGAATCAGGGAACAACACGTTGTGACTGATGAGACCCAATCAGGAAGTGAAATGTGGGTGTCTGCGTCATCAGTTTCTAAAATCTCTGTATCCGCCCGTCCAGACTGGTCCAGACTGAAATAAACTTACATTTTCACGGCAATGAAATAAACAAGTAACTTTTTCTTCTTGGCTCTTGGCATCTGGAAGCTGCAACGCTGTGCACAGCTGGTACGAATGACAGTGAGGTCATCTACGGGTGCCAATTTATCAACAATTCAATGCCATGTTAACAAAACGTAATACTTTATGGCAGGGGTCCCCAACTACTTTATCATAGCAGGCCACTTTTAAAATGCCTTGGGAAACCGGGGGCCCCGTCGCGCAAACCAAACACTTATGGTGTGACAGGTTGAAATGTTTTCAGATGAATAATTGAGTTACATTAATAGCCTACCAATATTGTTAACAAGTTACGTAAATACCAGTAAACAAGAAATATGGTCAATCAGTTATGGGAATATTTATTAAATTGATGTTTGCTCTTTAGTCCTCCAAGTTTACACACTGTAATCCACTGGTACCGGTTGTATTTAGAGCTGATTGAGATTTATGGCTTTGGACAATGCTTAAAAATGAAAATTGATTTTCACTTTAACTTCATTATTGTATGGCGCCGCCACCGCTTCCCTGAGGTCCCGTAGTCATAGTAACGCCCTGTTAGTGTGGCACTGCAAGGCGCACAAGACAGCGGCAGCCCTGAATTACCTGCTTAAAGCAGGTCACATTAGGAGAATCATGTCCCCATAGTATTGCATATTAGAAGTAGGGGCCCCCGGTGGACAGACATTACAGATGCGGTGGACATACATTACAGATGCGGTGGACAGACATTACAGATGCGGTGGACAGACATTACAGATGCGGTGGACAGACATGACAGATGCGGTGGACAGACATGACAGATGCGGTGGAAAGACATGACAGATGCGGTGGACAGACATGACAGATGCGGTGGACAGACATTACAGATGCGGTGGACAAACATTACAGATGCGGTGGGAAGACATTACAGATGCGGTGGACATACATTACAGATGCGGTGGCATTTCACATCGCCAAAGACATGGACAATTCCTTTGTATTTTGTAGTTTGTTAAAATTGTAAACCGGGTGTGGTGTGAAAAAAATTGGAGATTGTATTTTTAGTCCCAGCTGTAATGGTCTGTAAATAAGCAGGCGGTAGACAGCGGACGTAAATCAAAATATTACTCTTTACTAGAGACAGGGGAAAAACACGGACACATGAAGTAACTAGGGAGAAAACAAGTCTCCAAAAACAGACTAACGAAGGATCCAATAATTCACAATAAATAAACCAACAGGGAGGACACTTCTCATATGCCTGAATGGATATAGACCACTCAAAGAGTGAAGTGGAGAGACCACTGAGCGGGGGGTGCAGGGAAATGAGGGCATATAGACAGTTGACTAAACATAGGGTGACACTAATTACAATCAGCCCTCCTGGTAAACGGCATGAAGCGCAGTATCGTACCCTCCACTGCCTCATCTCATCCATTTTCCCCTTTAACAATAGGAAACGGCTGTTTTAACACCTTGAAACACCTATTCTAGAAAAACATGTTGTTTTGAGGTTATATTGCAGGTATTACAACTTGCTGCACACTTAACATGTTGGTGACTCATCTCGTCTGTCTCACTTTTTGATTCACTGCAACTGACGTATTTTTAATATTTGTTAATATAATGTGGCGTTCCAGTGCCGTACTATAGGGGAAATGCAGGGTGGATAACAGGGAGCATTTCTTCTTTGACTGATTGCTGAAATTATTAATTATGTTTGGAAGAAGAAAACTTTTTTTAAATAATTTTTTAAAAAATAAAATTAGAAGAAAAAATAAATAAATAATTTCTCCAAAAATTCCAATAGGCCACCTAGAGGTCCCCAATAGGTGGCCTATTGGGTACCTCTGACTTAGAGGGTCGTGAGGAAGCCCCTCTCAACTGTTGAATCCAGAGACTATGAATGAGCCCAGAGACAATGCGGGTACTGATAATGTGTTCTGCTATCTGCTGCTATCACGTGACACAGCAGTCTGGCCCTATGGCCTGACCACAAGGACGTATCGACATATAGATATTCCTAGAAGGGCCTGTCTGCCAAGACAAGAAGAGGAGGTGTCGCTCACATGTTTTAGAAAGTATGGTGTTATTTAATAACTAAACTAGAATAGGGTAAAAGATTCATGGACAGAATAATGAATGTATAAATAAAATTGATGCCGGCATCTGATGCTGAATCAAGTTTTAAAGCAGTTACATGCTATTCGACTTATATGTAAGAGACGAATACTGGGTGAGTTAATTTGCCCCAGTAAGATTCCAGTCTCCACTGAGCAAACTTGATTTTGAGCGCCTACGCATTTTTTATAGTTGTATGTATTTGAGTGTGGCTTGAAAGGTTATTATTTGGGTACCCGTGTCTGTTACTTGTTTCTGTGTTTTGTGTTGTTTTTTTCCTCTCCGTGTATTTGTTTTCCACTTCTCTTCTCTACTAACCGCATCTCTCCCCGTAGACACATAGTTAGGGGAAATAGTTAATACATAAATACATACACTCTTAACTACTCCTCACATAGCCACAGACAGAGCTGACAACACAAACTAAGGAAGATGAATTTAGGATTCTCACTTCCCTAATAACCGTGTGTAAAAAGTGTTTTTGTGCTTTCCGGGACAGATAGCAGACCCAACAGCTCAGTTACATCAGATGTACCCGTAATCCACACACATAATACTGCCTGACCGGGTACAGTACGCACCACATACAGGTCATAAGGTCATAAACCACTCTCTGTATGGCCTTGCTCAGTTCTTGCATTACCCGAAAAGAGTGGTGGATAGGTAGAAAACAATCCGCAAACTGTTATAAGTGTGATGGAAGTCCCACCAGTGCATTCACATAAACCCTACAGCCTCACTCACAATAAAAGACAACACATCGCATGATCCACAATCACAAAGCCCCGAAACCCCTGATACCCCTCTCGTGAGTCTCTATGCATAAGATGCTTGGTAGGCATAATGTTATCTGATATTTTATTATATACAATTTAAATGTTATTAGGTAGTTATTACAATGTAAAAACCTGATGCAGCCTCAGTGTTGCGTGTGTACCATTAGAACAAGCCCACCATTGGTTCATTTGAATACCTCCATTGTGTGGTGTTGAAACACTTATCTTCTATCTGGTGGTTCTTTTTGAATTATTTTAGCGTACCTTAAAGAAATCCAGTGTTTTTGTTTAACCCTCACTGTTCTTTATCAACCAGCATAGACATTTGAATTTGAATGTCTGTCATTATTAATGAATTTTACAACAATACTTTCCATATAGCTCATCATAAAGTATAAACCCAAGCATATGCTTTATGACACTTCTCCTATTTCGTAACTATTTACCTCTGAATGAAAGTTACAAGGTAAAATGTATTTGGTAACAACGTACTTCACATTGACTGTTGTTAACATCCTTTTGAGGAAAAATGGCTGTTTTTGCCTACTATATAATAATAACAATCATGAGAAAGCCCCTCCATAATAATAACAATCGACATATACATACACCATGATTGAACCTACTCATTACTTATGTCAACTTAACGGGTCACGAGGAAGCCCCTCACAACTGTGATTGAATCCAGAGACTGTGATTGAATCCAGAGACAATGGGTACTGTGTTCTGCTATCTGCAATCACATGACACAGCAGTCTGGCCCTATGGCCTGACCACAAGGACGTATCGACATATAGATATTCCTAGAAGGGCCTGTCTGCTGAGACAGGAAGAGGAGGTGTCACTCACATGTTTTAGAAAGTATATATATAGTATATATAGAACACCTTCATTATAACGGCGAGCAGAGAAATAACACGTCACTTATGATAGCAAGCAAAACCTTATCAATTTGAATGATGATCACTCATCACTCATTCAATCAAAAATCAGTTTTTGGCACTTTTTAATTGTGGGTGAAGATGAAGATAGCTGTTCTATCTGGCAGGTCCATCTCATCTGACTGGGTTTTCTGTTCAGCGTGCACACCTGTGTGTGTGTGTTTGTGTGTGTGTACCAGCTGCAAGATCTTCAGTGAAGGAATTCCCATGGGATCTCCTCCAGTCGTGCGCACATTCTACCACGTCCCAGCCTGTCAATCTGATTGATTTTCTATAATCGCTACACGTGTGCACGCACACACACACACACACACACGCACACGCACACGTAACAGCACACTTGACATGGAGGAGGAGGGGAACCAGAATTGGAAGGAAACCGGGATCGGAAGGAAAGGAGATAAACAGAGAGAGAGATTTGAAGAGGTGGCAATGAGCCACTTTCAGCAAGGATTGTGAGTGGTTGGCTTAGACTGCCGTTTGTGTGTGTGCTGGTTGTATGAGCTTATGCCAAAATAAGCTCATTAGCATCACAGGAAGCAGGGCTGAAATTCACAAATTCATTAGTTCAACCATTTGCATCTCGCTTTCCTTTGCAACTATGTGTGTGTGTGTGTGTGTGTTCCCGTCTTGCCCATTTATATGTGTTGGCTACGCTGGCTGCAGGCTCTGAAGCCCACTCCTTACCTGCGTCTTTTGTCATTGGCCCACCACCACCCAAAACCACCACCACCACCACCCTGGTTGAATCAAAATGTCCCCACACCGCTATGCTAAGGTTTGAGTTCCATCCCAATTCATGTTCAAAGGGGCTGAAGTTAGAGAGAAGTACAGAGTGACAATTACCGCAACAAAGGCATGACCGACAGGGAGAGAAGCTTTAATTGAGTTAAAATTGAGTTTCTGAATAGATCATTCTGTTAATTTTAGAATAAATATAGTGCTTTTCTCTCAGCATGTGCTCTCGCCCATAAGAAAAAAGATTTGAAATCTCTCTTATGGATTCTAGCAACAGCTTTGCACTTTTTTCTGCTTTTTTTATTTATCCTTCATTCTTTTCCTGCCAATTTTAGCCAAACGTCAATGCAATGCCATCATCGGATTTGTAAAGTTGCCATTGCAAATCTATACTCAATACCTAATGAACGTATGTACGTATACATAAAAAGTATACCTATGTACACATTAAATAATTGAATACATTTAAACTGTTTGGATGGTTTGGTTATCAAATTCATAATAACCAAGACGTATATACATCACAACCAATATATAACATATAATACATCAGATATACCAAGTCAAGTCAATTTAATTTGTATACCTTTAATCACAGTCACAGTCTCAAAGGGCTTTATGAGCGTTGAGTATTTTAGTTAGAGTCTCAAAGGGCAAATATTTATGACACCCCCTAACCCTAGCCCCCCAAAGGGCAAGATAAAGCTCCCTTAATTATCAAGGAAGAAACCTTGAGAAGGAACACTGGTATGGTTATGAGTGCAATGGGTGCCATAGTATTACAAGCAATCATTTTAAGTTTAATTTTAAAAAAAATAAAATGAGTATTGTTCATGGTGATGAGGTGCTGGCTGGTGAACAAGCTGGTAGCTGTCAGGTGGGGTGCCAGGCATCCAGTCATGATCACAGCAACACACTAAAACAGAGACAGCATTATGGTAAGATGGAGCAGGTTGGATAGGGAACATGTAGGAAACCTCTAATCTAGTACCTATCTGCAGCAGGAGTAGGCTAGTGCTGGATAACAGGTCAATTTAACTGTAATGAGAGCTGAGGGACACTCCTAGGAGCCAATTGAGAGAGCAAAGAGGTAGGTTTTAAGTTTGGAATTTAATTTTTCAGCAGTCGGCAGGCTGTCCCACAGATGGGCGCTCGGTAAGAGACGCTTTGTGTCCTACTGATTTCTTTTTATCTTTTGGGATTGATAGAAGACCAGCTCCTCAAAACCGGAGGGGCCGAGAAGAACAATAAGGAATAAAAAGGTCCTTCAGGCCAGATGGTGCTAATCCATGCAGGATTTTATAGGTAAGTAGTAGCACCTTAAAGTTTGACCCGGTATTAATTGGAAGCCAGTGGAAGGAGGAGTGAATAGGAGTAATTTGGTCGTATTTCCTGGTTCTACTTAGGAGTCTAGCACCGGCGTTCTGCACAAGCTTCAGGCTTTTTGAAGTGGAGTTGAGTAAACCAGAGAACAGTGCATTACAGTAATCTATTCTTTTTAGCAATGTTTCTAAGTTGAAATAATGCAGTTCTGGTAATACTTTTTACATATCAATAAAAAAAGCATACAGTTTGACACAGGCATTTGGGGAAATAGCAGAGCCCTTAAAACACAGTGTGACATCTTCAAATTGTGTTCGTTGTTGCTTCGGGCCGATCAGCTCAGTTTTCCCTGCAAGTAGTTTTGGGACATCCATCTTTTATTTGCCAGGCAAGATTTAACTTTCTGCATCTTGGAGGAGTCGTTCGATCCAATAGGAATGTAGATTCGAGTGTTGTCAGCATTATAGTTCAAGCTAATTCCATAGCTGCGAATAATATCGCCAAGAGGAAGCATGTAGATTGCAAAGAGCAGTGGACCAAGGACCGACCCTTGGGGAAGACCAAAGCTTAGGTTGCTGTGTTTAAATGTTGAATCTTCACAAATATCAAATTGCATTCTGTTTGTGAGATAGGATCTAAACCAGAGAAGAGCCGAGCCTTTGATGCCAACATAGTGTTTAAGATGATCAAGAAGAATGCTATGGTCGATTGTGTCGAAGGTGGTACTAAGGTCAAGCAGCACCAGCAGGGAGCTTGCATTGCTGTCCATGGTAAAGAGAAGATAATTTACCACTCTGGTCAGCAGTTTCAGTGGAATAGAAAGTCCTTAACCCAGACTGAAAGGGTTCAAATAAGTTGGTCGTCATAAGGTGATTGATGGTTCGGTTAACTACAATTATTTCCAGTACTTTAGAAACTGCACAAAGATTGCACTGTAAATTCAAAATGGCTGGCTTCCTGTTGGACTTAGGGTATAGGGACCCATAGGCTTTTTTGTAAGTCTGGAGATGTTACATCTGCCTACCAAATCTAAAACAAATTCAAAGGTGGGGGCTTTGACTTTGAAAACTGTTAGAGGGCGCTATCGAGCCAACTTGCCACACCCAAGCCCAAGACCCATATCACATACCGATATGTGCCAGCTCTGATGCGTGTGCAAATTTTCATGACTTTCCGAGCACCCCTTAGCACCTCAAAAATGTGTTTGAAATCAGCCTAAACAAACAAACAATAATAATAAGCCGTTTTATTAGGTTTTCATAGGAAACAGACATTCATCGATTCAATTAAAATGTGTGATCTCATGCTGTGCAATCTTTGAATATGGTTAGAAAAAAAACCCTCATAATAAAGGTTGAAAGCGGCAACAGTTTGCATTAACAGTAATTAGCACTCCTTAAAATAAACAAACACAAACAATACACTACGACATATAGACCCATGTGTAAGCATTGAGTTGAGAATTTGTTATTTAGTCACAATTATGGAAAATAAAGTCAGATGTATGAGTTTTTTCAAGTAGAGCAATGTATTAAGTGTTGTACTGTATATGTAGGTCTTGTGAGTAGGTGTGACACACTTGTAGAACTTGTAGAAATTGACCTCACATCCCATTGGTCGTTCTTGACCTCACATCCCATTGGTCATTCTTGATCTCAAATCTCCATAGAAAACACTACAGAACATCCTAGCAACGACCTAGAACACCTTAGCAACCACCCAGAACACCACAGAAACAACCTAGAACACCTTAGTAACCACCCAGAACACCCTAGCAACCACCCAGAACACCATAGAAACAACCTAGAACACCCTAGGAACCACGTAGAACCTAGAACCCAATAGCAAACCAACGAGAACCCAGTTTTCTGTGTATTCATATGGGCCGGTGAAACGGAGGTTGCGTAAAATGATGACATGACCTCGATTTACACATGGCAATTGTTGTTTCAAACATTGAGCATGTGCCAGAAAACCACAAACAATGGCAGACTTACCGGTGTGTTTACCGGTGTGTTTATGTCTGGCTAGTATTGTTAGATTTAAGTGCATGTTGACAACTCAACATAGCATTACTTTGACATGTTGTGTTGTTGTATTCGCCACTCAAGAAGAAGCCTATCATTACACATGCTCCTAATGTTCTTCTGTGGTGTTTGACATGAAGTTTTATCACCACCTACTGGCCTTGCATTATTATGTGAGCATTTTAAAATAGTTTTTGCAATATTTTCCATAATACCATTGGTGTGGACTAAGTGAAGAAACTGAGGATTTATTAACACCTGAGTCAGGCAAAGAATGATATGGCAACAGGCAGGTAGTCAGACAGGCAGGGGTACACCTGTTTCAGCCATTGTGGTTAGCTTATGTCTCCGGCTCCTTGAATTGTGTATTCAAGTTATATCTCTTGTGTGTATTTTTGGCTTGTCTCTAACTTTGTCTCCCTGTGCCACAGGATCATTGTTTGTCTATCTGCCTGCCTGCCTGTTCATCTCCCTGCCTGCCATTCAGCAATTCAGTCTGCCGGTCACTAGCTTCCCAGCCACTCTCTGCTCCGCCTTAAAGGTACAGTACGTCTTAAAGGTACACCACACAATTTCGACTGTTCCAGGCTTCTTTCCGCTTGCCCTCCCCCCTGTGCGCTATTGGGCGTGATTTCAGCACCTTCAGCGGACACGCCCCAGCGCTTCAGAGCAGAGAATAACGCTTATTCTTTCACGATTTTGAAACCTAATTTTATTTATTTATTTTATTTCTCTATAGAGAGGAGAGAAGTGCTGCTACCTGACGGTTTTGCTTGGAAGCCCCTGTCTCCTGGGCAGGTAGACACCGCTAGACACCGGTGATCACGTCTTTAGTTCAACTTTAGTTCATGTCACATCACTTATTCAGAGAATGAATGTCTGTTGAATATCCAATATCTTTCTAACTTAAAAAAAAAATTACACATTTGCACCCCTAAAGACCACTACACTATAAGTACACCTTGTTAAAATAGCAACATTTTCAGACAATACACAATATAGTCTGGCTCCATCTCATGAAACTGTTTTAAAAAAAAGTGTCTTTTTGAGCATCCGAAAAAGCTTGTCATCAATAAATGGTAATATACTACTGGCAGACAGACACTTGGGGACAGTGGTTCTGTTTGGTGGAGGTGTCTGGTGTTTGGTAATCCTATGTGTGGTTGGATAAGTGGTGTGTTAATTCATCTTGGTAATCCTACCATCGCCCATAACTTTGCGTGCTAGGCTGTGCTGTCTCATTCTGTTTGTTGTCAGCCCTTCCTTAGTAGGATTATCGGATTAACCCAATTGAATATTTCAGAAATTCAACTTCTTGTAACACTGCTCTATGGGGGAATTTGACTGGTGTAATCATTTAAAAGTGAATGCCTGAAATCAACCGTTAGATACAGACTATACTTCCCAGGGGTTGTAATATCGATTAATCGAACAATCTAACTAAATCTGATAAATCCTTGGTAACTTTTCTCCCAGTCACCTTTGGTGAAACCTTTGGAGTCATCATCAAAATGCGTGGTTTTACAATCGAATATAGTCCACTCTTCACAAATATATTTTTGCGTCAGTAAAGAAATGCTGCTATTAAGCTGATTGGGTGTTTTAGGTAGTCAACCCTCCCCCCCAATAAATGACAAATCGGAGGCAGCAGGAGATGTCTTTCAAGTCTGAGGGAGTGTTTTTTTCCCCGTTCTCAACATACATGGCAGCAAATAGCACTCAAGGTAGGTTGAGAATTACTAAAACCGTGTACCGCCTACGCACACATTTCTCCTCAAAGCTGGGACATCTCCTAGAATTGCAGCTATTCAAATCTGTGTGTGCGTTTGTGTCAGAAGAGAGTGAGAGAGGCATTAAGGGGTGAAACTAAGTGTCTGTAAACACAAACACAGAGACATAAACACGTATCTCATCTCATTCTGAAAGTATTCTGAAAATGTGTTAATGCATGAAAAAGTTACAAAGAAGTGTCTTTATCTCTCCTCACAGTTAAAAAGTCCCTCTCTCTCACTCTTCCTCTCTCTCCTTCTCACAGTAAAGATGTCTCTCTCTCTCTCGCTCTCTCTCCCATCCTCACAGTAAAGATGTCACTTTCTCTCTCTCTCTGTCTCTCTGTCTCTCTAGACAGTAGATGTAGATCTCCGAAAACCACTAAGAGATACAGTGCCTCGGGAGCGGATGTTGTAATACCCACTTGTCACGGACTTCCGCTATTCTGCAACGTTATGTGAAAAGGGCCTATTGTCCTGAAAAGGCATGGGAGCAGGCTGGGCCTGGTCAGAGGCAGCCTTAAGCATCTGGGGCCTGTTTCAAGAGCTAATGTGCGAAGAAAAAAAAACATAAAAGAGAAAAAAAAGTGAGGATTCAAGTTGGTTTGCATCAATAATGGTATATTTTCGGACTTCAACTTAAATGCATTATGTGCACTTTCAACATCATGAATAGCTCAACATAGAAAAAATCCAAATAATTCAAACAAACAATTACAAACAATTAAAAACTGAAAAAATTACATTTTTGCGCAAAAATCATTGTTTTCAATGTTTTTAATCATCTCAGTTGTAGGATTGTCATCGTGTGGTGCTTGTTCATCAAACAATAAAGTTTAGTCATCATTATCGCCATCTGTTTGAGTAGAAGGATTCTCATTTCCATTGTTCTGATTAGCAGCATCTCCAGTTGTTTGGCTAGCATGCTGTGACAGTGGTGCAGGTGCAGTTGTCGGCAGGCCTTTTACAGTCAAGTTCAGTGAAGTCAAGTTCAAGTAAAGTTCAGCAGATGTTTTGTTTTGAATATTGTAGCGTCCTGGAGGTGCCCCGCGTCCATACCTCCCAGCATGCTTTGAGAGACTATTAAATCTAGACTTTTTCTGTTATTTTTCTTGTTATTCATGCACTGTTCTAGGATTATTTAACGCTAAATAATTGTTTATAGAGATTCTTTTAATTATGTGTATTTGCTTTAGTTTGAGAATTTACTAGTTCGTATTAGTTGACACAGTTAGTAAAATGACCTGCCTACCATTTTTGCTATAAACATTGAATTGCTAACTGGTTTTAACTGCAATGAAAGCTGGCTGTTAGCTTTGAAACGGTGACCAGTGTGTTATCTTTGATTGACGTAACCACATATATATATGTATATATGTATATATATATATACGGGGGGAGGGGGGGGGGGGGGGGGGGGGGGTGCGCGATTGTTGACTGGAGGGGGAGAGGTGCGCGATTGTCGCCGGGGGGGGGGGGGGGGGGGGTCAGTAATGATGACACCGCGAATACGGACGTTTAGCATCTTTTTTTAAATATATATTTTTTAAGAGGCCCCTGATTGGCCGAGGCCTCGGGCTGAAGCCCAGGTAAGCCCGTGCATTAAGGCGCCACTGCCCAGACCTACGACCGACGGGGGGGGGGGGGCGCCGGGCAGAGGACGCAGCCGTTCCGCAGCACAGCCGTTCCGCGGCGCTTACCTTCCTTGGTGGAAATCCGGTATAGACCCAGCTCCCAACCCAACTTTGACAATAGATTAACGGCGATAATTTTTTTATCGCCCGATAAGAGTCTCGCGTTATCGCAGCGCGTTAACGCCGATAATGGCCCACCACTAATATATATATATATGTGGGTAAATTATTCAATGCTTGTGTGTCAGTCGGGGGCCCTTTGGGAGGGCCCGGTTTCAGTTGAAACAGGTGAAACATAGCCAAGGCCGCCAATGGGCCTGGTGGTGGTATAGTCGCCGAGGCTGGTAGCAGTGTAGGGGCCGAGGCGGGTAGCGGAGAGTAACACGGATATGGATGGGCATCCTTTGGCTGCGGCAGAGCCAGAGGCAGGCGAGGGTCAGGTTGCTGCGGAGCCAGATGGGAGGAATCAGTCGGCAGACGCCGGGGAAAGTCAGAAAGGACAGCCTGAGGACACTGGTTCCCTATAGGGGGAAAGCTGGTCCGTGGATAGATAGTGGGAAAAAGCAAGACCCAATTGCTGATGATACTGATAATAATGAATGAAAGCATAATTGCATAAATAGGAAGCAAAAGAAGGACAGTAAAAGGGTGAAAAGTAAAATGACATCATCACAACAAATGAGTACCGCTGACCACTCTGACCGTGAATATGAATCCTCAGATTCTTTACTCCCAGACGACCAGAGAAGAAATGGCTATAGCCTCGAACAGGTTAAAACATTTCTTGAAATGACAAAGAGGAAAAGGGTCGTCCTTGACGATTTTTTTACCTAATAGGCTATTGTTTATTGAATGTGCCAAATGGTTAATGACACAGCAAGGTTTAGACGGTCTGGTGGAAAAATGAAGTGTCAAAATAAGAGTGTAAAGTATAGAGTGTGGATCTTTCTTATCCTACTTCTCGCAACCATGACTACTTTTAATATTTCATGTTTTAATTTTCATTGGAAGAGAGATATGTTCTATGACAATATTAAAACAAAAAACATTGACAAATCTTTTTTACAAGAAACACAGCATTAAAGAAAGTGAAGTGGAGTGGCAAAGAGAATAGTCAAGCAACATTATTTTTAGTCACAAAACATTAATGAGTGAAGGTGTTGCAATTATGTTTTCATAAAACTGTATACCGGCATCACGTTAGGTTGAAGTGGTTGGGGGGTCTAGTTGTACCAAGCTACACTGCTTTAAATTACACACTTTGGTCCAGGGTCATTGAACCATCTGGGCCTGATAAGCGATTTTTCCCAACTAACACTCCACAGAATACCCTCACTGACTTTCTGTTGTCCCTAAGATTAACTTTGTTCACTACACTGACCAAATGGACCCCGCTGTTAATTAAACAACAAAACAACCTCAAGATATTTTTACCACCTAATGAGTCTAATCAAACACCATTTGGGACATAGTAATTTTCCAGGCCCCTCTTCCATGCATTCCTGAGATGCAAACTCTCCCGCATACAATTATACATCCAAATACAAAGTCATCCTCACGAGGATGATGAACAACAACTCTCTCTCTCTCTCCTTTACTTATATGTTTAATTAGTTAACATTAAGTTCAATGTTCAATTAATGCATGCTTTATAAGTGTATTCCGCAATCACATATTGGGGTAATGTAATCAATTGATTGAATGCATGTTTATTATTGTTTATTGAGTATTGAGTAGAAGTGATTTGTATTCAAGATTGGTTTTTGTCACGTAAACTTCCCAGTTAATGATTTAGTTTGCAGATAATTTAATCTCATAAATACATGTGTGTTACTATAATGCCTGTTTTGTATCAGTTAAAGTTCAGTTAAATTAATAAGGTTGTTTTTAATCAGAAATACCTCTTTGCCTTGTATCTGATATAGTTTAATGTTTGAGATGTCAATTCTTGATCTGGAATATGAGAACAGGCGTTGTGTAACGGTATGTCCAGCTAATAATAGGCACGAGAGAAAAGGCTTGTGCCAATATTGAAATTACAATGACGCAAAATACTTTAAAAGTCAGAGACATCCATTGTCTCATCCTCTTGTAGTTCTCTTCTCTTTTTGAGTTCTTCAAGCTTGCACTCCTTGATCTCCTACTTGAGATTCCTGCTGGAACCAGACACAGCATCAGCAGTACCTCCGCATCAAGGGTGGATCAATGTTTTTATAATTTATTGTTTTTCACTTTTATTGTTTTTTTCTCTGGTTACTTGTTGCAGTTATCTACTTTTTCCTACTTTGTTTTAATCCAAGTGTGTGCTTTACTCTTACTTGGATCGGCTCTCGGCTCTCTCCCTCTGGAGGTTTTCTAGTCTGAGCTGATGAAGATGGGCTTCATGCCCACTGACTTGATTTATTTGGTGACTATTCCCCATCGTCTGTGACTTTTCCTTCATGGATTCTGGGTTTATTCACCGATCCTTCTTATCACAAGTTGGGTTTATGCGCTTTTGGAGCTACTGGCGTTTCGTCAAACTGACATTAACCAACGCCCGACGCCTGATGCTTTGTGGAGTTTTTGCTGTGAACTGTTAACCATGATCTTGTACACAGCCTTACAACTACGGAGATTTAAAAACTCTACTGCAACATTATGTTAAGAAGCTCTAATCTGCTGTCGTATGCTTGGGACCTACGCATTATTGTTGGCAACACCACAAGACCTCTGCACAAGTCGCAGGCCAGAAAATGTGGAATAGATTTGTATTTACTGCGGCCTCTGCATAGACTCCCGCCATCCATTCGATCTAACTTCAACATAGAACTTTTCAACACATAGATCCTCACAAAGAAATCCTGTCTTAATCACGACCAAATCCTGGACAAGGGGATTGACTTCATGTGTCTCAAAGAGACCTGGCATCAACAGGGGGTGTACTCTGTGTTAAATGAAGCCTGTCCTCCTGGCTATAGTTACCTGGATAAAGCCTGCACTGGTCGTTTTGGCAGACCCAGGCAACATGACATTTGACTTACAGCACATCTCCACTCCAATTTTCACATCAGTGGTCGAATCTATGGAGTTCAGCCCCCTGGTTCACTGCAACTGGGCGTGTACAGCATCTCTTGACTCACTGTTTACAAATTAGCCTTCCAAGAACAACAAAAGTCCTACTCAAGGTCCCTCAAGGAAGCATGTCACAGTTCTACTCCAACATCATCAACAATAATCCTGTCAAGTCTAAGCTGCTTTTCTCTAACATAAGCCATCTTCTAAGGTCACAAACTGAAACCACAGAGTAGCAGTGCAACAATTTTACTTTTTTGTAGAGCTAAGGTCAACAACATTCGCTCTCAGCTCTCCACCTCCCCCCCTCTGCCTCCCCAAACCGTTGACTCTCGGCCTAGGATCTCCCAGCCTCTTCACTGTTTCACTGATATCAGTGAAATTGAGGGCATCATCAGCAAGTTGAAGTCTTCCACATGTGCCCTGGACCCTTTTCCCACTGCTCTGGTAAAATCATATATCCCAGTAGAGCTTGAGATCTCTGCCTGAACTTGATGAGACCCAACAGGGTCGGGTCGGTCTTTAATTCTCACATGGCATGCTTCGCGCACATCCCTCTTATGTTCAATGCAAAAGTTGCAACAGTCTGTTGAAATACTACAGCAAAAGCAAAAGATGTAATGAGGAAAAAAAAGGTCTGTTTTTTTTTTGAAATTTGTTTTGTCGCCTATGACACTTGGAGGGGAAATTGTAAAGAAAATTGTCAGGCTGTAAAAAGGTTTGGGCTTAAAAAAGCTGTCAAGGTGCAGTTTTGGGTCGGGTTTGGACAGAATTTTGTCGGACTTGGGCCTTGTCTGGCTCAACTGTTTAGGCCTAATTAACATCCCAACATCCCAGCTCTCTGTCCCCTGCTCACCCTCATTATAAGCCACTCCCACTGCACAACCTCTGTGAGAAGTTTCAGTCAGGTTTTCCGTCCCACAGCACAGAAATAGCATTTGACACCTTTGATCATGACATCCTTCTCGACTACCTCCACAACACCATAGACCAGGGGTCATCAACTAAATTTGCCCAAGGGCCAGAATTTTTCTCTGCAGACACTGTAAGGGCCAGATGCGCGTGATCGTAACCCACACGGTACGACCGACGGGGGGGTGCGCGCGATCGTAACAAACCCCGGACTTAAGCCCGGGGGGGGGGGGGTGCGGGGGTGCGCGCGATCGTAACCCACCCCGGACCTACGATCGGCGGGGGGGGCAGGGGGGTGCGCGTGATCGTAACCCACCCCGGACCTACGACCGACGGGGGGGGGGGGGGGAGATGCGCGCGATCGTAACACAACCCGGACCTATGACCGGCGGGGGGGGTGCGCGCGATCGGGGCCGGATGGAAATCTCTGGCGGGCCGGATTTGGCCCGCGGGCCGCCAGTTGACGTTGACTGCCATAGACTCTCTGGCTCTGCCCTGAACTGGTGTCAGTCCTACATGTCTGGAAAAGCAGAGTATGTCTCTCTGGGAGATTATGGGACAAAAGCTGTCACCTGTGGTGTCCCTTAAGGGTCAGTTCTCAGCCCCATTCTGTTCACCCTCTACATGCTCCCCCTTGGCCATGTCATCGGCGGACATGGAATATAATTTCATTACTATGCTGATGACACACTAATGTACCTAAAAACCAGACCAACCACCTCTTGGTTAGCTTCATCATTATTATCCACATGCCTCGAGGAGATAGAGGCTTGGATGAAATACCACTTCCTTCAACTACACAGTTCCAAAACCAATGTCCTTTTGGTTGCCACCCCACACCAGGTCCAGCATTCACCCATAATTCACATCACCTTTTCTGACCAAAACATTCCCCTCTCATCATCAGTTTCCAACCTGGGCATTAGGTTGGACTCTCACTTGACCTACGATGCCCACCCTAAACCTGTCAGATGCAGAGAAACTTGCCCATGGCTTTATCTCCTCAAAGCTAGACTACTGCAATGCACTCTTCATCGGGATCCCTGGCAAGAGTTTCCAGAAACTCCAGTATATCCAAAACAGCGCTGCCAGGATCCTGATGAGTGTGAGAAAACACATAATGAATGAACCGAAATGTCATGAATGAACCATTAATTGAGCGCTAAAATAACGACAGGTGTTAAAAAACTAAACAAAAAATCAAAGAACGAATCAAAGAGCAGGTAAAGAATCCAAGGATAACAGAAGAACCGAAGAAGACTCAAAGAATAAAGAAAGAAGGAAGAAAGACATACATAGGAATCGGGCCTTTTGTTCGGCCACACCTCGCCTGTGGAACGAGCTTCCTGATCACTCGAGGACACCCCAAAATGTTGATGCTTTTAAAAACCTACCTTTTCAACAGAAAGTTTACCGGTTTTGGTAGAGAGCCCTTTTGACTTTGTGCACATACCTCATTGTGGTGAACTGTGGCTAGTGCTATCCTTTTGTTTGTGTTTCTCTTTTCGACCGCTTGTCTGTGTGCCACGGAAGCTTGTCATGTTTATAGCATTCTTAATCTGGGTTGAGAAGCACCTGAAATAGTTATTGTCGCAAACTTTATTTTGTGTGTTTCAATACGTTTTTAGCCTTGTGATATTTATAATGTTTTATTTTTAAAGCTGTAGCACTGGAATTCTCCCTCATTCTATCTGCATTATTGTGCTACAGGAGTTTGTGTACATTTGCAAAGTAGGCTTATATTTTATTAGTTTATTTTAGTAATGTCTTAAATATGTGCAAGACATTGTAACATTCGGGGCTGGCAACTAATGTGCTTTTTTTGTTTTCTCAAAAGGGACCAAGCCAGCCACTGTTTTCTACTGTTATTTTACCTTCTTCTTCGTTTGTTTGATTCCCAATCCCTTCCTGTGTGTTTGCTGGGTCCTTTGCCCCATTATACTGGCATTTGAGGTTTACCTTTAGTAGTCTCACACAGTCATCTGGTAGGACGGTGTGCACGAGCAGACCCGAACTTACCTTGAGGAAAGTTAACTCTGATTTTACCATCTAATTAATTTATTGTCTTTCTTATTTACCTCATGCCTCTGGTATTTTAATTATATGTATATATATATATATATATATAGATATAGATATAGATATATATATATTAGTGGTGGGCCGTTATCGGCGTTAACGCGCTGCGATAACGCGAGACTGTTATCGCGCGATAAAAAAAACATATCGCCGTTAATCTATTCTCAAAGTTGGGTTGGGAGCTGGGTAGGGTTGGGCGATGTCCCTTAAATTGGCAGTTGACGATGTTTACAGTAAAACATCGTGATGGATGATGATATCGTCGTCGGGGGGCGGGGCCGTTAATAGGCGGCCCTCAAAGCGGGCCGCCTATTAACGGCATGGACCAAGCGGTTCTGGACCAGGAAGGAGACATGAACACTTTTAATAATCGTATTTACCGTATAACTGCACACAACTTTATTTAAAAGCAATCAAATTGAAAACATGTGTGTTTGTATTTTGGTGTCCGGTGCGTGTGGATGTGTGGCTCCTTCAGCGGAGCGGTTCATGTTAATAGCGGAGTCCGGGAGGATTCACCTTCACGGCGTAGTTACGAGGGATGTGCGATTGTTTTAAAAAATACTAAAGTGTGTTTTAAAGTTAGAAAGATATTAGATATTCAACTGATATTCACGCTCCGAATTACAGCGATCAGACACGGGGAACTAAAGCCGCGATCACCGGTATGAGTCCCGTGTGTCTAGCGGTGTCTACCTGCCCAGGTGTTTACCTGCCCAGGTGTATTGGTCAGTATGCCTGCAGCGATGAGTTAAATCAGGGCTTGTTGCGACCACGGATGTATTCGGTTTGCGATGCTCATGCCTTCTTATTTTTATGTTTTACTTTTTGCTCGACTAATGAAAACGTATTCGACTAAGCCGGCTATTAGGGGGCAGCCCTAGTTAACTTACAGCACTTTATATGGACCATTAGTTATATTTTCAATTTATTTACAGAGCAATCCCTGCAAAGTTTTTAGGTAATAACTATAGAAGAGACTATAGGATTAGTGTGTTGGACGAGGGGGGCGTGGCATCACGATGGTGGCTCTCCATCGTGATGTCAGTCAGCCAACCCTACAGCTGGGTCTATACCGGATCTCCACCAAGGAAGGTAAGCGCCCCAGAACGGCTGCGCTGCGGAACAGCTGCATCCTCTGCCCGGCGACACCCCCCCCCCCCCCCGTTGGTCGTAGGTCCGGGATGGGTTACGATCGCGCGCACCCCCCCCCCCCCCCCGTCGGTTGTAGGTCCGGGGTGGGTTAATATACTGTATATATACTCTTTTTGTAATAAAGTTAAACTTATCTTTGCACAAGATATGCCTCTTACAAATTGTTCCTGTTCGGGGAAGTTACAGATTTGATCACATGACACACTGATTAAAATACTCAGTGTTTCTCCTGCCCCTTAGCAGGAGGTAGCATTGTCAAGTATAGAAGGGTACTCTCAACTACCAAGAAGCACACAAGGATTTTTGAAAATTTCGATGGCACGGGACCCTGAAACAGTTGCTTGGTCCCATGCAAGAGAATGTTTTATCTTTGCCAGGGCTGGACAGGTTTTACTGCTTTAAACAGCATCTCCAGACTTTTAAAGGCCTATTTGTCCTGTTGGTTTCCTTGGCTTATTAACTGTTAATAGGAAATGTTTTCATTAATGGAATGAAACCAACGAGTGTGTACTGGCATTTGTACACTGTTTTATTGAATGATTTTAGAAAAATATTGTATTTATTTATGGAAGTTGTAGAGAGGTGAATAAACTCATTTTCAGTTTCTACAACAAAGTTTGGAATCAGCAATTCTTTAATCAGTACACTTTCAATGTTTCTAAAGACATCCAGCGATCAATTGAGGATCTCAGAGATTGATATTGTGGACCTGTAGACTTTGTGTGGGTCTATGAAGATCGAGGCCACATTCAGGCTCTCAAGGACAAAAAGGCCATTTTGGTAGATCTGCTGGGGATCAGCTCATGTAGCACTGGGGAGGTCAAGATTCAGGAATATATCTGAGACGGATGCTCCCTCCAGATTATTTTTTAATCTTGAGAAAGCAGTGGCTGAGACTGGAGGTCCGGTCCATCCGGCTTTTGGAACAAATGCTCAGAACGTTCCTGACTGCCTTAACAGAAGGCGTGGTCTATTGGGTAGCTGAAATCTAAATGACTGTTTTCCAAGGTTGGGCTTCAAACCTGACAGCTGAGCCCACTCCCCACTTCCCCCCAAAGTGGGGAGCCAATAATGGCTTGCACTGGACAGTGTAAATGGAAAGACAATTTACAAGGCCTGTGTATGTTGCTATCGATTTCATGAATGAACCGAAATGTCATGAATGAACCATGGCGGTCCTGGTTAATTCATGAAATTTTGGTGAACTGAGCGCTAAAATAACCGACAGGTGTTAAAATAAAAATAAACTGAAAATCAAAGAACGAATCGTAGAGCAGGTAAAGATAACAGAAGAACAGAAGAAGACTCAAAGAATAAAGAAAGAAGGAAGAAAGACTTGACTTGAATAAATAACTCAAATTCCCCTTTCCCCTCAAATAGAATTGTGAAACAATAGAAAATAAATCTACAAATGAAACAAGAAATCTTCACCGAATCTTTGCCAGTTTACTCACTACACAAAAGCATGAAACTAAACATAAATAAGAGGTAGGAAAGATATTCCCTGGAGAGACTATTTAAAGATTCCTTCAAGGATTATGCCAGTATGAAGCACTCTTTATAAGCCACTGGTGACAAAAACCGTGGGTAACATACAGTATGTAGCCTTACCAGGCTGCACTGCTTTGGATCACACATTTTGGTCCATGGTCATTCACTGATCTCGCTCATTAGCATACCCTCATCCACATCCTGCCGTCCCCAAGATAAACCTTGCTCATTACACAGACTAGGACCTGAGGATTTAACCCAGCATCCCTAACCCCCCCACTCTCACATACAATCATACATACATACAAATACAAAGTCATCCTCACGAGGATGATCAACAACAACTTGAGAAACAAGAAGGAAAAGGACATGTGCTGAACACGCTTTAAGTGTTTCATTTAATACTGTTTGAGACACTATAGTGCCTTTATTTCATACTATCCATCTATATGACATGTGTCAAACACAAGGCCCGGGGGCCAAATCAGGCCCTCGGCCAAATTCTATACCCTTTTCCACCCTTTCCCCACAACTCTATATGCTGCCCCCACGTCTCTGCACCTTGATTGTGCCTATGCCTGGTTTAAAAAGCTGTCATGGCAACGGCTCGGCTTTAAGGCCCGTCGGTGTGTGTGCCTTTGTTCTCCGTCCAGTTCTCAGTCAGACAGGCTTATACCTCTAATCACTTCCACCCATCGCAACCTCACCTTACTTCTTACCCTTTCCTCCTCCTCCTCCTCCTCCTCCTCTCCACTCATCCCCCAGACCTACCCTCGCATCCAAATTCATCCTCCTCCGCTCCTCTTTCTCTACATGACCCCCCCCCCCCCCCCCCTAGGTTTTGGAAATTTAATGAACAAGAGAGAATCAGGAGAAAATGTATAGAATACCTTTAACTAGGTCTATACATAGTCTGCTAAGACCAGGCTTTAAGTTCTGCCACTGATTAAAGCAACTTTGCCAATCACTTGTGAATCAATGGCACTACTTCATTGCTCAAATTTTAAGGTGTAATCATTCGATGAATTCAACTGCTATTTGTAAAACACTGATGATAACAAAGCGCTTTCATGAGACACTTACTGTAACGACTTGACTAGAACAGGCGGTGTGGACCCAAAAGCCTAACACAGGAGTGAAACCCAACGCTAAACAGAGCGCTTGGAACCACTCGCTAGGACGTAAAGGCACGTGTCTACAAGATTTCGAGAGATTGGGCATCGCGTTGGCGTGCTCCTCATTTGCATGAAATTGCATTCTCTTCTACTTTATGCAAATCTGGGGCATCCGGCGATACTCTTGTCCGGGTACTCTGAGGAAACGGGCGGACTAGGTGGAGAGGTAACGGCAGACTTGAGACAGGTGACGTGACAATTGGGACTCCACTGTAAGATGGATCCCGAGAACTGATTGTGAGAGTTGTGCGTGGCTAACCAGGGGAAACCCCAGAATGAGAGGTTGGTGCGGTGTGTGAATGAGGTAAAAACGTATGGTCTCAGAGTGATTACCTGACATTCCCATGAACGTCCTGTGGGTAACCCGTCGAGAGCTGTCGACGGCCGTCGAGAGCTGTAGCGTGGATGGGTTGAGACAGAGTCTCCCTGGCCACCCCAAGCTGAGAGGCCAGAGGCATGTCCATCAGATTGGTGTCAGCCCCCGAGTCGATGAGGACCCGGCAGGGTGAACCTCTCCAGAGCAGCGGAGTTGAGCATGGTGTAAGGGTCAGGAGGGTATTTTATTGGTTGAGGTACGGCTCACTAGCACCCTCTGGATGACTGGTGAACCCCGCCTTTTAATGGACAAGACGAGATGAAGTGACCGTCCTTACCGCAGTACAGGCACCTCTTCTCCTGGATAGATGTGCCTCAGCTGTCGTTCCCCTGCTAACAGGTGAGTACGGCCTAGTTGCATGGGTTCGGCTAAGTACACTCTAAAGCGTTAGGAAAGTGAATGACAAAACAGGGAAACAAAACGGGATAAAGTAAACTGAAATAAGTGATAATGTGACACTTACATAAAATGAGTGTAAAACAAACAACATCATACAGCGCTTAAAATGAAATGGTTCCTGGGTCCTTGGGTTGTTGTTCTTTACAATCATTTTATCATCAGTTACATGATTGTGTACCCAACAGTCTTAAGATTAAGGTTTTACTCCTGACTGATAAGGCTATATGAACAGCCTGGCACCGTTACATTTATGGGCAAAAGTTATGTCTATATACTCAACACAACACAAATACATGCTGTGTGCTCATGGTGTGCATGTTATTCAGCTATCTGTCCCACACCAATTAGAAGTGGTTTCAAATCTTAATGACATCTTGTTGTTGGAGTATATTCATATTTTTGACCTGTGAACATGGTGGCGTGAAATCAACTGCTTGTTTTGTGAGTGCAATCTCTGTCATAATTAATAATTAATTTGTTGGCTAAGCTGAGGTCTTAAAAACATGATTGGTCAATATGAGTTGTCATCTCTCAAGCTAAGTAAGCTAAGCACAGCTGTGCACAGATGGTTTATCTTTCCTATTTAGAGGAGAGAGAGAGAGAAAGCGAGAGAGATTAAATTAAAACATCCGTAAACTGCACCCATCCACGCTCACATCCCCATTCCAAGCACTCCCTTCGACAAAACCCCACCCACCTGCCATTACAGTAGATTAACTACTGTAGACTACACCCCCCCCCCCCCCCAATCCCCTTCCTCCAGTACCCTTTGGAGTATGACGTAGGCCAGGTTCTTCAGATCAATATACAACTATTATACTCTCTTAAAATCATTTCCATCACCTGCATTACAACCACTTGCTTCTGTGTAATACATAGAGATTAAGTGGGCTAGGAATTGGCTGTAGATTGAAGTTATTTGTGTGGGTGTGTGTGCATGTGTTAGAATGTGTGAATGTGTGAGATTGTGTGTATTTTATGTGTGTGCCTGGAGTTCGAAAGCTACCACTGCAATAATTGAATTACTTAGCAGGCAAGACTGAAGCAATGCTCATACTCATAAGCACACAGGTTTTGGCCCGTGGACACACACGGCCACACACACAGACTCGATTGCTCGAGACGTTTCCTGGGAGATGCGTTCCTTCCTTCGTGTCTTTCATGAGCGAGTGGCTTCACAGTATAAACAGAAGATCAAACACAGTAGTGGCTAAACCACCACAATTACACTATCCACCTGAGTGATGGGGGAGAGAGGGACGGGGGGGGGTAGAGGGAGAGAGAAATTCAGAGAAAGGGCGGGAGAGAGACAGAGGGGAAAAGAGAGGAGAAAGAGTGAGACAAACAGGGAGGGAGGGTAGAAAGAGACGGAAAGGGGAGAGCGGCTGAGTGAGAGGCAGACAGTGAGAAAGAGAGATAGAGAGGGGAGAGGGAGAGACAGTCAGCGATGGAGAGAGAGGGGAGGATAGGGAGAGTAAAGGACGAGGGAGGGAACCACAAAGAAAGAGAGAGAGAGAGCGTGTGTGTGTGTAAATGTAATGAGAAAAGATTGCAGATCACAAATTCATAGCACTGCTGAGTTGAATGGGTTTTGGGCTGGGGGGAATGTTCAGGTAATATGTTTTAATAAGATAGGATTCATGCCAACCGCCGCTATCTACAGCAGGAAATGAGATGTGTCAATGTTTGTGTGTGCATATGTATGTGCATGTGCATATTTATCTGGGAAAAGGACGTGGTTCGCCAAGATGTTCATAAACATTTTTCTTTTTTTGAGGGGCCATTATAATTGGATATTATCTGGCAGACACATGGGATTGCTTTGCCTTGTGCACAGAGAATATTAAATTATTATTGAACTGTGGACACTTTTTTTTTCCCCCCCGAAGCTCTTTGTTTCTGAATATGTCACGAATTCTGCTCGTCGGTCAAGTTGTTCTCGGCTGATCTCCATAAGGTCTTCGATTGCATTACTCCTGGGAGGGAGGCGGCTTGAGGTTTGTTCAACCTGACTGTACCAATGTCTCTGCTACTTCGGGTTCGGGGGGGGATAAATGAGGTGTATTTTTAACGGCAGCGTGTTTATTTTATTCAAGTTCGGGCAATACATACCTTATAATACACCACAATAATACTACAGTCTCATTGTACTGTTGTTCGCGACCGACGCCAAGCCACGGCCCCTTCACACCAGACTCATGCAGGGAGGAAGGCCGTGTCCAATGACTCCATCGAGTTTTGTACCATGGTCTCTCGGAGCCGCGTTAAAGACAAACTGGCGGCCCGAGATTTCCCAGCAGACCTTGATGCGCTTGACGGTCTCGCCATCCGCAATGTCATGTAACCACATTGAAACACTCAACCTTTCACCTTATCCATGATCCAAATCAGTCATCTTGGGCTACCCCTGGCTTGTGAAACATAACCCTCACAAAGACCGGGCTTAAGGAACTGTTCTGTACTGGAGTGCTCACTGTGAGTTCCCAATGAGTACCTGGACCCCAAGGGGTATTTCACACAAGGCCTGGGTTTACATCATTGTCGCTGCATCGCCCTCTTAAAGGTCGGCTCTTCTCCTTGTCTGCTCCTGAAGCCAAAACTACAGAGAAGTGCACATGATTATCTGGCAACAGAGATAATTCGGCTCCAACTCAGTTATTCTGCAGCTCAGTTATTCTTCGTGGGGGGGGGGGGGGGGGGGGGGGGGTGCTGTCACGATTTCCCCTTACTCCTGTAATTTCAGATCTGGCCACTCCCCCTTGCTATGCAATCACCTCATTCCCTTCATTTCCTTCATTTGGTTTTCCCCACCCAGCTCCTCACCTGCAGCTCATTCCCTCATTAGTCACCCACTATAAATACCAGTCCACCTCCTTAGTTATGGAGCCAGAACAGTCTCATAATGGATACATGCACACAGAAATAAATAAATGCATGAAAAAGGACTCACAAATGTATTTGGGGAGTTGTATATATATATGACTCGATACACAAATGCATTTTCAATGCACACACAAATGCTTCAATCCATATGTAAGTTAAAAAAAATTCACATAAAAATAAGATTTGTAAACATATTTGTGATGCGCACACACATATTTCTTGTTTTAAATATGTACAAATCCATATTTCTTGTTTTAAATATGTACAAATCGTCAGGTATTTGCAATTTTCATCAAATACATATTTGGAAGTTGTTGGCTGTAAAGGAGTGAGACATCTGATTGGCTGCAGACGACCCCCTTGTAGAAAAAATGCATTTGTGGGTCGGAGTCACGTCAGGAGAGTCTCAAAAATCCACACACAAATGCAGGGAGGTTTACAAATTATTAAAGCACCGAGACAAATGTGCGTTTGACAATTCATATATCAATGTAACAACTTCCAAATATGTATTTGATGAAAATTGCAAATACGATTTGTACATTTGTGAATTTGTATTGCACATATTCAAAACAAGAAATATTTGTGTACGCATCACAAATATGTTTAAAAATCTTATTTTTATATGTGAATTTTTTTTAAACTTATATATAGATTGAAGCATATTTGTGTGCATTTGTGTATCGAGTCATATATATATACAACTCCCCAAATACATTTGTGAGTCCTTTTTCGTGCATTTATTAATTTCTGTGTGCATTTATCCATTATTATCCATTACTGTTCTGGCTCCATACTTAGTCCTCTGCTCATTTTTTCCTGACCTTTTTTTTTTAACCCTTTTTGCCTTTTCTGGACCTTGGATTCAGTGCCTGCCCTTTGTCGGATTTGTGTGTGTGTGTGTGTCTGTGTGTGTGTGTGTGAGAGAGAGAGAGAGAGAGACTGGATTTTCTATCACAGTGATGTCTGGTATTTCTCCAACTGATACCTGTGGCTCATCTTCTAATCTCATACGCAGTGTGTGTCTCTGTGTGTGTTTTTGTCTGTTTATGTGAATCTGTGTGTGTATGTGAATCTGTCTGTGTGTGTCCACATACACACGCGTAGTTCTGTTTGATCCCTGTATGTGTCCATAGGGTTCCAGTACATCAGAAAATTACATTTTGTGCCTGACAGCGATGATTACGGGGTTGACAGAGAGACGAGCAAACATAAACTCGAGGCAGCAGTGTGTTTATAAAATCACAGACCGAACACAGAGTCACAGAAGAGTATTTAGCAAGAGAACTTGCTCAAGACATGTCATGTTGTTTTTTTGATGCGGCCATCGTTGTCTGTGCACCGTTCACATATAGAAAAAATGTACTAGTCATTTACTAGTTTAAAATAAAAATTAAACTGAAAATATATCAAACTGTCTTCCTATTGTCACAGGTTTGTTGTTTTCAGTTGGATTTATGACACACAGAAATGTAGAATGAGTCAAAGGGTGCTTTCACACCTGAGCTGTTTGGTCCGTTGTAATCGAACCCTGGAGCGTTTCCCCCGATCGTCACTTCCAAGTGAACTCTGGTTCGGTTCGCTTTAGGTGTGAATGTGATCCGACCCAACTATAGGAAGCAAACCAAAAAACAATGCATTGTTGGTTGAATCTACACTTTTACCGCAAACTGGAAATAATAATCATATTCAGCCAGGTATACGTGAACCTTTCCAAGATTAAAATGAGTCGCAGTCAGACGTGGTGCAATCAGGAGGTTAAAGCACTCATCGAAATATGGTTAGACTATATGAAGCAATTACTTGTGGTCACTCACACAAACACTGACTTTTTTCATTTATTCTGTGACCGAATAGCGGAAATGGTGTTATTTTTAATTTGGAGGAAATGAAAAAACCCAAGCAAACCACACAAGGTTATTGCTCCACTGTTATTATCCGCAACAAGGAACCATTGTGAGTCAGTTTCCCTCTCATTTTCTGTCCAATAGTGGAGCAACGGGGTGACATGTCGACATTGTTTGGTTTGCTTGAAGTCCTGAATCTGACTTGAGTCTACCAAACAATAGGTGTGAAGGCACCCAAAGAATGGAAAGTTCTATAGAAAGCAAATATAAAACAGCTGTTCAAACCCCCATGAATAAAAGATAACAATGACATCATGGGCTATTCATTCACTGTAGGCTCGTATTATAATAAGGCTAGTTTGGTGAGCACAGTGAGTGGGCTGGCCCTGCATCCATTACAGACTGAAAACAACAAAAGAAACCCTTCATCACCTGCCATATAAGCACCGGTTTAAACTCCAGTCGCTCCCTGACCTCTCTCCCTAGCAGAGGGGAGTGTCACCGGCCGACAACAAACCTTATTCACCTAGCGGCCATGTTAGTTAGTTGGGTGGGGAAACCTTCTCGACTCTAGCGGACAAATCATTTGTATTTGTACTGCCTAAATACTGGGACAATTTTGACGATCACAATACATTGTGCTGTGTTTTGGTATGCAGGTCTATCTGTGCAGAAAAACCTTTCACTGCCATATTTGTCATATTTGTGCGTCACTGGCTCAAATGAATGTTGTCTCCACATTCCTCTCATTGACTAAAACCCAGCCGTAGCTCTGGTCGCCTTGTTCTCATACAGCTTCTTCTTGTTGTTGATGGTGGTGGTTATGATCAAAGAACAACCCTGTAGCTTTCATTTACTGTTGACAATATTTTTCGCTCGGAAAAGCCTGATGTCGGTTTGAGTGCGACCAGATGGTAATAATACTAGACCACCAATGCATTGATTGGTTAGTGAAAAGCCTCAACCGCCAATCAGAAGAAGTGTGTCTGTACAGTGTCATGCTAGTTCGTGGTCACGGAAATAAATCTATTGAATTGAAATGTTGAATTTTTACATGGTGGCATCATGTACTTTAAACCCATGCATTTGAATAGAGAGTGTTCGTCATGCACTCATTATGTGCTAGTAGCAAAGCTATGCTTGCTCTGGTTGTCAAATGTAGTAGCAGGGTTGTTTTTTTATGTTTTTGGTAATTATATTAAATCATTTTGCATCCAGAATTAAACAGACCAACATGTTAAGACCGCATAGCTTTGCTATGCTTTGTATGATCGTTTCTGTCGAGTGATATTCTAAAACGTAACTGCTGCCTTCAATGTTTTTCTTAACAACTGTCCATTAAATATATCATAGCGATGGAGAATCGTTCATATCCATAAATAAAAAAGCATTTAAATTAAGAGCTATTTTCGTGCTCCCATCACAAAAGCCAGTAGAAACAAAGCTGTGCTTGCTCCAGTTGTTATACTATATATAGTATGTATTTTGCAAATTGTAGGCAATTTTGCATCCAGAGTTCAACAGAAGCATTCTGTAATAGAAGCATGACTTTGTAGACCTATGCATCACAATGGTGTTTATTGATATTTTGCATCTAAAAACATAAAACTGCTGCCTTCATCCTGTCGAAATGAATACATTTTTTTCAATTAATTGTCAATAATTTATGTATCGTAGCGATGGATATTCGTTGTTTAATCCATAAATATAAATATCCAGATGGTCCGGTCATTTTTGCGTTTTCAGGATACAATGCATATTTGTCTATCCAATGAGCTAAACGCACAACCCAGCTTCCCAGAGTCATACTGTAAACTTATAGTTGATACTGCAACATTGTTAGGGTTCGGAGAATACACAAATGTTACCCATTTTGGCAAAAGTCAGTAATTGCACGTTTTACGATAAGTAAAATGAAAAACACTACAGTTAGACATGTTTAGACATAGTCTTTCGGGGGATGTAATGATGAAATCAGTGCACAAATACAAAATGGTAACAAAACAAATATTTGTTACTGTAATACAATTAAATGTTCTGAAAAGAATCCTTCGATCAGATTTAGAAATGAAGAATATGGCGGGAGGTAGAGAAAAATGTTAGCGAACCATATGTGGACCAGAGCAGCCAGGTGGAAACTTACATCATCCCAAATGACAACGTAGTTGGGCTGCTCTGGTCCCTCTTCCTGTGGGGGGATGAGGATATTGTTGAGTGCATCAAGGAAGGTTAGCAAAAGGGCAGTGTTGTAGGGACCCAGTTGAGCATGGTGATGGATGACGCCACGGTGACCAATGGCTGCGCACATGGTCACATTTCCCCCACACAGGCCAGGGACATGGACGATGGCACTGTTTCCAACTGTTCCTCCCCCGCCGCCTGGTCCTGGTCAGGTTGAACCCTGCCTCGTCAATGAATAATATGTATTCATGTGGAGCAGCACTGGCATCAAGTTCAAACATATAGGACCAGCTATAGGTCTACATACTGGACCAGCTTTAGGCCTACATACAGGACCAGCTATAGGCCTACATACAGGACCAGCTATAGGCCTACATATAGGACCAGCTATAGGCCTACATACAGGACCAGCTATAGGCCTACATATAGGACCAGCTATAGGCCTACATACAGGACCAGCTATAGGCCTACATACTGGACCAGCTTTAGGCCTACATACAGAACCAGCTATAGGCCTACATATAGGACCAGCTATAGGCCTACATATAGGACCAGCTATAGGCCTACATACAGGACCAGCTATAGGCCTACATACAGGAACGCTGAGGTGCATAATGACGTGTCTATACAGAGTACTGAAAGGATGTGGTCAGTTACAGTAACCTGCTGTACTCACTTGCACACATTAGTAACGTAACTCCTTCACTCTGTCAGTGTTGCGCTCAAACGATACGTGATATAGTAACTGTTTCATTCAAAGCTGACCTGGTCAATGTTTGGGAAGAGGACATTGTCTTGTATGACTGTCTTTAATTTCCTTCAGTATAATGGCTTTATAGACAACACCATGCTGATTATGGTGGCCTCTTGCTCATCTGTAAATTTCTGGCCTCTGCCACCTCTTGCTGGTTGTCTTTCTATTCTGTGATAAGTTATATACAGTATAGGCTACACATATTTCATAAATATGTGAGATAAAACAACATTACACTGTACATTTCTCTAAGCACTCTAGATATCCATAGAAACCATAATGTTACAATACTGTAATCACTGTAGAGAGTATAGAAGATTACTGAAGTGGATACTTATCTCTAAATGCCCAGATAACTGAGGCTACCGTGAAGCGGCTCAAATTGGGCTGGTTGATGGTCAACCAAAGTTGCGCGGATTTCATAAGAAATATTGGCTCGCCTTCTTCCTTCTCTTGCTCTCGCTCTTCCTCTTCCTCTCTGTTCTCCAAGTTGCTCCATTTTTTCCAACACAGTAGAGATAGATAGATTGATAATAGATTGATACTTTATTAATCCCATAGGAAAAATGTTGGCATCCAGTAGCATTTACATTATATACACACACATATATCACACATGTAGAAGGAACATAGTACATAGGTACATAACATTTAAATAAAATAAAATAGAATTAAAATTAAGGAGTACGGTGCATGTGCAGCGTTGAGAGAATTAAAACAAACGTAAACAGTAAACAGTGCAATGACAGTATTGTCTGTTGTTAATATGATTGAATATATACATAGTATAAATATAAATACGGTTAGAGTATGAGCATGACAAGTATGAACATTTAAGGACGAATAAATAAACTAGACTAAATTAAATGAAATAGACTAAATGCCAGCAGGGTTTATGACCACAGTTAAGATAGGGGGGGGGGGGGGGGGAGAGAGAGAGGGACTTATGCTGAGAAGTTCAATTCTCTCTCTTCCCTTTTTGTGATGTGTTGAACAGTTGGATGGCCATGGGAACAAAGGACCTCCTCAGCCTGTCCGTTTTGCATTGCATTGACAGTAGTCTGTTGCTGAAAATACTCTTTTGTTTGTTTAATGTCTTGTGAAGTGGGTGGCATTCATTGTTCAGAATGGCCAGCAACCTGTTCAATGTCCTTTTCTCTGTTATTGAGGTAATGCACTCCAACTCCATGCCAATAACGGAGCCCACTTTCCTCACCAGCCTGTCCAGTAGCCCAGAGTCCCTCTTCTTGGTGCTGGCAACGACAGACTGATGAGTTTACTGACATCCGGAGGAGTTTACTGCACACATTGAAGGACCGCAGCCTCCTTAGGAAATAGAGCCGGCTCTGTCCTTTCCTGCATCTGTGTTTGCTGACCAGTCCAGTTTATTGTCCAAGTGTATTCCCAGGTATTTATATGTGGTGACCACCTCCACATTGTCCCCTTCGATAGAGACTGGCTGCAAAGGTGGCTTAGTCCTCCTGTAGTCCACCACCATTTCCTTGGTCTTGGAGGTGTTCAGTTGTAGGTGGTTGATTCTGCACCATTGCACAAAATCATCCACCAGGTTCCTGTACTCCACCTCCTGCCCATCCCTAATACACCCCACAATTGCAGTGTCGTGCGAGAACTTTTGCATGTGGCATGACTCAGTGTTGTACCTGAAGTCAGAGGTGTACAGGGTGAACAGGACCGGTGAGAGCACAGTCCCCTGTGGCGCTCCGGTGCTGCTGACCACCGTCTCGGAGAGACAGTCCTTCAGCCTGACGAACTGTGGTCTCCCCGTCAGATAGTCCGTTATCCAGGATACAGACTATAGTAGAGGTCACCTGAGGCCTCTTTTATGCTCTGACACATGATTGTATGACGTGTTTTGCTGATAGTTTGAACAGGTGAGAAGTGAGTGAGACTAATTGGTAATTAGGTGTGGCATTATAAAGAGTGAAAACAATGGAGTTGTACTTAGAGTTGAGCAGTCTGGAGGCTTGTTGATATGAGCTTCAAGTTTTCAGAATTGTGTGCATAGGTCAATTTTGTGTGTGTATACAATGGAGAAAAACTGTAAATCACAGAGCTTGAATAACTTCAAGGTCAGTGTGCGAATTACATCGTGGCATTCGGGGGAGCCCACTCTACCGCTATCTTAGCAGCACTCGCGGACAATGTGACCATCAGATGTGCATGTTACAAGCATCTTTATCAGGGACGGACTAGGACTAAATAGCAGGTCTGTGGGTCCGTGGACCCAAGGAAGTGCTGTGTCGAGTGTGAAGTTGTTTGGCTGAGCGGTTATCAAGAAAGCGGCAAGCAGCAATACCGGCGGCCAAGCAATCGGCCCATTTTAAATGGGCACTGCACTAGTTCATTTTAATTGGTTCACATACGTTTTCTTGCCCATTTGACATTTTACGCCAACAGAAATGCCACTGTCACATTATGGGAGCAATATCAATCGATTAAGTGATAATTAAAAATATATAATTAAATTGTAGTCTACCTTCTGATATTTCCTTACCACACCTTTTAATTTTCAGTCACAACAATGGAGCTATTGAATCGTGGGCCTGGGCCATGAAATTTATTTTTACGTAGAAATGTACAAAACACACACAAACACACACATGTAGCCTACAATTTATATAAGTCTAATGAATTATTTTTTATCATGGTGAGCAAAACACTACACTATTTAGGCTACTATCAATAGCATAAGCATACATTTCTTCCACAGCGGCATTGCTGCATTTCTATTGGTAGAAAAAGCCTCAAATACTTATTCGTATTCTAGCAGCAGCATGACAGCGTCAAGTTGCCATAGTGATCACTAAAGCATACAAAAAGGGGTGTTTAACAGATATTTACAGTATATGTATGGATTAAACAACGAAACCTCCATCGCTACGATATATTCAAATGACAATTGATTGAACAAAAAATAAATATTCATTTCGGCAGCATGAACGCAGCAGTTTTATGGTTTTAGATGCAAAATATAAATCAACGGCATTGTCATACAAAACATAGGCCTCTTAACGGCATGCTTCGATTCTAACGCAAAACTACAGAATGCTGCTGTTGAATTCTGGATGCGAATTTGCCTACAATTTGCAAAAGACAAAACCCGCTACTATATTGACAACCGGAGCAAGCACAGCTTTGTTTCTACTGGCACATGATGAGAGCATGACCAACTCTCTCAATTCAAATACATGGGTTTAAAGTATATGATGCCACCGTATAAAAAGTCAACATTTTGTGGCCCAGGCCAACGATTCAATAGATACATTTTCGTGATGGTGAGCACGAACTAGTGTGATACTGGGTTTGTCTCTAACAGTTGGTGTGACTGTGTAAGTGTGAGTGCGTCACGGCCAATCAGATGCCTTCAATTTTCGGAATGGGCTAACCAAATTAGCCTTGTGAGTAATTTGGATATTCGAATTTGTGTTTGGCAATGAATATCAGTCTGGCCTTGCCTGGGCAACAATTGTTTTTGCAAAAATGTGTGCACGTTGTTAGTTCAAATAACTCCCAGCTAATCAGAGTGACACTCTTGCTCTCTTCGCTCTGGGGTCTTGTGAATCCGTTTGGAAGTAAAGCAAAAACATATTTTCCTCTGATAAAAGCCTTCAATGCAGATTTTTTTTTAATCTTTTCACATTGTTATTCAGTCTATTTTAGATGAAAACTTTTTTGATTGCTCCATAAACTGCTAAACTTTTCTTTTCTTGCCGCCAATGTTTTTTTTAATTCTGCAGGCTGCTGCGACACTCCTTCCTTCATTATGAACTGAAATTTACCTATCCTTTTACTTTTTTTTGGAAAAGGCTATCAACGGGATTGAGGCCAGACTGATCTGCAGAGAGATGCAGAATGTAAACTCTCGAGATCAAGATGGTGTCTGAAAGCTATAATGAAATTACACACATTGTTGAATGTCCACACGACAGGAATACTTTATAAAGTGAACAGTATTTATTGCAACAACATAATGGATCACCTGGACCAAACACTAGCGGTAATACAAGGCTTCTGACGGCACCGAGTGTGTGCATGTGCAATAGTAAATACAGTGGCTGCTATGACAGTATAAATCAAATGGCATAGCGTATCATATATTTATGTTACAGTGGTTGTTTTTTAACCCTTACCCAAATATATATTATATCTAATATTATTTTAGATTGCTTGAAGTGACAATGTGTAAGATTTGCGCCTCTATTGGTTGCTAACATTTACTCGGCAGAATTAGAAAAACATTTCCTCTGTTATAAGAGATGCATATCTAGGGCAGTGTGTTATAAGAGTAGCGTAGCTCCTTTGAGGAATAGGGCAGTGTGTTATAAGAGTAGTGTAGCTCCTTTAAGGAGTAGGACAGTGTGTTATAAGAGTAGCGTAGCTCCTTTAAGGAGTAGGACAGTGTGTTATAAGAGTAGCGTAGCTCCTTTAAGGAGTAGGACAGTGTGTTATAAGAGTAGTGTAGCTCCTTTAAGGAGTAGGGCAGTGTGTTATAAGAGTAGCGTAGCTCCTTTAAGGAGTAGGGCAGTGTGTTATAAGAGTAGCGTAGCTCCTTTAAGGAGTAGGACAGTGTGTTATAAGAGTAGCGTAGCTCCTTTAAGGAGTAGGACAGTGTGTTATAAGAGTAGTGTAGCTCCTTTAAGGAGTAGGACAGTGTGTTATAAGAGTAGCGTAGCTCCTTTAAGGAGTAGGACAGTGTGTTATAAGAGTAGCGTAGCTCCTTTAAGGAGTAGGACAGTGTGTTATAAGAGTAGTGTAGCTCCTTTAAGGAGTAGGGCAGTGTGTTATAAGAGTAGCGTAGCTCCTTTAAGGAGTAGGGCAGTGTGTTATAAGAGTAGCGTAGCTCCTTTAAGGAGTAGGGCAGTGTGTTATAAGAGTAGCGTAGCTCCTTTAAGGAGTAGGGCAGTGTGTTATAAGAGTAGCGTAGCTCCTTTAAGGAGTAGGGCAGTGTGTTATAAGAGTAGCGTAGCTCCTTTAAGGAGTAGGACAGTGTGTTATAAGAGTAGCGTAGCTCCTTTAAGGAGTAGGGCAGTGTGTTATAAGAGTAGCGTAGCTCCTTTAAGGAGTAGGGCAGTGTGTTATAAGAGTAGCGTAGCTCCTTTAAGGAGTAGGACAGTGTGTTATAAGAGTAGCGTAGCTCCTTTAAGGAGTAGGACAGTGTGTTATAAGAGTAGCGTAGCTCCTTTAAGGAGTAGGACAGTGTGTTATAAGAGTAGCGTAGCTCCTTTAAGGAGTAGGACAGTGTGTTATAAGAGTAGCGTAGCTCCTTTAAGGAGTAGGACAGTGTGTTATAAGAGTAGCGTAGCTCCTTTAAGGAGTAGGACAGTGTGTTATAAGAGTAGCGTAGCTCCTTTGAGGAATAGGGCAGTGTGTAGCGAGTATGTGGTTGAGCGAGTGAGAGTATGAGCGGCAAAATGCGAGCAGAGCAGAGATGGTGGTTACCTGGATGTAACTCCAGTTGTGAGTAAGTGCATAGCCGGTTAGCAGTGAAGTTGACAGTTTAGCAGTAAATGTACAGTGTAGGTTACAGTTTGTCAGTGAATAAAGGCAGGAAGGTTAACACTATCTGCAGTAGAAAAAGTACTTGGTACCAAAAGCGAGTAGAGTAGAGTCGAGTCAAGCAGTGCCATGTAGTGGAAAAGTGGCAGGCAGGGTTAATGGAGGCTTTACAGTTTGCATCCTCTGATGCAACTTACAAGCTGCCATCAAGGAATATATTGTGTCCAAAATCCCCCCAAAGTCCCCAAAAAGATGATGACTTGGTGGAAGCCAAATATTGCCCTGACTGAGGATCATTGGACCTCGGTAAGCAATCACAATAAGGCCTACCTAGGTGTGACTGCACACATCATTTACAGTGAAGAGAAACCATGCTGAAGACAGTCAGTTTATTTTTTATTTTCAGTTTAGTTTTTTTGACGTGTAAATTATGACACATTGACAATCATTACAATGTCATGGATAAAATGAGAAACTTATGGACTTATTATTTTTGTTTTTGCTGAAACATTTTAGATTTGTATATTTCTTCAATTAAAATGCATTAGGTCATTTTGTATTGTTGTGGCCATTATTACATATGCAGTATAGTAACAGTATTACAAAACACATGGCAAGGGTGGGGCTAGCCCCTCCCATTATTACCTGTATACACACCTTCTCTAGGCTATACAACACAAAAAGGTGCATCCCCAGTATTTCCTATTGGGTTATGTAATTTGAACAAGCCAATCACAGATTGTTCACTCCCTGTCTAGGTTTAAACCGAAAGCAATTAATGTTGAGTCCAATACCTCTATTGATTCCGATTAGCGACAAAGGTCAGGCAGGGAGGGGGGGTTAGAATGGAAACCACATTCAAAGTTAAAGGTAACAGACCAGTTGGACCAGTTGGTCTGTGTGGGACCTGTTGTCTGATTGATACAACAATCAGACAACAGGACAAGGAGGTCATTTAATGCAAAGCCCAACACCTCTATTTGTTCCTGATCAACTAAAAAATGACTTTACTTTGGTGTGGCAAAGATTGTACAACGCCAAGATTGCGACTTGCGCATCTGATCACCGCGTCATTGTGTGTGTATGTGTGTGTGTGGGTGGGGAAGTGGAGGATCTTGTCGTTACAAACTCTTTGATTATGTCAACAACTTGAGGCAGCGCCTGAATGCATGCAAAGCGTGATCCAGCTAACTAGAGAGCTGCACTAGTGGACTGCTTGTAGTTCAATGTCATTCATCCCCAGACATCATCTGACCAATAGCTCCTGTGCGGTCGCGCTCCGTTCACCAGCGGCCATCCATCATGGTGCCGGCTAGTTAGTTTCACTTGAGTCAATGAACTAGCTAGCTAGCTGGTAGACTGATAAACTTTCAACAAAATGCTTTTCTTTCAATTCCGTTTGTGTAAAGGGTTGAAATTCATGTTAAAATGAGGTACCCCTATATGTTTTTATTTTCATTGCAAGATTATCCTAGCCTGTAACATTTACATATAAATATCAATTGATATTATTGATTTTCGGATGATCTCCACTGCCCTCTCCATGGATAATCCACACACACACACACACACACACACACACACACACACACACACACACACAAAATCAACCTATGCTCCCATATGGGATTAGATTTCAATGGTGTCTGTAGTGTGTCGTGATAATTTTAGCCTCTTCTGTATTTCCAGATTGTAGTGTGGATCATTTATTGCAACATTTAACCTGATTCTCATGTATTACTGCTTGACATATCATTTCTGCTACTGCCCACTGACATGGTTTTAAAGCTATTGTTATCCAATTTTTACTCTCCAAACGTCTTAAAATGCACATATTTAGATCAGGGAAATCACATTTTTCCCCCCCATAGCAAACTCTGTTTTTGGACCTAGGTATTTCTAAAACCCTGTGTACGGCCCTGCACAGTAGTATATAATTTAAGTGGGGCATAGTTCTGAAGCGTATGATATTGTAAAGTATATCAATAAAGCCATTCTTCTACAAGCACATTGTTAAAAAAGTGTCCTAACCTTCAGCAGCTCTGTGCCAAAAATAAACGATGACTGTGTCTGCTGAAAGAAAGACACACACACACAAAAAAATCAATCTCAATCACGCAGACATGGATAGAAAACTCATATGAACATACGCACATGCGCGCACACACACAATAATCACTCTGTCAATGGTCCGAACCATGACACCTACACAGACACATTATAGGGATTAATCACATGAACATTGTGAATAGACTTCAACAGACAAGACAAGGAAATGACAAATCTTGTAAGTTCCAAGAACAGTAAATGCTCCTATGGAGGACCTGTAAGTGCATGTTGGTGAATTAATGAAGTTACAATATATACTGGCTGTACTGCAAACAAAGAGCCACAGCGTACACCACAGGGTGCAGTACATCTAGGACATCAGCACTAAACGTCAATATTAGAACTACTTCAGCAGCAAGCAAGCAAGCAGTCCTATAACCATTTGAAGATCGATAAAAGACAGCAAGTTGGGCAGTGGAGGAAAAGTGCTGGCATCCATTATCTCAACACACACACACACACACAAACGCACATATAATCACACGCAAAGAAATACAAATAATTTTTCATCCAGTGTCCGGGTTTTGATGACGGTTGGTTAGGTTAGATAAGGTGCTGTAGGTAAGACGTAAGAGCTATTATACGTGTGTTTTTAGAAATGGTCTAGCCATCAGCTATTAGTGAGTGAAATATTCTGTGAGAGTATCTGTTTCAAGTTGACGGCCCCTGCCTCTGTATGAGCCAATTTAGTTTTAAGACCACTCTCAGCTCATTTCTGACCAATCAGGACATCTCTTCTGTGATTGGTTCAGGGCAGGGGCGTCTCTAGGATTTTGACACATCCGGGGCTTAGCCCAGAAGAGTTAAGCAAAGTAATTTTTTAGACATAGAGACATTTTTACATAATTTCTATTCCCATTACCTCTTTTATTGCTGACCACCTTTGGGGGGGAAAACGTGGAAATCTTTTTTTGTGACATCCCAAAGACACCTGAACAGCTTGCTGCCTGCTGCCTGTTACCAAGTGCGCCTGCTGCCTAACACCTCTGTTTTGGGTGAATGACGTGCGACCTGGGGGTGTTGACCACTTGTGCGCCAAAGCCAAAGAAGTGGCTTTTAAAAAAATAATAATAATAATTAATTGTTACTCAAACCTGTCCAAAAACACTGTTTTATCGAAGCATCAACATAAGATGACCGTAGTTTAACCTTACCAAAAATAAAAATTTAAAAAAATTTGAAAATTAATATTCGGGGCTAATTAAAAAACATCCGGGGCTTTAGCCCCGAATGTTTTAGCCTAGGGACGCCACTGGTTCAGGGACTCTCGTCTTTGCCTGTCAATCACAGGTGCGTGAAATGCAACACTTCTCAATGGCGGCGAAACGTGGGAGGGAGGGAACAGAAAAGGAGGGGATGTTTTTTGGTTTAGTTTCAAAATCTTGCTCTCTTCTGCTCTCTCTTTATAGCTATCGAATTTTACCAACAGCACCTTTAAAATGAAACATTAAATGACTGATAGTAGCTAGGAGTATAGAGAAGGAAATGCAGTGTTTGGGATTTTGAGTGACACACTGTAGGTAGTGAATATGTATGATACCTACAACTGGGATTGTAGAAATTGTAGGTCTGTTTGAGGGTTGGCTATGAATATAAAAGAAAAATACAGGATCTTCTTTCCATTGTGCGCCACATGGCTTATCCGTATGTCATCCTCTTTTACTAAGCCATGCAGAAAAATACATAAATCAATATAATCATTCATGAATTGAAATGTCTAGTTTTTCGTATTTGTCTTATTTTTTAAAGTGGGGCCCTTGCAAGAGGATGTAGATCATCTGTTGACACAGACAGTGTTGAGCTTCAGATACCTGGCTCCCATACCTCTCTCTGGCCTGCTTCCTGGAAGTCCTGCCTGTACCTGCCACACACTCCAGCATTCAAACCCTTCTGCTCAATTTACATAACCCTAATGCAGTACAATCTCCCCCAAGTACTCTGAAAAAAATATGAGTTCTGTGGCGTATGGTATACCTAATGACAAAGAAAACCCCCTTAACGACAAGACAAACTGGTATGTTCCCATTACTTCAATAGGAAATATCTCACGCTGGACTTCCATCCATAATGGTGCTTAATGTGTTCACCGGTGAAAATATTTGCTGGTGAAAAATATTTATATTATGAATAGACTTCAACAGATATTTAAATATTTTCCTGTAAATCTCCCAAATGTTTTTTACTTTAAACTACCCTATAACCCTATAAAAAGGTTTATAAGAACATAACCAGTGTTTCCCCTTGAATTTCTTTCAGGCCCGGTGGCACGCACCAGAACACCTTAAAAAGACGAGGCGCGGGATGGCATACTGGTGTGGTCATTTTCAGTCAGATGGCACAGCAGGCGGTCTACAATTAAATTTGCGTTCACAATTTTGTTTGCTCAATATTTAAGACTTAAAAAGTGATCACAAGAAGAGGATGACTTTTAATTAAGCTGCATTTATTGCATAAAAATAAGCTGTGTAACCTATGACCTTTGCAAAACATTAGCACATCATGAACTCAGTGTGCATGATTCATTGCTGCGCTTTTTCTTCCTTGGCTTGTAGAAAAATGTCACCATGGCATCATGATATGAAAATTTTGCCACAGGAGGCCCATTTATTGAAATATTCATGCCGACCCCCAAGTGCTCTCCTTGCAGTCTATTCCTGAAATCTGTTTTCACCTATGAAAAATGAAGATTTGTCTTTATTTGGCTTATTCTTAAATGTAAAGTAATAATCTCAAAGATTTTCATGTAAATAAATGTCTGTTAAAGGGGCTGTAGACAACTTTTCCCACCCTAGCGTTTCAAAGTGGTATTATTTTTGTGCTGCTGTCGCAAAGACAAACTGGATCGCTTTCTGTTTCTTCATAGCCTAGCGACCACAAACAACACAAGACGCGCATTTGTTTGGAAATCTCCACAAAAGAAACGATCAACACTTTGGAAATAAGAAAGAAAGAAAGAAAGAAGCATGTTCACTGAGGAGGTAAAGTGAAATTGGCATCATTTTATTTGGGAACAGGCAAAAGCTATTGTAGTGATGTGCATTGCATAGTAGTACCATAGTTGGAGTATTGCTTCGTACAAACAAGTATCGGCAGCAGGGGTTGGCGTCGGGATTAGTAGTAGTAGAAGAGAGAGTAGAAGAAAACATTAGGAGGAAAAACATGAGTTTATTCCTTCATTTAGTCTATAATGGAGACATGAAAGCAGATACAAATTCTTTAGTATGTGTTGAGAAAAGTGAACTGGGTTGGTAGCCTGACTGGATTCCCTGGCGAGTCGTGTCATGAGGTTTATTCAGGTAGTTTACTCAATGCCAAAACGTAGCGTACGCGGATAAAAGTAGTGTCATCAGACTGGCTTTACTTTGGTTGTTCCACCGTCCGTCATTTCCACTAATGGGGATAGCTACCGATAGCTAGTGGGTAAATAAAAGCGCTATCCCTCCTGGTTTGGTTGCACAATGGCTGACGTGTTTTCTTTTGCCGTAAATGGAGCCGTCATTTTTCTTGGGAGATCGTACCCGGTGGCAGACTGAGCTGCATAGTGAAAGTGAGGCTTATAGGGAAGCTAAGGAACCAATCTAAACGCCGATGGTCTTTTTTCCTGCTTTAACACCAATAGTGCGTGTGCCCGTCGGGGGTGTGGCTGGTCAGGGCATGTGAAGGTGCAGTCAGCGAGCTGTTGCCTGCCGAGCCGCTGTTGCATAAGAGAAGACTACATTACCCACAGTCCAACACGGTGTGACATCAACTGCTGGTGTGCGCTAGTTTTCTATTCAAAGTTTAATATTAATATATTAGTCTGGCTTACCGGCTGTAGGTTGTTGGTATAAGCCTGCCCAATCCTGTCATTGGGCGACTGTAATAGTCACCCAATGACAGTCTCTGGCGGGCTTATACCTTATACTCCTCCCTCTCCTGCCATCTACCACCGTTGCTGCATCCTGGGCTTAGCACCGCCCAAGACGATTGTGATTGGTTACAGAAATTCAAACAAGACTGTGTTTTTTTTCCCCCTATGTCAGAATGATAGTGAGTAGAGCCAGACCTTTCTCCAGCGCTGGCATGGCGCTAAAACGAAGTGTGGAGATAGGTCTGGCTATGCGAGACTATTAATAATAATAATAATAATAATATTGACCGTGTCGCGTGTCCAAATTGCACCAACTTCGACACCGCACTTCCCTGCATCCAGCGCGATACACCTGTTGAGTGCGAAGTGGGTTCAACGAATGGCTGTCAAGATAATCGATGGTATGGTGCGCACGCAGACGGGTTGAGAGGCAGACACACAGAGATTCCTGCCTTTATAGTTAGATTGCTTCGACTTTCAGTTTTAATCTAACACCACTAGAACGCGGACTGTCCCATTAGTTCCCCGCTTAAGATTGCTTTATTATGGAGCGTGAATATCCAATATCTTTCTAACTTCAACTCATTTTCATTAGATCAATACACAATGGATCAAACAACAGTTCTTTACATAAAGTTGTGTTAATTTACGTCCTTGTGTTGCATACAATCACGCCAATCAACTCATTCTCAATCATTCAACACAAGACTAAGTTAAGTCTGAGATCTTTTTTACAATAATTGTTGAGATTATTTTGCCGTTCCGGCACTTGCCCGTCAAGTTTTTTTTTAATATGTTGGTCTCTCATTACATCTAACATGAATACATCTCCTCGTGAAGCATTAGTTCTCTTGTAATAATTATTTTCTCTTTTCCATGACCTTTCATTCCATTACTGTCATGACATTCCTATATGTTAAGCTAATGTTAATGTTATTATAATGCAGATAAAAACAAAAACCTGCGATTGTTCGACAGAGAATTCAAGTCGACTCTCTGAACGACGATTCAACGTTTAAAAGTTATAAAACTGTCCTGTGTCATCCATCTGGGAAAACAAGGATATAGACTCTGGCTGAAACGCTACAGTATGATACGCTTTAGAGGCTCCCAGGCAACGGCGCCGCATAGAGGCTGCCAAACGCAAGTGATTATTGATTTCTGAATGAATGGATATTTGGCATTATCTTTTTGACCTCTTTGGCCTGGCTTGTACAATTATAGGGGAAACCATTTAATAACCACCTAATTATAATTTTTTACTTGATGTAGGAACTAGTTAACCCACTCCTTGTTGCACTGATATTGTAAAGCAAGTGGTTGCCAAGTGGTGATTTTATGATTCACTGTGTATCCTTGTCTAAATGTAAGGGGTATGTGGACAGGGGGGCCATAACATCTGCCTTATTTTCAAATCCCAATGTTGACAGCTATGGGAAAATAACCATCTGTATTGTAATTGCTAGTTGTCTACTGGAGAATTGAGTGAAACTGAGTGGATAATGAACTCAGAATTTGCAAAGTTTCACAAAGTGTCTCTTCATTTGCATGCATTGCATAGGTCAGTACCATTAGCATAATTATGCAACACACTAAAAATGTTTGTTTGATATTTTCTCCCTCCCAGTTTTCTACAACAACTCCAACAAGTTAAAAAGTCTCTTCTTGTTGAGTAAGTATTTAAATCTTATCCTACGCTTTTAAAACGTTATCTCGAGATTTGGACCAGGATCAAGCCATAGCACTCTGATGTAACCCACTACCACCACTTTTCATCTCAAATAAGTTGTTTTAGGGTTTGGTTTTCCTTTAATGCAAATGCTACACACAGACGTCGCTTAAAGACTGGGTGAGGCTGCACACCTGTGGGGATACACCAGCTATCGGTGATAGGAGAGAGCCACTGTCATGACAGCATGCAACATCTGCTCTGGCAGAAACATCTTGCCAACTCTCAACAACTATCTGTGTCCTGTGTCGGAGGAGCCCAGCAAAGCCACTTAGGCAGCGTGTGGTAGGGGTCTACTGCTACACTGGCGCCCAACGTGGGGCTTCTCCGACAGGGAAGGGACACAGAAGGGCTGCCCGAAGACGCCCTAGAGCCACTCAATTCTTACAGCCCAAGTCCAGCCGCACCTCTGCCAACCAGCACAGCAGCCCAAGGCCCCATGCTCCAGGAAGGAGATGGGGATAGTGTCTCGTCGCCCTGGTGGAGGGTGGCCCTACCAAAAGCTGATCTGGGCCCGCCGAGGAGCTACCACCACGCCCCAGCTGTCGAGCCTTCTCCCAGCCCTTTCAGACAGCCCCTGAAATGCCCAAGCCTAGAGACAACTCCGCCAGCCAAGGCAGCAGCCCCAGGACTCCAATCTCCGGGATGGAGAGGTCATACTGGGGAGTTGTGGGGGCCATGGGGTTTGGGGGTTGTTTTTTTTATTTTAGGTATAGCAACCCTGTGAAGAGTCCAATTTGTAGGTTTTTTTTCTCTCTGTTTTGCTTGGATTGGGGGTAGGCTTCAGCTCAATTTGGTGTTGGGGGGTATGTGGAGTGTGTGTGGTTGATAGCTGGTTTACAACCTCACCTGGCCTGAGTCAGACTTTGGGTGAGACTGCAGACCTGTGGTGCATGAGCAATCATGGCAGCTAGGATAAACCAGCTATCACCCCACACACTCAGGAGAGAGCCACTGTCATGGCAGCATGTTACACCTGCTCTGGCTTGTACCATCTTGCCAACTTTAATAAACCAATTTTCTACAACATTTACCTGTGTCCTGTGTCGGAGGAGCCCAGCAAATCCACTTTGCCTAGTGGCGTGTGGTAGGGTCAACTGCTACAATCAACAAATAGTTTATCCTCCATGTTCGCTAGAACCTAGCGCTGGAGAAAATACAATCCAACTCTGCTATTGGTTGCTGCTTCTGCGCCACTTCAGCGCCAAAGTCACTATTTGCATAATTAGCGGCCGGCAGCCATTCAATTTCAATGAGAGCTGGCGACAGGGAGCGGCGGTCACCGTAGCAGCAGAGTCCAAGATGTCCTTTTAATCCAACAAAGAAGCCAAGCATGGGCCGCGACAGGGCACCAAATAAAACAGAAGAGACAAATTGTCTGTCTGACTGTTCATAGATATCACCAGTTGTAAGGTTACAATCTAATCGTTTGTGACATCACAAGTGGGTCAGTGTTGGGCTTAGAATTACTTGGTTTTACAATGGCTGTTTTTATTTGCATATAATTTGCTGTTAAAGAGGATTGAACATTCAGAGTATTTTGTTTTTAGATTATAATTATAGTAACTGGATATAGTTATTGGACGTCATTATTAAAATGTAGTTTTGTTTTACAATATTCAATGTGTGTGTGTGTTTGTGTGCATGCATCTTTACAGTGTGTGTGTGTGTGTGTGTGTGTGTGTGTGTGTGTGTGTGTGTGTGTGTGTGTATGTGTGCATGCATAACCATGTGCGTGTGTGCCCGTGTGCGTGTGTGTGTGTGTGCGTGTGTGTTTGTGTGTGTGTGTGTGCGTTTGTGTGTGTGTGTGTGTGTGTGTACGGTCCCTCACAAGTGGGATGGCTGGCTCCCACAGTTTGTCAGCTCTGGGTTTAATGATCTGTCAGCCGGCTACATAAGCACTACATGCTCTCCGTGCTTTCTTTCCAGCACACTGAAACAGTCAAACGCCTGACTCTCAACAAAACGTACAATGCCATCATGGTCTCACCCTCCTCAGCACAGAGGAAGAGAGAAAGAGCAAGAGTTAATTCTCAGTTTCCCTTAAAATGTGACATTGTCATTGAGCTGCTCCCGGGACTTTAAATCTGGACTGACACCTAGTCCAGGGGGCAGAAGGAGAAGCAGGGTCACTCTAATCCAGTTCTGGTAGGAGCTGTCGAGGTCAGAGAAATAGTCTTCAATCTGAAATATCCCTGCAGCTGGGGTGGAGCGCGAGGTGAGATGACAGCAGCAGTTGATGAAGGTGTGAAAACGTCACTGTCACTCCCATCAGGAGTTTGCTCGAAAATAATATATAATATGAGCAAGAGAAAAAAGGGTAAACTTTGTTGTGAATGTGTGATACACATATGTGTCACAACTCTGCATGCTCTAGATCCAGTACCGTTCAATGATGGAAATAGCTTCCCTTGAATTCCTGACTTATCAAAAACAAATACAATAGTAAAAAAACATCAACCTACCAGCTGATGATTCCCCAGACCAGAGGAATTCAGCAATTTCCCTTCACTCAAACACATGATATGCAAACCGTCCCTCGTGTGAAAGCTCACTGTGAAATATTTGAAGTGTTGTGACAGTGTGAAAAAGCTTGTTTTTATGTTGCCTTTGAGAACCTATCATTTTTGTAAAACCCCAAAAACAAAGTATACAAAAAGAAACCGGTGTGAAAACCGAGAAAAGTCTGTCTGCAGACCGCAGACAGGTGGGTGTGTCTTTGAGTGGGGGCAGAGGGGCGTGTCATTGACTCAAAGACTCAAAGATACACTTGTAATGTGTACCATAAATGTACGATACTTTGTACTCCTACATCCCTGCAGCAAATACATGGGGAGGTTGGGACATCAATCTAATACATTGAAATACCTTCAGTAAATCCGTTACCATATGATTATGTATACATCCGTTTTATATCATCTAGGCTTACCAAGTGTGGTTTTTAAGAGAACAGTGAAATGTGTCGCTAGCTTAGCGATAGGACGAGAGATGAAGTGCTGTGCGTGTGCCTCTAACTGATGTAGATTCACCACCTGAGGTAAGAGGATTCTATAGGAGAAACAGAGTCGCCCTAATAGGACTGAGGACCAGGATGTGATGAGATGGTGTATGAGTGAGTAATGTGTATATTACATGACATGCACTGTGCAGCTACTTTCATGATTCATGTGTGAAGTGGGAAAGATTGTGTAGAGGGCTTTGTGCGTTTTTTCTCTGCTGTCGGTATCACAAAGTGAGCTCGGTTTGTGACACCAGAGACATAACATTTAGTAATTTATCAGACTTACTATGGCAGTTATGATGTCTTTTCAGAGATTAAAGTCTTTACAATCCGTTGAATGAAAGGTTTTGTTCAAAGGACTTGTTCAGTGACATTTCTGGTTTTCCAAAAAACAACGATATATGCAACCAGATCATATTCCCTGCCAATACTAATGTAAAGAACTGACTTTCAGAAAACGTCTCCAGTGATGTAAAAATAGTTAATAAAAATAATCATACTATTTGTGTTATTTTGCAACTTGGTCCAGTAGAACAATAGATCATTGATGATCAATGATCGTTTAATGCTTAGCTCAGTCTAAGGTGTTTTTAGTGTACTATTTTATCTTGTTTTGTTGATTTGATGTTCTTTTATGTAAAGTGTCTTTGAGTACCTAGAAAAGCAATTTAAATAAAATGTATTATTATTATTATTATTATTATTAAATACAGAGCGGAGACATAACATGTATGCTCATCCGGACACAATGCTCCCTATGTTACCTTACCTTACACTTAAACATGGTAGAAGCCCATGAACAAAAATATATTTCACCCCTGACCGGAATAAAACAAACAACAGATAGCTAACAAACACGAAATGGCTACTCGGCAGCTTTTATTCCATTATTTCTGACCAACATCATGCAGACACAAGATTTAGGGATGCACTTATGCTATCTCCAAGATAATGTGAGATAAAAACACAGACAATTTCAGAGACTGCCCCGATTGCAAAACAGAATGAGAGTTTCAACGGCTGACAGGGAACAAATTATAGCAGCTGCACAACCCCTGCCTCTAGGTACCAACACAGACGGCTCCAACGCCGCGAAACCAGAACAAAAGTTAGCCGTCATTTTGACCCATCATCTGACCTCGACTGTGAAGTGAACTTTGTGAAAAGCAGTCACTCTTCTGAAGTAGATAACTTTCGTGTTTCTACTCAATGAAGGTTTGAATTGAAATGTTTGTATCCATCCCTCATACCCCTTTTCCACCAAGGCACTGTGAGAGCCGGTTCCTTCATCTCAAACCAGTTCTTTATGTTTTCGACAGCCAAAGAACCGGCTCTCAGCCAGGAAAACTGGTTCCAAAGCGGCGCAAACTCTTTGCTGGTCTAGAACCAAGAACAGCTTGCATCAGGGGCTGGGGGTGGGATTATGGTGACCAACAAGACCAGCTAAAACATTGTGACCACCATTTTTAAAAACACAGAGCTTCACTTTGTCAGTCCCTGTTGATTTTATCCCTCAGTTTGCCGGAGGAGAAAGGGGTTGGAGCCCCGGGAAAGGGAGAGAGAGTGAAAAAGTGATAATAAAGCGTTTGACTGTTGTTCAACTGGATGCTCCGCGTGCGTTTATTATTTTTATATGAAACCCAGTTAGGTGAACCTATGAACAGCCGGTTACATGTATCGTAATCGCAAAGACGAGCAGCACAAATGTCGTGTTTGGATGCCGATGTAGGCTCCGCTATTGTTATTCTGCTTGAAGTTGGCGCTAGCGTTCCTGGGAAAACAGAAACGTATACAGACTGTCTAGCCTGTGGAAAAGCAAACCGGTTCTCAGAGGCAGCAATAGCACCAGCCCAGCACTAGAACTAGGTTCACGTTGGTGGAAAAGGGGTTCATTGTACATCTCATCTGGAAGCTGCTGATTGGATCGTGGATCTGTCCAAAATGCTAGTAGTAAACCACCCAGATTAGTTGTCAGCTGTTTTAAATACTTAAAACTTTGCAAATGTAATTTACAAACTACAATTCTGCACATCTGGAAGCATTGGAATTATGACAACACTGTTTATTTAATAGCGTAGGTTTTAAATGTTTACTGCAGGCTTCTCCAACTCTGTTCATGTCAATATTATTTGTCGTTGTTTGTCTATTTAGTTCTAACACAATGCAATATTGTGGAGGCTGTGCGTATGAATTTGCTGGCATTGTTGTGTATGTGTGTGTGTGTGTGTGTGTGTGTGTGTGTGTGTGTGTGTTTTGATAAAAACACCTCAACTTCTAATGTTTTCATCTAACTTTAGATTGTTGTTCTGTAGATAAGTATTTGCATGTACGTCACATGTACGTGTGTGTGTGTTTGTGTGTGTGGGTATGCTTGTGCTCATGTCCATCAACTTTAGTTTAGCGTTGCATTTCAGAATCACTTCAAAGCCAATTCCATTTTGGGGTACACACAGACAGAGACGGTTTTGGAGGATATCTCGGTTCATCAAAAGGTTTCATCCACACTTCCGCTGCTTGCTTTGATGCCGGCGCTGCCTTACATCTCGTTAAACCCAATTACTTTTAGTCCATTGCTCCTTTTATTAGTCCTTCCACTAATCATGCAATGTATGTTGTAATCATGTGACCAGATCAGACATGTGGTGGACGATGGGCATGCATTCATCAGATCAATGAAAACAAACAACCTGGGTTACTGCCTGTGGAAAATGAAATTACAACTGGTTTGAAACGTTTTATATACTATTTAATAACCGCCGGCGGAGAGTTGAAATGGAATGAGTTGTAGCGTTAGTCTGGATGATGTGATTAACTATTGTCTGCATGATTCAGTTTCTATAATTTACCCTGCTGCAGGTCCAGGAACAAGTTCTACATTTACTGATTGCTGTAATAAGATGATAAAAATACGATGTCCTCCTATCCTATATCAAATCGCGTACTATCACAGCAACAAATGGGGATTAGTTAGTTGGCTTATTCTTCCGTGATAAAATGTAATCTTAATAGGGCCAAGGGCCATCCGAGAGACTTGTATTGGTCTTATATTCAGTTTTGTATGTTCTGGTTCAACACTTTGACAGCATTACAGCTCATAGAGTCGTTCCAGACCTCCTTTTGACCATTTTGAAAAAATATATTTTAATGAGGAAAATTATATTTTACAATAGTTTGTGTTTGAAGTTTTTGTTGTTGCTGTTATATAAAACATTTCTTAAATGATGTGTTTTTGTTATGTTGTTATAATTGCGTGTAAGAAACGGAAAAATCCTACATTTAAAATAAATATCTTTTAAATAATTCATATTTCTTGATGATTAAATCAGATGATCAACTGTGTGTGTGTGTGTGTGTGTGTGTGTGTGTGTGTGTGTGTGTGTGTGTGTGTGTGTGTGTGTGTGTGTGTGTGTGAGACTGTGTTCATATTTCTGGTGTGTTCAGACAATCAGACCATGTTAGTCCTGTGTGTGTTATACACAAGACTTTGCTATTTCTCTCTCCTGTTTTAGTAGAGTGAATACCAGCCCACTTAGGTATTAAATTAAAAACTTACATTTGCATTTCCAATTAGCTTAGATTTTCTACCATTTTTAGCTAACTGCTAATAAATACATAATAAAGTATGTATTCATCTTATTTCAAGAAAAAAAGCTTAGTAAAGGTTTAACAATGACATAATAGGTAAGTTAGTTAAACTCAATAAATAGACATAATAATGATAATACGCATATTATAAGTACTTATTACCTATTAACTAATGCTTTTTAAGGGAATTATTACCTTTTACCTACCTATTAACTAATGCTTATTACAAGGACCTTAATATAAAGCGTTACTGCAGTTAGCAGGTGTTTTTCTAAGCCAAACATAGGCATTAAAACGCTCTACTGTTGTTAATAAGAACTCTAAACATGAAGGTTGCTCAAAAGCTTAAGCTGATACTATCTTTGTATTTAATACATCCATTAGGAGAGCTGTTAACGTACTCATGCTAGGCTGTGATGGCAAAACATCACTTTATTTTTTACATTATATAGCTTTGTTCGAATACAAGGGCCATTCAGAGTGCTTTATAATGGCAGGAATCACATTTAAACACATCTACAACAAAAGGTAAAATAATAAGTATAGCCTACAGACAGAATATTGTTTTTATATAAAGCTGTGGAAAACAACAAGGCTATTACATGTTTTAAAATGCCTGCACAAAACACCAGTCACCATGTGTTCCACATTAACATAAAAACATTTATATCAGCAACTTGTAAATAACAGCAGCACTGTAATAATGTTGTAAAATATAGCACCTAGTCTCACAGTGTTATCTAGTAGCCCACTGATATTATGTATTATTATAGAAATGTTATTTAGAGGTAAATTGCAATTAATATTCATTTTTTTTGTAATGCTTCTCCACCATATTATTTTTCAGCTTTTTTTTCCCACACTTTTGAATTAGGCTCTTATAAGTGATATTGAAAATCATATTGAAAAATAGGCTAAATATGGACTACCTTGAAGTAGAAATATTTGTCTGTAATCTTGACCATGACAATGACAGTGTTTGACCGTGTCAAACTTTTACATTTAATTGTATTAATTGTGATTACCCCCCCCCCCCCCCCCCCCCCCCCATATGAAGCCTGCAATGAAGAATTAGGAGAAGTGGTAATAGGGCTAGCCGCGTGCATCACACACGGCTAGCCAATCAATTTACGTGCTAATTACCACGGAAGCAAGAGACGCCAGGTCATGGTTACGGTATACACTCAGGCGCACAGCAAGTTTGCATGTCATGTGCATGTAAATCTACCTCCTTACGTACATTATTGCCCAATGTTAAATGTCAATACATCGTTCGTCAAGTTTGTCTGGTGAATATCACATTAAACTTAGCATTACCTTCACGCTTGCCGTCTATTATCTATATTCAAGCGTCTTTTGTTTTCTCTTTTTCGCTAATTTTCTTTTCCACTCTCCGGCGGGCAAGCCGCTGCATGCTGCGTACATCATTGGTTGCCGACAACAAACCATTAGCAACCGCAGGTACTGAGTCAGTGTAGATTTAGCGGAGGTGCCAGGTCGGGCGAAAATGATCAATCACTTCGGCAAACGATGCGCCCTGCTGGCACTGCTTTTGATAACTGCCGAGAAGGGAAAATGGGATAATAACATCAACATACAAACATTTTTTAACTTCGCTTTCAAGATCTATAAACACATGCAGAGGAGACGGGGAGACATTTATTTTTTTTTCCGACTTGTGTCGTACCTGTTAAACATTACACCGTGGATAACCGCTGATAGTAATTCTAACTATCAGGCACTCGGCTCACCAGAGAAAGTGCAGATATGAAAGGGAACAGATGCAGGGGGGTGGGGGTGGGGGGGGGGTTAGACCAGAGAGGGACAAATGATCCTGTTGGTAGAACAGACAGAGCAGAAGATGAAGAGAGAAGAGGTGAGAAACCTGAGCACGCGGAGACGCAGACGATCTACTTTTATCTGCTCTACCGACTTAACTGCTGTAACCGGTTTGGGTGTGTCTCTCTCTTTCATCTACACACACACACACACACACACACACACACACACACACACACACACACACACATACACACACACACACTCACACAGGTAGATGAACCCATGGGAGATGGAAGAGAACAAGGACACATACACACTGAGGAGCACAGTTTAAAACAGGAGGAGAAGTGCTGGGAGGAAGAACATGGAGACTGGAGACTTGCATCAGCTTGGTGCACATAGTGTGTGTGTGTGTTTGTGTGTGTGTGTGTGTGTCTCAGGTGTGTATGTCGTCGATTGTATGTCTGGGTGTAACTTATGTACGTGAATGACATTTACCTTCTTTCCTGCTCACAAAGTATTACAAATATAACAATAGAAAGAAACAATGGAAATACGGCCATGTCTCGTTCCCTATGGTTAAAATGTCCATAGATCATTTCATGCATTACTTATAGCAGTTCTGAAATTGTCGTACCACCTTTAAAAAATGTATGACAGCTTTTTAATTTCCCTGGCATATGAGCCTCAAACCATGGTTTCAGGTTCCCAATTAGGCGCTTTAAGGAAGACATGGCTTCGTTAATCCTACGCGGGCAGTGAAATGTGTTACCTTTTCTGCTATATGGTACAGGTTGTGCCAAGGCATTAAGCAGAGAAGTTTTGAAAACTTTATAATGAGGTATAAAGTAGTGATTGCGGGTGTGTATTGATGTCTCTTCCCGTCTTGACAAAGAATCCCCCCCCTCTAACCTTTTCTTGATCATAGTCAAGTAATTGTAACGTTAAATACGTTCCCACAGTGGGGGCGTTGTCAAACTTTTTGATACGTCCGATTGCTCGATTACTGTACTCTCGTGGAGATGAGCTGTAGCAGTTAGCGGTCGAGCGGCACGAAAGGAGCAGTGGAGAAATGAGACTTGAGCTGCCTTTGTGTCGTTTAAAGGAAGCGTCGATCTGGGCCAGTCGCAGACTTCAGACTTGCTTTACGTCGATAACGACAAAGTCAAAAAGCACATCCTGCGTAAGATACACTGGCATATCTTTGGTCCCAAGTCGCTCTGTCAGCTGTCTTAGGCTGCTTCTCTAGCTTTCTTCATATTGTGACAGTGGGTAGAATAGCGATTGAGGAGAACATCTGGAGATTTTGGGAAGCAAGGGCGAGTGAACGACTACTGGCATGCAAGCCCGTCTTGCGTGATGGCCGCTTTCTGCTGGTGGCAAAAAGTGGATAACAACACGTCCATCTCCCCGTGCAGAGATTCACACGCTCGGCAAACAACCTCACCGCTACACAGGTGGCATTTAAATGCTAATGCTGTTTAGATTGAATGCTCAATTGGTATTGAGGAACCTAATGCGTACTGATAAAACGTTCCCCACACTATTATACCAACACCACCACTACCGCCCCCTTCCAGGCTGTTGACTCAAGGCAGGGTGGATTCAGGATGTTTACCACACACACATTTGACCCCATAAAACACTGCCACACCAAGGTCAAGGCCATTCTTCCACTGCCCAATAGGGATCCCACGCTGCCCGCTGTAGCCTCATATCCCTGTTCTTAGTTATTGGCAGGCTCTCTTGTTCTTCTTCTACTGTAGCTTGTCCTCTTACAACCCGTCTGTTGTAAAGGCGTAAACGTCCACCAATGGCCTTGAGCAAGATGAAGTAACCTAACCCCACTCTTTTCACTCTAGCTCAGCGCAAACAGTTATGGCAACAAGTGGGAGCAAAGGCGCTCCTGTAGGCTCCAGAGGGTTAATGACATAATGCATTACGTGCAGGACACAACCTTCACACTGTTCCATATTATAGTGTAGTGGCTCTGGAGTTTGACTCCCAGATAAGAGGTACCCACAGTCTCCCTCGAAGTATCCTTGACCGAGACGCCCTAACTATCTACCTGCTTCATAACGGCATGCAGCTGAATTGACTGTATGTCCCTTTGGATACCTATGACTAAATTGTAGTAAACGTAAGTAAGTAAATGCAAAGAGTCGAGCCGTGGGTAGCGGTGGCCGTATATACACTCGATGGAGGTCCGCTCCCAAAAGTGTCTGAGTAAATAACTTTTTATTTAACAGAGAACACAAGCAGGATGACATTCAATGCATTGAATTGTCCGAAATCTCTCGAACCCCCAATGGGGTCCGAGTCTGAACTGATCTTCCTAATACACACACTTCTTACAAAGTCAGCTATGCCCTCCTTGGCTTGCTTCCGAAGACCCGAGCTGTACCCCCAGCTAGCAGATAACGTTCTAGACACTTTCCATCAAGGACAAACTCTCACAATCACATATGCAAGCCTTTCCAAGGCCATGGGAAAGAGCTTCAGGGTACACTGTTGGCACTTATGGATATCTGTATGTCTCTATATGTTGTGGAAGAACACATCTGTGTTCTTCTCCTAAAACAGAATCCTTCTTCATGTAAAGGATGAGTGAATATGAGGAATAAAAGAAATAAGGAGAACAACCTGTAAATGTATAACAGAAAATACACTTCACCATTCCCATCGAGGTGTTTTAACTCACCGCCTCTCGCCGGATGCTCTCCCTATAGTCGCTGTCGTGCGTTTTGATCCCAAGAAGCTCAAGAGCTTCCCGAGGGCTCAGGGCATGAAGCCACCACACCTGGCACCGGCCGCCATCCGCCGCAGTGTCTTTCAGAGTTCATGCAGTGTATGTACGTGTATATTCCCGATTCTGTGCACTTCTGTGCAGCTGCAGAAACAGTGGAAACTAGGTTGTGCAGCTACTTCAATGTCGAGCATATGCTTTGATTGATCTCAGCCTCACTTAATTGTAAGTCGCTTTGGATAGAAGTGTGTTCTAAATGACTAAATGTAAATGTGTATATACGTTTCCCAACGGTAAGCAGTGTTTCTAAAAAAGCAACTGTTCCCTATCATTCGTTATCGTCGTAATTACTTTTAATCATCATCATCATCATCATCATCATCATCATTAAACAAACTAGTTTGTGCTGTAGCGAGAGCATTGGCCAACAGTGGCGCGGTGGCGTGCAGTGCAGGTTTTTAATACTTTTCTCAGTAGGGACATTTTGTTTCCGCTCACCAGTAGCAAATAATAATGCCACTGTAATTACACAGCCCCGGCGTTTGCTCTCTCTACACACACACACACACATACACTCAGGCATGTGGATGCACCATAGAGGTGTGTGTGTGTGTGTGTGCATATTTTAAACACTCTTTGCAGGGGATACTGGGAGTAATGCACAGTGACACATGAATACTTAGCATGGAGTCCCACAATATGCAAGCATACCTCTAATTGTTTGTTTCTATGAAATGTGTGGAGTTGGTTAGGCAACCTCCGTTAAGTGCATTATAATTATATTGTGTGTGATTCATATTGCATCATGATGACTTTTTTTGGTCGAAAGCATCACAATGGGGTTTTTCTTAATATGCTAACCACAGTAAGCACTCTTCCTCGTAATAATAATGAGAATAATTGCGTTGTTTATTTAGTACTTTTCGAAACAGGTCACAGAGTTTGTGACCTGTGTGTATGTGGGAAGAATTGGCAAACAAATAGTGGTTAAAATGAGTACAATTCGCATGAATATGAAATAAAAGACTTCCTATCCCTGGGTTTATAGCCCAGGGTTAGTTTCCCAGACACCCTTGTTAGGAAAGTTAGCTTGAATTGATATATTGATATTCAACGATGGACATCCACACAATTTCACTTTCCCGCAGAAAACACTCTGAAGTGCTGAAATGTCGCTCGGCGAAGGAGAAGCCCCTTATGTTGCTCTTGCTGTTTAAAAAGGTACGTAGGCGTAAGGCTACGCACCGGACGTGCATTGTTGAGTAGAGCATACACATTCATCCTAGGGGCCTCAGTATAGGTGTCGGCCGTGGGTTTAATGACATTGTGCGCATTGTGCCCAGATTGCCACGCACCTATCCACCAATCTGGGACAATCCAGACCGGAGGGTTAATGCATCCAGGCCTGAGTAGACGATAAAAAGGCGCATTGAAACGACAACAATAACCGAGGCCTTGGACAGAGGCAGGTTCAAATGAGAAGAGAGAGCTTTAACGAGGTCTGTATCGGAGCACTGTGGAGTTATTACGGATGGGGTAGTGCTTCTTAATCTTCATTTTTTTCTCAAACACGTAAAATCCTTGGTCTGTCTAGACTATTGCATCATTTAGATTATACCCGACTCTTATGCACATGACAACAACAAAAACCCCCACTAACCTAAACCGATGTCAGCCACTCTGCACTCTGTCCACTTGCTGTTCACAAATCGTGCAGCACTTCTTGCAGATGCTGCAATACCGTGAGCTGCTTTGGATAAGTGTCTACCAAATGAGACGTGCCAAGTGTAACATCTGAATGTAGTTTTTGATTAAAACGTGCAACGGCGGTTTTAGTCTGGACCTCAGGGTGTAGATCTATAGCTCGGCTCTGGGATTAGAGGCCGGGTCTTCTAGATCCAACAGATCTGTGCGTGCTGTCAGACATGTTGTGTGCAGAAGGTTTCACTGGTTCAAACTGCAGGTCAGAGTTTGATCACACACCAAATCCACTGGTCAAGCCCTGGCCTGCACTCAACTTCCTCAGTAGTCCTTCTTTAAACCTCTCTCTCTCTCTCTCCCTCCCCCTCTCTCTCTCTCTCTCTCTCTCCCTCTCTCTCTCTCTCTCTCTGTCTAGCTCTCCCCGCCTCTCTCTCTCACCTCTTCTCCTTCACTCCTGTGTTTATCTGCTGTCTGCAGATGTGTCAGTTCCTCTTCTACTCTCATCTCCTCCCCTCTCCTCTCCTCCCCTCTCCTCTCCTATCTCTCCTTTCCTCTCCTCTCACCTCTCCTGGTCTCCTCTCCTATCTCCTCAGGATTGACTGACTTCCTCTTCATCACAGAAAATGTCTACCCTTTTGCCATGGCAACACAGTGCTGTTTTTTTTCCCCACCAGGTTGAATTTCATTACTCAGTATGTGTGTGTGTGTGTGTTTATGTGTGTGTGTTTACCAGTATTAGGTGTGTGTGTGTGTGTGTTTGTGCCCGCCCGTGTGTGTGTGTCTGTGTGTGTGTGTGTGTTTGTGCCCGCCCGCATGTGTGTGTGTCTGTGTGTGTGTGTGTGTGTTTGTGCCCGCCCGCATGTGTGTCTGTGTGTGTGTTTGTGCTCGCCCGCATGTGTGTGTGTCTGTGTGTGTGTGTGTGTGTGTGTTTGTGCCCGCCCGCATGTGTGTGTGTGTGCATTTGCGTGGGCTGTGCGCGCTCCGTGACAGAGATGAAAAGGCCCAGTGTTCTTTTGAAGCCGACATTCGGGCATTAACAGAGCAAGAGGAGGAGAGCCGGGGGTAAGTGTGTTGCAGCGATGGAGGAGAAGAGAGGTGGAGAGAGGAGCAGAGGGGGGAGGGGGGAGGAAGAAGAAGAAAACACTAAGTGTGAGCCAGACAGACATTTCTGGGTGTCTAAGAGAAGAGCAGTGGATGCAGAGAAAGGGGGGGTTGCGGGAGAGAGGAAAAGGCACAGATGATGGAGGGGGAGAAAGAAGATGGGCCAATTAGAACGGCAGCTTCTCACTCTTCTTTGGTCTCCTGCGGTCCAGGGGGGGGGGGGGGGGGGGTTATAGCCCTCCTTCTGTTCCCCCCTGTTGGCTTTACTCCTCTTTCTCTCTCTCACACACATGTACTCTCTTTGTCTCTCTCTATATCTCCCCCTATCTCCCCTTCCCTCTCCGTGGCTCACAAGGACAGTAGACTCTGGTCGTCCTTCAGCTCGGCTCGATTAGAAAAGCTTTTCTCCTCAGGTGGCTCCACACAGATGACTCCGCCCGCTCCAGTCATCCATATACAGTATATATACCTTGGCAGGGGGAGAAGAACAACCGCAAAACCTTTCTCAAAGTCAAACTGTTTTTGAGTTCAACTGTCACTGTCTCTTTTTTAAGTAAGTCTGCCTTTTATGCAGCTCCCTCTATGCGATCCATCTTTTCTTCTGTTGAATGTTGAGCACGCCGACCTTTCACTCCCATCCACCTGCCCAGTTCCTCCTCCTTCATCTACACCTCTGTCCTCCCCTGCGCACACAGCCAGCAGCAGGCGTGAGACATTGTAACCTGGCTATCAGAGTGTATCTTCAATAATGTTGTTTTTGTGCAAAAGTAAAAGTTCGACTTTTGATTGGAATTGAAATATATTGTATCTTCGCTCTTTTGTCTTTTAAAATAAGCCAAAAACGTGTCCATCAAAATTGATTTTTTTTTATTTTAATTTTGTTATCTCATTCATGTTTTTCATCTCTCGTGTTACATTAACGGCAGAATTGCCTGCACATAGCAATTTCCTTTTCTTTCCACCAACACAAACTAGAGATTATATACAATTACATATCATTATATAATTATATACATACTATACGTACTATACATACATACATACATACATACATACATACATACATACATACATACATACATACTATACGTATGATAACCACATGTTTTGCCACAGGAACATATGTGCATTGTGATTAACACAAGATCGCTTTTAGATGGCTTTTCACAAAATGCGGTCAATAATACAGACAAACTATGATTATAGGGGGTTTACCGGGAGCAGGACAAAAGCCAGAGATGTTTGCATTGCAGCGCTTTGTCACATGGTTCACATATGGTTTCAAAAGGTCTGCAAAAGTAGTAGCCAGAGAACGCACACACACAAAGACATCCACGCAAATGTAATAAGCCGAGTAAGCCGATAATATACTTCCTATACATAATACTCCAGCACTAAAATAAACCATGTTCTGACACACACACACACACACATGCATGCGCACGCGCGCACATGTGCACACACACACACACAGGCACACACACGCGTTTGATATTATGTTAGCCCAGGGGCTAAAGCAAAAGCGTTTAAGGTTGAAATGCTGATGTTACAGTCTGTGTATGTGTGTGTGTGTGTGTGTGTGTGTGTGTGTGTGTGTGTGTGTGTGTGTGTGTGTGTGTGTGTGTGTGTGAGCGTGCATGTGTGCACACAATCACTAATACAGTGATTGTATTTTGTGGAGCGTAGTAAACCTCTGCTGATTTGGCCAATTACAAGCCCACAAAAGGTCACACACTTCTCACACGCACAACATACTGCTGGGAGAGAGAAGGGAGACGGATACTGTATATGGTGTGATAGATGGATGTATAGATGTATAGATGAGTAGATGGATAGATGGATAGATGAGTAGATGGATAGATAGATATATGGATAGATGAGTAGATGGATAGATGTATAGATGTATAGATGAGTAGATGGATAGATGTATAGATGGATAGATGGATAGATGGATAGATGAGTAGATGGATAGATGGATAGATGTATAGATGGATAGATGGATAGATGGATAGATGAGTAGATGGATAGATGGATAGATGTATAGATGGATAGATGGATAGATGGATAGATGAGTAGATGGATAGATGTATAGATGGATAGATGGATAGATGGATAGATGAGTAGATGAGTAGATGGATAGATGAGTAGATGGATAGATGAGTACATGGATGCACGGACAGACAGGTGGAGGGATGGATAGATGGACAGAATCAGAGTTGATATTGAGCTTTGTGTGTGTGCAGTATAAAACAGTGCACTCTCACGTTGTGCACCAGGAGCATTGCATGTAGCCAAACACCATCTTCCCGATAGGTCAACTAATAAGTGCTGCCACAAAGACAACACCATATACATATATTCGGTGCAGTGGTGCAATATTTATTAGATGTCGAATCTTTTCCAGTTTGACCAATTAACTGATGTTGGGTCACAGCAACACAAGGACATGGTAAATAACAATATTATTTTATATTTTCTCACAGGTGGAAGTCGGGGTCATTTCAGATACGAAGAAGCAAGCAATGGATTATTTTTTTTTCATTTTTGAAATGTAATTATGAGAGCCAGTCGGCGAGCCTGGCTGTGCAGGCTTGTGAATTCTCGACTTATCTTCCTAATTACTGGTCTTCATAATAAAGTACAAGGTTCAGCTGCAGACGTCCGTATCTCAGACGCCTTGGGAGTCCGATGGTTGCCTTCCAGGGTCTTTATGTTAGCTGCTGGTCGGTGTGTGTGTGTGTGTGTGTGTGTGTGTGTGTGTGTGTGTGTGTGGGGTCAAAGCTTTTATGGTTTACTACTAATGAGATGGGCCGGAGCAGATCTGACTCTGTTCTTACGACCAGTTTCCCGGTCATCTGTGAGACACTTTCCTGGGAAAGATACACACTCACACACACATACACACACACACACACATACACCATTTTACACGCCTACTTTATGGAAAAGAGAAGGAGGGGGTATAATGACTACTAAACAGTAGAGTTTATTTGACATTTTAATGCTGACCATCTGCAGAGTGGTATCCAGGGAAATTAAAAACGGCAAACACTCTTAATTAGGCATAAACACACACACATGTACACACACGCACACACACACGCACGCACACACACACACACACACAGTGGCCATTAAAACAGGCAGAAAATGAGCATTAATATACTTCAGATATGGACAGGGCATATGTTCCTATTCCTAATGCCCTAACGTTGCTTTAATCACGCCTGCTAAGATAAGAGGCTGTTAGATTATATATTATATATGATATATTATATTCCAGACACTTGGTGTTATTTCCTGATACCATCTGCCATCACAACAGCGAAATTCAACCCCTGGCTTATCTGTGTTTGTATTGACAAATGTCAATCTAATTTTATACACGCTTCCTTTCACGTTTTTATGAGCAGGGGACTGCATGGATTTGGCTTACTATAGTTTCCACACAGTATAAGTGGTTCCTAATCAATATATACGTTGGTTATTGTGTAGTGGAACCTGAATTTCCCGTCTGGGATCAATAAAGGATAAAGTATTATCTTAAGACCTATAGTGAATGTGTATAGGGCTTGATGTTGTTGTTTTGCTCCAAGCAACTCTTTGGGCTGAGATGGCTTTATTTCCCGCAAGCAGAACTTATTACTCATCCAAAATTAAATAATAACACACACCAATCCATATCTTAATGAAATACAATCATGCATACAAAATAACAGTAGACAACGAGGGACGGAGAGAGAGAGAGAGAGGAAGGAGAGAGAGTTAGGGAGAGAGAGAGAGAGAGGAAGGAGAGAGAGTTAGGGAGAGAGAGAGAGAGAGAGAGAGGAAGGAGAGAGAGAGAGAGAGGAAGGAGAGAGAGAGAGAGTTAGGGAGAGAGAGAGAGAGGAAGGAGAGAGAGAGAGAGAGACACCTGAAGAGAGAGAGATCTGTCTCTCTCTCTCTCTCTCTCCTTCCTCTCTCTCTCCCTAACTCTCTCTCTCTCTCTCCTTCCTCTCTCTCCCTAACTCTCTCTCCTTCCTCTCTCCTTCCTCTCTCTCTCCTTCCTCTCTCTCCTTCCTCTCTCTCTCTCTCTCTCTCTCTCTCTCTCTCTCTCTCTCTCTCTCTCTCTCTCCCTAACTCTCCCTACCTGGCCCGTGCCAAAGCTAAAGCACTGTATCAGCGCTGGAAGCCACAGGGGCCCTCAGCCCAGGGAAACCTAATCCTCTGGAGTTACAGTGTCGACAGGAAACGAAAGGAAACCAAATATAAACATAAACCCCACAGGATGAGTCAGCTCCTCTCCTCTGATTGGACAAGGGGCCGACGCTGTCATTTAGCGGACGCTTTTATCCACAGCGACTTACAGTGAATTCAGATACATGGCGGTGAGGAGCAGGTAGAAGGTTACTCTAGGATGCCTGCAGGTTAAGCTGCAGACATAGGAGGGATCGAACCCAGAACCTTTCAGCTGGGACACCAAGCCACGGCCCCTATACTATCCTAAATATCTTATTGACTATACAAAACATTATTATTATTATTATTATTATTATTACCATTATTGTTATTGTATTATTATTATTATTATTATTATTATTATTATTATTATTATTATTGGTAACACTTATAAGGTATGCAAAAACGTGGGTAGTTACTGAGGAACGAATGAGTAACGAATGATGAACGACCAGGGCCCTAACTGGGGCCCTAACTGGGGCCCTAACTGGGCCCTAAGTGACAGTTACTCAGTAACTACTGAGGAATTACTGGTAAACAGAATTCACAGAATGATTAATTAATACAGTAGTCCCCTAGTCTGTTTACCAGTAACTCCTCAGTAGTTACTGAGTAACTGTCACTTAGGGCTCTGTTAGGGCCCCAGTTAGGGCCCCAGTTAGGGCCCTGGTTGTTCATCATTCGTTACTCAGTAACGAATACAGTAGTCCCCTAGTCTGTTTATAGGTAACTCCTCAGTAGTTACTGAGTAACTGTCACTTAGGGCCCGTTAGGGCCCCAGTTAGGGCCCTGGTCGTTCATCATTCGTTACTCATTCGTTCCTCAGTAACTACCCATGTTTTTGCGTACCTTATTGTAAAGTGTTACCATTGATTAAATTATTAAATTATTATTTGTTCTTCAAAAGGTCCTGGGTTTTAGCCACCATTTCCACACATCTACCTTTAAGGCATCCTTCAGCAAGAAACCCTCAACTAAATGACTAAATAGCAAATAGTATTATTCATGTCTTGACAGAATATGTTAATTATGACGACGAGCTGTGCACGCGCGGCTCTTCACCTCGGCATCAAGCGCGCGGGCGCTGTCCGCACGTCACCGCCAGCGTTGGCGTCTCCCTCCCTTCCCGATGCGATGGCTCCTTTCAAGTCCTCATGTAAATTCAGCTTTGGGTTTTCCCCGTTATATGATAATTAATTGAGCTCTGGGGAAGAAAAACACAACGTAAACATCACAAAGCGTGGAAACGTTTTTTGTGGTTGCAGTTTTCCTGGCTGGTCAATGTAAAACATGGAAGATGCAACCTGTGTGTGCGAGTATGTAAATATTTGATAAGTACCGTGCAGGGATACCTGAACAGGGCCGTCCTGAGATGGCTGTAAACAGGACAAAAGGAGGAGGATCCTCAGAGACACTGAAATATACATACATGAATCACATTTTCTGTTTACTTGTTTGCTTGAGGAAGACCAGAACTCCAGCCTTTGATTGCCCTGAGTGACTGCTGCTCGTCGTGTACACATGACAATACACTTAAAACTTGTACATGCATTAGTCAAGCTGAAATATAAGAAATATACAAAATGTGGGGGTGTGCAAACTAAATCAATAACGTGTTTTGGGGCAAATGCAACCAAGTCTAGAATGGTCATAAGCAGACAGAGGTATACATTGGAAACTTTTACAACTAAGTGTAGGCCTCCATTTGGACGAGAAACAGCATAGTAATAGTGACATAATGCTAGCAAATAGTATTGTATATTAATATAGTAATACTCATATAATCCTCACAGCCCACTCAGCCCACTCCCCTGCCACACACACCTCTCTCTTTAACACACTCTTTCACACCTACCACCCCCTGGTCATCCTCACCCTTATTTATAAAACCATTTTGCACAGTTGCATCTATCTATCTATCTATCTATGTATCTATGTATCTATGTATCTATCTATCTATTTATCTATGTATCTATGTATCTATGTATGTATCTATCTATCTATCTATCTATCTATCTATCTATCTATCTATCTATCTATCTATCTATCTATCTGTCTGTCTGTCTGTGTATGTTGTCTTCGAGATATTGCTTTGCACAAAATAATTTTTGTGCAAAGCTCATTCAATATTCATTTTCCCCTCCATATCACATAGTCAGAAGCGATATATAAATCTACATTTCTTGTCAGACACTGAATTTGAATATAATATAATATCAACGTTAAAATGTTGTACGCCGTATTAGGTCCGGAAAGTGGCCGTCGCTTTTTAAAAAAGGGGGTTTCCACGGTGATGAATGCAAAAAGAAACGGTAACGAATCACGGCTCTTTTCTTAAGTAGGAAATTCATCATCGCATTTTACTATCTCGCAAGTGGATAATTACCATTGTCATTTTTTCTCCTGCCAGTGAATGGAATAGATAATGACCACCAAGAACATCCCGTCCTCACCCATCTGACCACTGTCCCGTCCTCCCCCATCTGACCACTGTCCTGTCCTCCCCCATCTGACCACTGTCCTGTCCTCCCCCATCTGACCACTGTCCTGTCCTCCCCCATCTGACCACTGTCCTGTCCTCCCCCATCTGACCACTGTCCTGTCCTCCCCCATCTGACCACTGTCCTGTCCTCCCCCATCTGACCACTGTCCTGTCCTCCCCCATCTGACCACTGTCCTGTCCTCACCCATCTGACCACTGTCCTGTCCTCACCCATCTGACCACTGTCCTGTCCTCCAGCATCGTCTCCCAGATACTCTCCACCTGTCTGAAGGCCAACATGCAATGTGACCTTGTTGTACTCCTAAAGTGTATTGACGCAAAAGTAGAATCTGATGTAACCTAATACAGATGCTGATATCGGTAATGTATATCATGTTGCTATATACTGTATACGTATGTGTGTACGTGTTTTGTGTATGTGTGTTTTTGTGTTTGTTTGCATGCATTTGTGTGTGTGTGTGTACATATGAATATATATACATGTGTGTGTGTGCATTTGTTTATTTGCATGTGTGTGTGTGTGTACAGTATGCGTGTGTGTGTGTGTGTGTTTGTGTGTGTGTGTGTGTTTGTTTGCATGCGCGTGTGTTTTCGCTTGTGAGTGCGTGTGTGTGTGTGTGTGTACATATGAACATATATATGTGTGTGTGTGTGCATTTGTTTATTTGCATGTGTGTGTGTGTACAGTATGTGTGTGTGTGTGTTTGTGTGTGTGTGTTTGTTTGCATGCGTGTGTGTTTTCGCTTGTGAGTGTGTGTGTGTGTGTGTATGCGTTCATACGCTCGGACCGGGCCTCTGGTTTACATAAGAGGGTCACGCCGGTGTCAGCGTGCTCCGGACACTTCGCCGTCCCCAAGGGCGGGAACTATTAGCGGCGCGCGCGTGACTCCCCGCCCGTCCGATACTCCGGTAAAAGCGTGTGTCCTCTCCAGCGCTGCCGTTGGCTGGGAGAGCAAAACAATCTGGAAATAGCCCAGCACAGGGTAAAAAGGGGGACTGTGAGAGTGAAGCCGCCCTGCGGATAGGACCCTAGGGACAGGGGTGGGGGATGGGGGGGGTGGATTACGCATGGGGTGGGGTTACAGGGTCAGTAGGGTAAGCGATGGATGGCTGGGGTTGGCTTTTTTCGAATTGGGGTGGGGTGGGAGATGTGGACGGGGTTAGGGGGTAGATTGGGGTATGTTTGGATGGGGACAGTTTGGGTTGGGAATGAGGATGGTTTGGGGCGGGGGTGGGTGA